>WNGS01163841.1:0-29069 GCA_020271785.1 Procambarus virginalis
CGTACCACAAAGATACTTAACATGAGGAAGGAACTAATATTCCTAGCTTTGTTTATCGTGTTACCTAATTTCACTGTCAAATTGGTATAAAAATGCTTTGGCTAGCTAATCCTAACCCTTGCACAGAAGCCATTGAGAATTTCTTTATTGAATGTAAACCATTGTTTGAAATGGATAGTAAAACTGGAACTGAACTCAAAGTATCAGATTATAATTCGCACCAAGTGAGACAACAACAGCACTTTCTAACTATATATATATATAAGAGATTGCAACCTACATATCCACCGCTGTCCACTGGATGTGGGGCGGTGTGCAGGACAAACATAAATTGTGACACTAGCGCCGAACCATTCCACCACACATGATACGTACCCAGGAAACAATTTTAGGTTTCCACAACGTTCCTAGAAAGTGTTAGAAAGGAGGGAAACGTTTGTTTTCACGCATTAGATGCGTTATTTTGTGTGGTTTTAAATAGGTTTCCAAAACTTATAACCAAAACCTACGTACCTAACACTAATTTGACATTTTGCGACACCTTTTGTACCCTAATATGAAACTTTGTGACACTTTTTGTACCCAAATTTGAAATTTAGTGACCACTTTTATAAGTATTAAAGGTAAATGTTAAAATATGAATAAATAGGTAATGTGAAAATATAAAAAAATATTTCAACATATAGTAAAATAAAAAAGGATCAACAATAAGGTTGGTTCATCATTTTTATNTCTAACACGAATTTTCTCAAATTTCTTATGTTTCTTTCACTGTTGATGGTAATTGAAAAATCAATTCTCCAAAATTCATTTTTATTTCTAGTCTGATGCGCGACACTTGAACGCGTTTCGTAATAACTTATTAATTTTCAAAAGACTTTAGTTTACACACACACACAACTATAACCTGCAAACACTAAACAGAGTCTTACTTATGCTATGATTTAAACAGCTTTCATTTTATTTTATACCCGCATTTTGGGTGAGGTGATATGTTACAACAGTTTTGGATGAGGTGAACAAAACTTTCAACACAGATAGAACACGAACAATAGTATTGGGTATTGAAACAATGGGTATTGAAGGTAAGAAGGAAGAATACTGCAGAGGGCCTATTGGCCCATATTTCTTGATGCTTCTATATTGGAGCGGAGTCTTGAAGTGGGTAGAATATAGTTGTGCATTAATTGGCTGTGATTGCTGGTGTGACTTCTTGATGTGTAGTGCCTCGCAGATGTCAAGCCGCCTGCTATCGCTGTATCTATCGATGATTTCTGTGTTGTTTGTTAAGATTCTCTGGTGATGGTCTGGTTGTGGGAAGAGATTATATGTTCCTTAATGGAGCCCTGTTGCTTATGCATCGTTAATCGCCTGGAAAGAGATGTTGTTGTCTTGCCTATACTGAGTTCTTTGAGGCTTACAGTCCCCAAGTGGGCATTTGAAGGCATAGACGACGTTGGTCTCTTTAAAGCGTTCTGCTTTGTGTCTGGAGAGTTTCTCATGAGTAGGCTGGCCGTTTTTTTTTGGTTTATAGTAAATCGTCAGTTGTATCTTCTGATTTTTGTCTGTAGGGATAACGTTTCTATTAACAATATCTTTCAGGACCCTTTCCTCCGTTTATGAGCTGTGGAAAAGAAGTTCCTGTAAAATAGTCTAATAGGGGGTATAGGTTGGTGTGTTAGTTGTCTCTTCAGAGGTTGCATGGCGTTTCACCTTCCTTCTTATGATGTCTTCAACGAAACCATTGGAGAAGCCGTTGTTGACTAGGACCTGCCTTACCCTACAGAGTTCTTCATCGACTTGCTTCCATCCTGAGCTGTGGCTGAGAGCACGGTCGATAAGCGTTAACAACACTCCTCTTGTACCTGTCTGGGCAGTCACTGTTGGCATGAGGCACATTCCTATGTTTGTTTCCTTAGTGTAGACTGCAGTGTGGAAACCTCCGCTCCTTTCCATGACTGTTACATCTAGAAAGGGCAGCTTCCCATCCTTCTCCATCTCGTAAGTGAAACGCAACACAGAATTCTGCTCAAATGCCTCCTTCAGCTCCTGCAGATGTCTGACATCAGGTACCTGTGTAAAAATGTCGTCAACATACCTGCAGTATATGGCCGGTTTCAAGTTCATGTCGACTAAGACCTTTTGTTCGATGGTACCCATGTAGAAGTTCGCAAACAGGACACCTAGGGGAGAACCCATGGCGACCCCATCTACTTGCTTATACATGTGCCCATCCGGGCTCAAGAAGGTGCCTCTTTAGTACAAGCTTGGAGTAGTTTCCTTAGAATGTTTTCTGGTATGTCAAGAGGAGTACAGGCCGGATCACGATACACTCTGTCCGCTATCATCCCGATTGTTTCATCCACAGGTACGTTGGTAAACAGTGATTCTACGTCCAACGAGGCTCTTATCCCTGTGGCCCGTGTTCCCCGCAGTAAGTCAACAAATTCCTTGGAGACTTCAGGCTGAAGGCGCAAGGGACATAAGGAGTCAGCAAGCCGTTGAGTCGCTTCGCCAGTCTGTACGTGGTGTGGGTATCTGGCTGATGATTGGCCGAAGTGGGTTTCCAGGCTTATGTGTCTTGACATTTCCATACGCGTATCCAGGTTTATATTCCCAATAATCTTTGGCAGGTGGAGTCCGGATTTCTTGGCGTTCACAGTTTCGATCAATTTGTTGACCTTTGCTTTCAATTCGGCTGTAGTGTCCTTCGTTACCCTTTGGAATTTAGTTTGGTCAGAGAGTATGAGGTTCATTTTCGCCAGATATTCGTCTTTTTTAAGAATGACGTATATTGGCGACTTGTCACCTCTCCTGACGACTATCTCCTTGTTCTCACGAAGGCTCTTAGCTGCCGCTTTGAGCTCGGGGGACAGTATGGTGCTTCTGTAGTTGCCTCGATTCTTTCCTCCTTCTGCAATAAGTTCTGCTTGTAAGGTGTCTTTGGTGGTGACCTTCTTTTGTGTCTCGAGGTCGAATATGTCGTCCAACAGGATCTCCAACTCCACTTTCCGGGCCATCTCACTTGGTCTGGACATAACGTGACAGTTTATACCCAGATTTAGGAGAGTGACTTGGTCCTCAGTGAGGTTGATTCCTGCAAGGTTCAGGAAGCCGTCTCTTGGTCGTGGAATTGCCATAGGTCCTCCATATAAGTTGTTAGTTTCTTGATTATCCTGGTTTCGGTGCTGAGGTGATGTCGATCTGTGAGGATGTCGAGGTGTTGCTCGATGCGAGTACGGAGACTTTCGTCGGTGTTGCTGTAGCAACAGCAAACAACAGTACAAACATTAACAGCATACGAACAACAGCAACAACAGTACAAACATCAACAGCAATGAGAGCAGCAGCAAAACAATACAAACATCAACAGCAATAACAGCAACAACAGTGCAAACACCAACAGCAATAAGAGCAGGAGCAACTAAAACAGTACAAACATAAACAGCAATAAGAGCAACAGCTACAACAGTACAAACATCAACAGCAGTAGAGCAGCAGTAACAACAATACAACATCAACAGCAACAACAGTACAAACATCAACAGCAATGAGAGCAGCAGCAACAACAATACAAACATCAACAGCAATAACAGCAACAACAGTGCAAACACCAACAGCAATAAGAGCAGGAGCAACTAAAACAGTACACATAAACAGCAATAAGACAACAGCTACAACAGTACAAACATCAACAGCAGTAAGAGCAGCAGTAAAACAAATACAAACATCAACAGCAACAACAGTCACAAACATCAACAGCAATAAGAGCAACAGCTACAACAGAACAAACATCAACAGCAATAAGAGCAGCAGCTGGGTTACTGGGAGATATTAGCTTTATTTAAGAAACTCTCAATAAAAGACGAAGTATCTGTGAAACACGACCCACTCCGCGCCACCAGGAAGACCCTGTGAGGCTATACCATTAGCGGCGTCGAGAGCTCTTGGAGAGACTCTGAGGCCCTTCAGCTCGTCGCTAGACTAAAGTTGGCTTAAAAATTATCAGCTCACAAACAGTCGCTTGTTAGCGAGACGAGTGGTTGGTGCCACTCATGATGGAGTGTGACGTGGCTGGTGCCACTCATGGTAGTGGGTGACGTGGTTGGTGCCACTCATGGTAGTGGGTGACGTGGTTGGTGCCACTCATGGTAGTGGGTGACGTGGTTGGTGCCACTCATGGTAGTTGGTGACGTGGTTGGTGCCACTCATGGTAGTGGGTGACGTGGTTGGTGCCACTCATGGTGGAGTGTGACGTGGTTGGTGCCACTCATGGTAGTGGGTGACGTGGTTGGTGCCACTCATGGTAGTGGGTGACGTGGTTGGTGTCACTCATGGTGGAGTGTGACGTAGCTGGTGCCACTCATGGTAGTGGGTGACGTGGCTGGTGTCACTCATGGTAGTGGGTGACGTGGTTGGTGCCACTCATGGTGGAGTGTGACGTGGCTGGTGTCACTCATGGTAGTGGGTGACGTGGTTGGTGCCACTCATGGTAGTGGGTGACGTGGGTGGTGCCACTCATGGTAGTGGGTGACGTGGTTGGTGCCACTCATGGTAGTGGGTGGCGTGCTTGATGCCACTCATGGTAGTGGGTGACGTGGTTGGTGCCACTCATAGTAGTGGGTGACGTGGTTGGTGCCACTCATAGTAGTGGGTGACGTGGTTGGTGCCACTCATAGTAGTGGGTGACGTGGTTGATGCCACTCATGGTAGTGGGTGACGTGGTTGATGCCACTCATAGTAGTGGGTGACGTGGTTGGTGCCACTCATGGTGGAGTGTGACGTGGTTGATGCCACTCATGGTAGTGGGTGACGTGGTTGATGCCACTCATGGTAGTGGGTGACGTGGTTGATGCCACTCATAGTAGTGGGTGACGTGGTTGGTGCCACTCATGGTAGTGGGTGACGTGGTTGATGCCACTCATGGTAGTGGGTGACGTGGTTGATGCCACTCATAGTAGGGGTGACGAGGTTGATGCCACTCATGGTAGTGGGTGACGTGGTTGATGCCACTCACAGTAGTGGGTGACGTGGTTGATGCCACTCATAGTAGGGGTGACGGTGGTTGGTGCCACTCATGGTGGAGTGTGACGTGGTTGGTGCCACTCATGGTGGAGTGTGACGTGGTTGGTGCCACTCATATTAGTGGGTGACGTGGTGGATTCCACTCATGGTAGTGGGTGACGTGGTTGGTGTCACTCACGGTTGTCAGAAATTCCAACACCAGTTACTACTGACCATAATTACTCAGTCAATCATGCAAAGAAATTATGGTTTAGAGGCGTCTTTTTAGAAAATGTGACCTCCTGCCACGTCACCTGAATATTATTTATCTATAATACTTATATTAAATATTCTCTTAAGTCAGAGTGGGAAAATGTAAGTGGAGTGCCCCAAGGCTCTGTTCTGGTCACTGGAGCCAGAGGTCACTGGCTCTGTGACCTCTGTTATTCATAATATAAATAAATTATTTAGATTCAGGTTTGAGCAGCAATATTTGCAAATTTGCCGATGATACAAAAATTGAGATGGTATTGAACACGGAAAATGATTCACTATCACTTCAAGATGATCTAAATAGGGTACTGAAATGGTGAAAAGATTGGCAGATGCAGTTTAATGCTGACTTTTTATGCTGACGTAAGGTTTAGAGGATAGGTAATGATAGGTTTACATGATATAAGCTAGATACATGGTGCAGAGATTGCGAAATCGAATTACGAAAGGGATCTGGGAGCTATGATTAGTAAGAATTTAAAACTAAAAAATCAATACTTAAATATTTGTAATAAGGCAAACAGAACACTGGGATTTATGTATCGAAACATTAGTAATAATTAGACATCTGTTGTTCTTCAGCTATATCTTGCTCTAGTTAAGCCCCATTTAGATATAATATGCACTTCACTTTTGGTCGCCGTATATGGAATGGATATAAATTCACTAGAATGCGCCCAGCGTAGGATAACATAGTTAATCTCCCATAACACTTCCGCGTTTTGGGCGAGCGAACCCCTCCACTATCTCCAGTGATTTTGGACGTTCTGTGGTAGTGCGCAATAATAGTGAAAAGTGTATACTCTTTTCAACTTTGTCAACTTAATTCTCTTCCTAGGTTTTCAATTTGGTATCAATGTGTTCAGGATAGAATTCTCTAGAGGTGTAAATGCAACTAAAAAAGCCCGGCTTACTACCCGCAGCAAACAGAGAAAGTGAGAGCGTGTTTCCCGGAGCCCCCAAGAGCGATAAAAGTGTACACTGTTTTCACTTTCGTCACCTCAATTTTCGTCCTAGGTCTTTCTTTTTGGTATCAATGTGTTCGCAATATAATTCCCAACTGGAGTATATGCATATAATGTCAAAAACTGTAGCGCGCTCCACCCGCCGACAAGATGAATGTAAGCCTGGGTTACCAGAAGGAGAGAGCTGCACTCCCCAAGGCACCTCTCATTACAGAAGAGGGCGCAGTAATACTGAAAAGTATATACTCTTTTCAACTTTGTCACCTTCATTCTCGTCCCAGGTTTTTCATTTGGAATCATTGTGTTCGAAATAGAATTCACTGCAGGACTAAAGGCATATAAACTCCAAAAGCCCGGCTTACCACCCGCAACAAACAAATAAAGTGAAAGCGTGTTAAAGGGAGCTGGCAAGAGCGATAAAATACATACACTCTTTTCACTTTGTTCACCTCAATTGTTGTCCTAGGTTTTTCATTTTGGTATCATTGTGTTCGCAATAGAATTCCCATCGGGAGTATATGCATAAAATGTCAAAAACAGCAGCGCGCTCCACCCGCCGACGTGATGAAGCAGGCCTCATTACCGGGAAGAGAGCACCTTGCAGTGCCTAGCCTTCCATTAGAGAGTGCGGTAATGCTGAAAAGTGTTTAATCTTTTCAACTTTGTCACTTCACTTCTCTTCCTAGGTTTTTCAATTTGGTATCAATGTGTTCGCAATACAATTCTCTACAGGTTTAAATGCATATAAACTTCAAAAGCACGGCGTATTACCGCACAAAACAGAGAAAGTGAAAGAAAGTAACCTCGGGAGCGCTCATGAGCAATATAATGTGTACATTCTTTTCACTTTGGTTACCTCATTTCTCGTATGTGTTCGCAATTGTATCTACTGGCATTTTATTCTTTACTTGGATCTGAATGGTTACGGTTCACCACAGCAATCTGATAGTACCACAGGTGTATACCCTATCTTCAAGCACCCATTCACTCATTCAAACTGACTTATAATAGTTATCCATATATAATTGTAACCTTTGTTCTTCAGTAGTTCAAAGCGGGAAGACGTTGGCGCGCAGTTTAAATTCGGTCCCCAAAAAATCGGATAAAAACCTGAATTTTAGCAAATTCTATTTGCTAAAATTTAGCAAATTTTAGCATTTTAGCAGCTAAAAGTTTGACTCCATACTCCGTCATTAGCCCTTTAACTGCGCGACGCGCCTGCAGGACCATGTCTGGAGTGCGCTACACGCCTCCAGGTATTTGTATTTTTCACGTTCCATTCAAAACTCATGTGGCTATATGAGGTTCACATCAGCTTCCTCAGGGCTCTTGTAAACAGACGCCATCTTTAAAATAAATCATGGTCCACATTCCTGGGTGTGAGAGCCTCAGTAGTGAGCAACCAAGGCTGGCTCTCACAGCATGAGAGTACAGCACTGCTGTTCAGGGTGTGACCACAGCACTGCACGTCAGAAGTGGACGTGCGTCTCTATGTCCTGGCAGTATAGAACAATGCGGTTCTGGATAAAGTGTTTGAGTGAAGGCTACAGTTATTACTGGTGAGGAAGCTGCCAAGGATGCAACGCATGCCACTTCTCAGGGATTATGAAGGTATTAGAGATGTCCTGAAGGTCTATAATCTGAAGGTGGTGGTCGTGCCTGTGTGGAACTGTAATGTGTTTTATCCTCTAGTGGAGGAGAAGAAGCAGGTAAAGTCTAAAGCTTTGGTGTGGAGCCTGCCAGGCGACTTTGTGAGCTCAAGTCAGGAGCAGAGAAGCTGTGTGAGGCAGTCGTAAAGTGACTTTATTGAATGTCAGAGAGTGACGTCGTCTTGGAGGGTCGGAGTGAGCGCCCTCACGTTACGAATTCTGCGGTAAGATCATTTTATCAGTTGAAATGATGTTTGTTTGATCGTGTGCCCAACGATCATAGAGAATGTATATGAATGAAGGATAGATATTTTATTGAGTCAGTGAGCTAAAATAAGTAGTTAGGGATAAGTGGACATGCTAGAAAGAGGGGGCTAGCACATCCTTACTCGCTGGAGGTCAGTCGGTGACTGAGGGGGGACTGAGCCCCGATCGTCTCGTCAGTGCTTTATTTCAGCGTTGACTCAACAGGAGGGGGAGTACCCACCACAGTTGGACCGGCATGGGGCGACGTCGGAGGGCGAGATTTATTGCTGGCATATCAGTTTATTATGTATGATCTGTTAGGAAAACATTTTTATTATGGAGTAGTAAAGAAATTACAGGTTAGTATGGGAGAAGTTAATAGGGGAACGTCGAGACTGAAGAAGGTAGAGCTGAACTCCAGGTGTAGACTCGAGCTCAAGGTGGGGAGCTGAACATTAAGCAGTGAAGGGAAGAAACAAGTTTCTTTGTTGAACCGTTTGGAGGAGCTTCATTAACATTGGAGTGGGACTTCATGTGCAGCAAATTGGAAGAACTGTATAAGTACCTTTCCTGATTTTTGAGGACCCAGATTGATGTTCTTGGAGTGGGCCTCAAGGAATAGAACAAAATCTTATGGACACATTGATGTGTGAGGGAGTGCATATTGGCATGAAAGGCCCAATGTAAGGTGAATTTTTTTTTTGGGGGGGGAGGGGATATACATAGATGTTCCAGATATTTCAGCCCTAGGCAGTGAGAAGGCAGTAGGTTGTGTGTCAAGAGTGATCAGCAGCCTGATATTTATTTATTCAATAAAGTCAGGATATGATGTTGGATGTTACCGGCTTATAGCAGCCTAGAGTGTTGCACAGTAATATTATATATCTTTATTTGTATGTAATTTTTAGGTATTAAATGTTTGTTAGTTAACAGCTGGCTTTTGCACTTGTCCTGGTGAGGCTTCCTGGATAGTAAGAGTGAGAGAGAGACACGGTTACATATTGCGTGACAGTGGACAATAACTCATTAAGGTGGACTTAGGAGATCATCCCATAATAAGGAGAGTATGGGGGGAGTCACGGCGGCTCGAGTGGGTGTGTACTCATGACAACTAGGCCAGTTTGGAGCCACATCCCTGACTAAAGGTGATGCTGAACCTCACTCCAAGAACAAGACGCTTACAGGGTGATCTCCCAAGTAATTGCCAGCACTCCAGTGTCCATTGCTGGTGAACTGACGGCAGCAGGAGTTTGGTTGCCGTGGTCGGCCGTGTTTTCTAATAGGGAGCGGTTGGGGTCTCTGTCTGTAAGTGAGTACAAGTTTGGTTCAATAACCAGTTCTTTGTGAAATCCCCAACCCACCGATAATCTATACTCAAGATTATTTGCATACAGGAAGATCTAAAATAATACTGAACCCGTACTTAAGATTATCTGTATACTGGAAACTTAAAATTATACTGGATGCGTCCTCAAGATTATCTGTATACTGGAAAACCTAATAATATACTGGCCCCGTACTCAAGATTATCGGTATACAGGACGACCCAATCTGTCTCTTGGATTTCAACCACCTTTACTGTTACAGTTTTGGGTATTTCTACTTGCAAAATGTCACCAGATGCCTCAACAGGCCATGATGATATGTCTGCTGAAACTGGATGGATGCTATATCTGAAGGAACAGTACTGGTAGCTGACATTGCACGAGTGGATTCTGATGTGGATGATATATCTAAAAAATGGTATGAGCGGCAGGCGATGAGTCACAATAACGTGGCCAAAGTATGTTGACCAGACCACACACTAGAAGGTGAAGGGACGACGACGTTTCGGTCTGTTGAGTGGCTGTTGTTGCACCTGTGTTGAGCAAAGATGTTAATTTTTTAAGTTTTCCTATTTTCTCCTCCTCTACAGCTCTCTTCCTCTTCAGTGCTGAACTCAAAACATTATGTTTCATTTACGCTGAAGGGGTTATCCACCTGGAAGCGACCGAATACAGATGGGCAGCGGGCTGTATACAAAAGGGAAGTGGGCTGCATACAGAAGGAAAGCGGGCTGCATTCAGATTGACAGCGGGCTGCATTCAGAAGAGCAGCTGCATACAGAAGGGAAGCGGCTGCATACAGAAGTGAAGCGGCTGCATACAGAAGGGAAGCGGCTGCATACAGAAGGGAAGCGGCTGCATACAGAAGGGAAGCGGCTGCATACAGAAGGGAAGCGGCTGCATACAGAAGGGAAGCGGGCTGCTTACAGAAGGGAAGCGGGCTGCTTACAGAAGGGAAGCGGGCTGCATACAGAAGTGAAGCGGCTGCATACAGAAGGGAAGCGGGCTGCATACAGAAGGGAAGCGGCTGCATACAGAAGGGAAGCGGGCTGCATACAGAAGGGAACCGGGCTGCATACAGAAGTGAAGCGGCTGCATACAGAAGGGAAGCGGGCTGCATACAGAAGGGAACCGGCTGCATACAGAAGGGAAGCGGGCTGCATACAGAAGGGAAGCGGCTGCATACAGAAGTGAAGGGCTGCATACAGAAGGGAAGCGGGCTGCTTACAGAAGGGAAGCGGGCTGCTTACAGAAGGAAGCGGCTGCATACAGAAGGGAAGCGGGCTGCATACAGAAGGGAAGCGGGCTGCTTACAAAGTGAAGCGGCTGCATACAGAAGGGAAGCGGCTGCATACAGAAGGGAAGCGGCTGCTTACAGAAGGGAAGCGGGCTGCATACAGAAGGGAAGCGGGCTGCTACAGAGGGAAGCGGGCTGCATACAGAAGGGAAGCGGCTGCTACAGAAGGGAAGCGGGCTGCTTACAGAAGGGAAGCGGCTGCATACAGAAGGGAAGCGGGCTGCATACAGAAGGGAAGCGGGCTGCATACAGAAGGGAAGCGGGCTGCATACAGAAGGGAAGCGGGCTGCTTACAGAAGGGAAGCGGGCTGCATATATAGCTAGAGATATAGATGATATATAATATATATATATATATAATATATATATATATATATATATATTATATACATATACATATTATAATATATATATATATATATAATATATATATCCGAAAAAGTAAGATTATAAACTCCTAACACGAATTTTCCTCAATATTTCTTTCTGTTCTCTTCACTGTTGATAGTAATTGAAAAATCAATTCTCCAAAATTATTTTTATTTCTAGTCTGATGCGCACTTGACCGCGTTTCGTAATACTTATGACATTTCAAAGACTTTAGTTTACACACGCCACACACTATAACCTCTTAAACACTAACAGAGTTCTTACTTATGCTATGATTTAAACAGCTTTCATTTTATTTTATACCCGCATTTTGAGTGAGGTGATATGTTACAAACAGTTTTTGGATGAGGTGAACACAAACTTTACATAACAAAGGATAGAACACGAACCAATAGTATTGAAGGTAGGTGCAAACCAATGGTGTACTATGAAGGTAAGAAGGAATAAGAATAGGGAGAGGGCCTATTGGCCCATATTTCTTAATGCATCTATATTAGAGTGGAGTCTTGAAGTGGGTAGAATATAGTTGTGCATTAATGTGGCTGTTGATTGCTGGTGTTGACTTCTTGATGTGTAGTGCCTCGCAGATGTCAAGCCGCATGCTATTGCTTTATCATCTATCGATGATTTCTGTGTTGTTTGCTAAGATTGTCTCTGGTGATGGTCTGGTTGTGGGAAGAATTATATGTCACCTTAATGGAGCCCTGTTGCTTATGCAGCGTTAATCGCCTGGAAGAGAGATGTTGTTGTCGTGCATATAATCACTGAGTTCTTTGAGGCTTACGAATCCCCAAGGGGCATTTGAATGCATAGACGAGGTTGGTCTCTTTTAAAGCGTTCTGCTTTGGTGTCTGGAGAGTTACTCATTGGTAGGCTGGCCGTTTTTTTGGTTTTTATAGAAATCGTCAGCTGTATCTTCTGATTTTGTCTGTAGTGATAACGTTCTATTTAACAATATCTTTCAGACCCTTTCCTCCGTTTGTGTGAGCTGTGCAAAAGAAGATCCTGTAAAATAGTCTAATAGGGGGTTATAGGTGTTGTGTAGTTGTCTCTTCAGAGGTTTGCATGGCGTTTCACCTTCCTTCTTATGATGTCTTCAACGGAACCATTGGAGAAGCCGTTGTTGACTTTAGGACACCTGCCTTACCCTACAGAGTTCTTGCTCGAGTTCTTATCGACTTGCACCTCGTGAACTGTGGCTGAAAGCACGGTCGACATAAGCGTTAACAACTACTCCTCTTGTTACCCTGTCTGGCAGTGACTGTTGGAGATTTAGGCAATTCCTAGTTGTTTCCTAGTGTAGACGGCAGTGTGGAAACCTCCGCTCCTTTCCATGACTGTTACATCTATAAAGGGCAGCTTCCCCATGCTTCTACTCATCTCGTAAGTGAAACGCAACACAGAATTCTGCCTCAACTGCCTCCTTCAGCCCCTGCAGAATGTCGCATAGGAGTACCTGATGCAAAAAATGTCGTCAACATACCTGCAGTATATGCCGGTTTCAAGTTCATGTCGACTAAGACGCTTTTTCGATGGTACCCATAGAAGTTCGCAAACAGCACACTAGGGGAGACCCATAGCAACCCCATCTACTTGCCTTATACATGTGTCAGTCATCCGGGCTCAAGAAGGTGCCTCTTTAGTACAAGCTTGGAGTAGTTTCCTTAGGATGTTTTCTGGTATAGTCAAGAGGTGTACAGGCTGGATCACAATACACCTCTGTCCGCTATCATCCCGATTTTTTCATCCCCAGGTACGTTGGTAAACGGTGATTCTATGTCCAACTAGGCTCTTATCCTTGTGGCCCGTGTCCCCACAGTAAGTCAACAAATTCCTTTGGAGACTTCAACCTGAAGGCGCAAGGGACATAAGAGTCAGCAAGCCATTGAGTCGCTTCGCCAGTCTGTACGTGGGTGTGGGTATCTGCTGATGATTGGCCGAAGTGTTTCCAGGCTTGTGGTCTTGACATTTCCATACGCGTATCCAGGTTTATGTTCCTCAATAATCTTTGGCAGGGTGAGTCCGGATTTCTTGGCGTTCACAGTTTCACTAATTTGTTGACCTTTGCTTCAATTCGGTTGTAGTGTCCTTCGTTACCCTTTGAATTTAGTTTGGTCAGAGAGAATGAGGTTCATTTTCGCCAGATATTCGTTCTTTTTAAGAATGACCTATATTGGCGACTTGTCACCTCTCCTGACGACTGTCTGCTTGTTCTCACGAAGGCTCTTAGCTGCCGCTTTGAGCTCGGGGGAAAGTATGGTGCTATCTGTAGTTGCCTCGATTCTTTCCTCCTTCCGCAATAAGTTCTGCTGTGTAAGGTGTCTTTGGTGGTGACCTTCTTTTGTGTCTCGAGGTCGAATATGTCGTCCAACAGGAACTCCAACTCCACTATCCGGGCCATCTCACGTGGTCTGGACATAAGCGTGGACCAGTTTATACCCAGTTTTAGGAGAGTGACTTGGTCCTCAGTGAGGTTTGATTCCTGCAAGGTTCAGGAAGACCGACTGTTGGGCGTGGAATTGCCATAGGTCCTCCTTATAACGTTGTTAGTTCTTGATTATCCTGGTTTCGGTGCTGAGGTGATGTCGATCTGTGAGGATGTCGAGGAGTTGCTCGATGCGAGTACGGAGACTTTCGTCGGTGTTGCTGTAGCAACAGCAACAACAGTAACAAACAGTAACAGCATATAAGAACAACAGCAACAACAGTACCACACATCAACAGCAATGAGAGCAGCAGCACACAACACTACAAACATCAACAGCAATAACAGCAACAACAGTGCAAACACCAACAGCAATAAGAGCAGGAGCAACATAAAACAGTACAAACATAAACAGCAATAAGAGCAACAGCTACAACAGTACAAACATCAACAGCAGTAAAAGCAGCAGTAACAACAATACAAACATCAACAGCAACAACAGTACAAACATCAACAGTAATAAGAGCAACACTAGTAACAGTAACAAACTCAACAGCAATAAGAGCAACAGCTACAACAGAACAAACATCAACAGCAATAAGAGCAACCGCTGGGTTACTGGGAGATATTAGCTGTATTTAAGAAACTCTCAATAAAAGACGAAGTATCTGTGAAACACGACCCACTCCGCGCCACAGGAAGACCCTGTGAGGCTATACCAATTAGCGGCGTCGAGAGCTCTTGGAGAGACTCTGAGGCCCTTCAGCTCGTCGCTAGACTAAAGTTGGCTTAAAAATTATCAGCTCACCAACAGTCGCTTGTTAGCGAGACGAGTGGTTGGTGCCACTCATGATGGAGTGTGACGTGGCTGGTGCCACTCATGGTAGTGGGTGACGTGGTTGGTGTCACTCATGGTAGTGGGTGACGTGGTTGGTGCCACTCATGGTAGTGGGTGACGTGGTTTGGTGCCACTCATGGTAGTTGGTGACGTGGTTGGTGCCACTCATTGGTGGTGGGTGACGTGGTTGGTGCCACTCATGGTGGAGTGTGACGTGGTTGGTGCCACTCATGGTAGTGGGTGACGTGGTTTGGTGCCACTCATGGTAGTGGGTGACGTGGTTGGTGTCACTCATGGTGGAGTGTGACGTAGCTGGTGCCACTCATGGTAGTGGGTGACGTGGCTGGTGTCACTCATGGTAGGTGGGTGACGTGGTTGGTGCCACTCATGGTGGAGTGTGACGTGGCTGGTGTCACTCATGGTAGTGGGTGACGTGGTTGGTGCCACTCATGGTATGGGTGACGTGGTTGGTGCCACTCATGGTAGTGGGTGACGTCGTTGGTGCCACTCATGGTAGTGGGTGGCGTGCTTGATGCCACTCATGGTAGTGGGTGACGTGGTTGGTGCCACTCATAGTAGTGGGTGACGTGGTTGGTGCCACTCATAGTAGTGGGTGACTTGGTTGGTGCCACTCATAGTAGTGGGTGACGTGGTTGATGCCACTCATGGTAGTGTGTGACGTGGTTGATGCCACTCATAGTAGTGGGTGACGTGGTTGGTGCCACTCATGGTGGAGTGTGACGTGGTTGATGCCACTCATGGTAGTGGGTGACGGGTTGATGCCACTACATGGTAGTGGGTGACGTGGTTGATGCCACTCATAGTAGTGGGTGACGTGGTTGGTGCCACTCATGGTAGTGGGTGACGTGGTTGATGCCACTCATATGGTAGTGGGTGACGTGGTTGATGCCACTCATAGTAGTGGGTGACGAGGTTGATGCCACTCATGGTAGTGGGTGACGTGGTTGATGCCACTCACAGTAGTGGGTGACGTGGTTGATGCCACTCATAGTAGTGGGTGACGTGGAGTGAGTGCCACTCATGGTGGAGTGTGACGTGGTTGGTGCCACTCATGGTGGAGTGTGACGTGGTTGGTGCCACTCATATTAGTGGGTGACGTGGTGGATTCCACTCATGGTAGTGGGTGACGTGGTTGGTGTCACTCACGGTTGTCAGAAATTCCAACACCAGTTACTACTGACCATAATTACCTCAGTCAATCATGCAAAGAAATTATGGTTTAGAGGCGTCCTTTTTAGAAAATGTGACCTCCTGCCACGTCACCTGAATATTATTTATCTATAATACTTATATTAAATATTCTCTTAAGTCAGAGTGGGAAAATGTAAGTGGAGTGCCCCAAGGCTCTGTTCTGGTCACTGGAGCCAGAGGTCACTGGCTCTGTGACCTCTGTTATTCATAATATAAATAAATTATTTAGATTCAGGTTGAGCAGCAATATTTGCAAATTTGCCGAAGATGATACAAAAATTGAGATGGTATTGAACACGGAAAATGATTCACTATCACTTCAAGATGATCTAACTAGGGTCTGAAATGGTGAAAAGATTGGCAATGCAGTTTAATGCTGACTTTTTATGCTGACGTAAGGTTTATAGTAGAGGATAGGTAATGATAGGTTTACATGATATAAGCTAGATACATGGTGGCAGAGATTGCGAAATCGAATTACGAAAGGGATCTGGGAGCTATGATTAGTAAGAATTTAAAACTAAAAAATTCAATACTTAAATATTTGTAATAAGGCAAACAGAACACTGGGATTTATGTATCGAAACATTAGTAATAATTAGACATCTGTTGTTCTTCAGCTATATCTTGCTCTAGTTAAGCCCCATTTAGATATAATATGCACTTCACTTTTGGTCGCCGTATATGGAATGGATATAAATTCACTAGAATGCGCCCAGCGTAGGATAACATAGTTAATCTCCCATAACACTTCCGCGTTTTGGGCGAGCGAACCCTCCACTATCTCCAGTGATTTTGGACGTTCTGTGGTAGTGCGCCAATAATAGTGAAAAGTGTATACTCTTTTCAACTTGTCACTTAATTCTCTTCCTAGGTTTTCAATTTGGTATCAATGTGTTCAGATAGAATTCTCTAGAGGTGTAATGCAACTAAAAAGCCCGGCTTACTACCCGCAGCAAACAGAGAAAGTGAGAGCGTGTTTCCCGGAGCCCCCAAGAGCGATAAAAATGTGTACACTGTTTTCACTTTCGTCACCTCAATTTTCGTCCTAGGTCTTTCTTTTTGGTATCAATGTGTTCGCAATATAATTCCCAACTGGAGTATATGCATATAATGTCAAAAACTGTAGCGCGCTCCACCCGCCGACAAGATGAATGTAGCCTGGGTTACCAGAAGGAGAGAGCTGCACTCCCCCAAGGCACCTCTCATTACAGAAGAGGGCGCAGTAATACTGAAAAGTATATACTCTTTTCAACTTTGTCAACCTTCATTCTCGTCCCAGGTTTTTCAATTTGGTATCATTGTGTTCGAAATAGAATTCACTGCAGGACTAAAGGCATATAAACCTACCCAAAAGCCCGCCGCCTTACCCACCAACCCCGCCACACCCACAACAAATAAAGTGAAAGCGTGTTAAAGGGAGCTGGCAAGAGCCATAAAATACATACACTCTTTTCACTTTGTTCACCTCAATTGTTGTCCTAGGTTTTTCATTTTGGTATCATTGTGTTCGCAATAGAATTCCCAACGAGAAGTATATGCATAAAATGTCAAAAACAGCCAGCGCGCTCCACCCGCCGACGTGATGAAGCAGGCCTCATTACCGGGAAGAGAGCAGCCCGTGCAGTGCCTAGCCTTCCATTAGAGAGTGCGGTAATGCTGAAAAGTGTTAATCTTTTCAACTTTGTCACTTCACTTCTCTTCCTAGGTTTTCAATTTGGTATCAATGTGTTCAGCAATACAATTCTCTACAGGTTTAAATGCATATAAACTTCAAAAGCACGGCGTATACCCGCACAAACAAGAGAAAGTGAAAGAAAGTAACCCCGGGAGCGCTCATGAGCATATAATGGTACATCTTTTCACTTTGGTTACCTCATTTCTCGTATGTGTTCGCAATTGTATCTACTGGCATTTTATTCTTTACTTGGATCTGAATGGTTACGGTTCACCACAGCAATCTGATTAGTACCTACAGTGTGTATACCCTATCTTCAAGCACCCATTCACTCATTCAAACTGACTTTAATAGTTATTCCATATATATATTGTAACCTTTGTTCTTCAGTAGTTCAAAGCGGGAAGACGTTGGCGCGCAGTTTAAATTCGGTCCCCAAAAAATCGGATAAAAACCTGAATTTTAGCAAATTCTATTTGCTAAAATTTAGCAAATTTTAGCATTTTAGCAGCTAAAAGTTTGACTCCATACTCCGTCATTAGCCCTTTAACTGCGCGACGCGCCTGCAGGACCATGTCTGGGGTGCGCTACACGCCTCCAGGTATTTGTAGTTTTCACGTTCCATTCAAAACTCATGTGGCTATATGAGGTTCACATCAGCTTCCTCAGGGCTCTTGTAAACAGACGCCATCTTTAAAATAAATCATGGTCCACATTCCTGGGTGTGAGAGCCTCAGTAGTGAGCAACCAAGGCTGGCTCTCACAGCATGAGAGTACAGCACTGCTGTTCAGGGTGTGACCACAGCACTGCACGTCAGAAGTGGACGTGCGTCTCTATGTCCTGGCAGTATAGAACAATGCGGTTCTGGATAAAGTGTTTGAGTGAAGGCTACAATTATTACTGGTGAGGAAGCTGCCAAGGATGCAACGCATGCCACTTCTCAGGGATTATGAAGGTATTAGAGATGTCCTGAAGGTCTATAATCTGAAGGTGGTGGTCGTGCCTGTGTGGAACTGTAATGTGTTTTATCCTCTAGTGGAGGAGAAGAAGCAGGTAAAGTCTAAAGCTTTGGTGTGGAGCCTGCCAGGCAACTTTGTGAGCTCAAGTCAGGAGCAGAGAAGCTGTGTGAGGCAGTCGTAAAGTGACTTTATTGAATGTCAGAGAGTGACGTCGTCTTGGAGGGTCGGATGTGAGCGCCCTCACGTTACGAATTCTGCGGTAAGATCATTTTATCAGTTGAAATAATGTTTGTTTGATCGTGTGTCCAACGATCATAGAGAATGTATATGAATGAAGGATAGATATTTTATTGAGACAGTGAGCTAAAATAAGTAGTTAGGGATAAGTGGACATGCTAGAAAGAGGGGGGCTAGCACATCCTTACTCGCTGGAGGTCAGTCGGTGACTGAGGGGGGACTGAGCCCCGATCGTCTCGTCAGTGCTTTATTTCAGCGTTGACTCAACAGGAGGGGGAGTACCCACCACAGTTGGACCGGCATGGGGCGACGTCGGAGGGCGAGATTTATTGCTGGCATATCAGTTTATTATGTATGATCTGTTAGGAAAACATTTTATTATGGAGTAGTAAAGAAATTACAGGTTAGTATGGGAGAAGTTAATAGGGGAACGTCGAGACTGAAGAAGGTAGAGCTGAACTCCAGGTGTAGACTCGAGTAGCTGGTTGGGTAACAGTACTCTGAATTCACTGGCCACACTGTATTAGTACCCTGGCAACACTGTCTTGAATTGTGTGCAACACTGTAGCTTGATCAACACACCTTGGCAACACTGTAGCTTGATCCACTTTCCTGGCTAAGTCCTCCAGTTTCTTGGCTACCGTGGTTCGAATCCTGGCAAGGTCGCCAGTTCTCTGTCACGGGGGTGGGCCGGGGCTCTACTAGCCTCAGCTGCTAGGGGTCGAAAGGCCGAATACTCAGCCCCTCTGACTCCCGGGATTCACCGGAGTCTCCTTGGTCCCACAGGAGAGGACCAGCAATGCCCACCTCCGCAAGTCTTTGCTTCCACCACTGAAGGGGTGCCACTGACTCACCCTGGAAGCCCTTCAGTCAACCACGGGGAAACTGCTATCAGCAATTCCGGCCTAGACCCGTGGAGGAGTGAAAGAAGACTTGGGCTTACCTTATAACATAACCTCCCTGAGTCTTGCCTGCCGGACAAAGAGGTTGCAGGAACTCCCTTCCTGCCTGTCTTCTATATCCTCTTCTCAACAAGGTCGCCAGCTGGGTTATTATATCTGCACCCCAGCAATGCAGTTTCATTGGTGTATAGTTCAGTTCAGTATATCGTTTGTTTGTTGCCAGAGTGTTGCTACTCCCAAGAAGGTCCGTGTGGCTTTACCTCTCTCTAACCACCACGTTACTAGTTGCCGCCATTCAGGCACTAGTACTGATCGGATGGCTAGGGTTGCACTTTATAAAGTCTGTGCTGTGTGCCACTCCCTAGCAATAGAAATTCTATAGGGAACGTGATGTCCCCTAAATGGTACTATATAACCCTCGTGTATGCTCAATAGAGAAATTTTGCAATGGAGGCACACTTAAACACAATAATAAAATGTTTGAATTTACTGATACGACATATGATCACACATAGACTATAAGTGATACAAGGAAATGAAATAATAATAATAACTGGAGATTGTCAGTAACTCTTCTCTCACCTTCTCCAGGCTCCTTCAACTGGGCAGATAGACAGGAGTCACACACTCTCACAGAAGGGCCCTTCACCTATGCCCTCTGCTCTTCTTCACTGTCCTGCCGTCCACACACACTGTCCTCTCTGACAGTCCTGGACATATGCTGCCCTGCAGCCTATTCTGCTACTAAAGCATTAATATCCTATTTCCACATATATAAGTGAATATAATGGCCTATCGAGCCTACTCTCACAAAGGGTAATGGGAGGGAAAATGATCTACCTTAACAATCCTTGGCTCACGACGCCTGTCCCTCGATGGTGTGAGGGTCCTATGCTTCCTGAGTCGATCCTCGGTGATCCAGGAACGTTCCCACAGGTCCTCAGGTGTCGTGAAGCCTTCGCGTCTTCGCCGTTCCAATCCCTGGATTCAGCTAGCCCAATCTTGGTTCACCAATGGGCGCTGAGCTATCACCATATTCACCCACGTTCCTTCCACGAGCGTTGCTTCTGCTCCTCGCCCTAGGAACGGTGTCGTCCCTCTAACAACCTCAGTGGATGTGACCCGGTCACAGCTATGCCTGCCCGCCACACCTCTCCAGGCCCTCCTCACGTCCAGCGTCGCCGCCCAGCGTCGTCACCGAATATTTCCAAGTTTGGCACTTCTCTGCTCAATCAACTTGGTTCCTTTTGCTTCCCAGAAGCGCGGCGTCTCCTATATATCAGGTGGGCTGCGATGGGTAGCTCTAATCCACTGAGAAAGGCCTCTTTAGCCTCCAATCCTTGAGAGCTGACAGAGGAGCATCCTCTCCCCTTCACTGTCAGGTCAACTCTCCCTTGGCGCCGCCCGGGACACTCGGTGACGTCACGGCGGGCTCTAATTGGTCGCCCGTGACCCGAGTCATCCAATCCGCACACGGCTAGCGTCCATTCCAAAACGTCATATCTGCAGTAGGGGGATACTCTTTCATTTATATCCGGGCGCCTCTTTCCCCTTACCTACAGACTTATAATGTAAGTTTCTCCCTGTAGGTAGAGTCGATATGACTCTTATAGCAGGCAACGAAAGAGATAGGAGAGGGCACCGTAACAATATATATATAATATTATATATATATATATATATATATATATATATATATATATATATATTATATATATATATATATATATATATTATATATTATATATATATATATATTAATAATATACTTCTGGGGTGTGAGTTTTCATTCGCATATAGTCCTGGGGACCATTCAGGCTTGTTCGCATTTGTGTTCCTCACGTGTGCCCCAAAGAATGAGGTGATTTGGTAAAATGCTATGCCCAAGATAACCATCCGTGCCGGCGGTGAGGTGGTTCAAATAGCTTCGGCTATCAACTCTTTTTACTCTTGTCTGGTCAAGTGGTTTTAAGCGTCTTGAACATACCAGTTGCGTTGCTCCTGGGAGTATGGTTCGAGTCACTTCTGGGGTGTGAGTTTTCATTCGCATATAGTCCTGGGACCATTCAGGCTTGTTCGCATTTGTGTTCCTCAGTGTGCCCCAAAGAATGAGTGATTTGGTAAAATGCTATGCCCAAGATAACCATCCGAGTGCCGGCGGTGAGGTGGTTCAAATAGCT
The DNA here is from genome assembly GCA_020271785.1 of Procambarus virginalis. Taxonomy (NCBI): domain Eukaryota; kingdom Metazoa; phylum Arthropoda; class Malacostraca; order Decapoda; family Cambaridae; genus Procambarus; species Procambarus virginalis. The sequence goes on from WNGS01163841.1 coordinate 21,582, forward strand.
TCGGCTATCACCTCATTTTGTCCGGTCGTGATGGTCAAGTGGTTTAGGCGTCTTGTACATACCAGTTGCGTTGCTCCTGGGAGTATGGGTTCGAGTCACTTCTGGGGTTGAGTTTTCATTCGCATATAGTCCTGGGGACCATTCAGGCTTGTCGCATATATCTATATATATATATATATATATCCGAAAAGTAGATTAATAACTCTAACACGAATTTTCTCAATATTTCTTCTGTTTCTCTTCACTGTTGATGGTAATTGAAAAATCAATTCTCCAAAATTAATTTTATTTCTAGTCTGATGCGACACTTGAACGCGTTTCGTAATAACTTATGACATTTTCAAAGACTTTTAGTTTACACACACACACAACTATAACCTGCAACACTAAACAGTTTCTTACTTATGCTATGATTTAAACAGCTTTCATTTTATTTTATACCCGCATTTTGAGTGAGGTGATATGTTACAACAGTTTTGGATGAGGTGAACAAAACTTTTAACACAGGATAGAACACGAACATAGGTATGAAGGTAGAGTGAAACAATGGGTATTGAAGGTAAGAAGGTAAGAATAGGAAGAGGGCCTATTGGCCCATATTTCTTAATGCATCTATATTAGAGTGGAGTCTTGAAGTGGGTAGAATATAGTTGTGCATTAATTGGCTGTTGATTGCTGGTGTTGACTTCTTGATGTGTAGTGCCTCGCAGATGTCAAGCCGCATGCTATTGCTTTATCTATCGATGATTTCTGTGTTGTTTGCTAATTTCTCTGGTGATGGTCTGGTTGTGGAAGAGATTATATGTTCCTTAATGGAGCCCTGTTGCTTATGCATCGTTAATCGCCTGGAAAGAGATGTTGTTGTCGTGCCTATATACTGAGTTCTTTGAGGCTTACAGTCCCCAAGTGGGCATTTGAAGGCATAGACGACGTTGGTCTCTTTTAAAGCGTTCTGCTTTGTGTCTGGAGAGTTACTCATGAGTAGGCTGGCCGTTTTTTTGGTTTATAGTAAATCGTCAGCTGTATCTTCTGATTTTTGTCTGTAGTGATAACGTTTCTATTAACAATATCTTTCAGGACCCTTTCCTCCGTTTTGTGAGCTGTGCAAAAGAAGATCCTGTAAAATAGTCTAATAGGGGTATAGGTGTTGTGTTAGTTGTCTCTTCAGAGGTTGCATGGCGTTTCACCTTCCTTCTTATGATGTCTTCAACGAAACATTGGAGAAGCCGTTGTTGACTAGGACCTGCCTTACCCTACAGAGTTCTTCATCGACTTGCTTCCATCCTGAGCTGTGGCTGAAAGCACGGTCGACATAAGCGTTAACAACACTCCTCTTGTACCTGTCTGGGCAGCGACTGTTGGCATTTAGGCACATTCCTGTTTGTTTCCTTAGTGTAGACTGCAGTGTGGAAACCTCCGCTCCTTTCCATGACTGTTACATCTATAAAGGGCAGCTTCCCATGCTTCTCCATCTCGTAAGTGAAACGCAACACAGAATTCTGCTCAAATGCCTCCTTCAGCCCTTGCAGATGTCTGACATTAGGTACCTGTGCAAAAAATGTCGTCAACATACCTGCAGTATATGGCCGGTTTCAAGTTCATGTCGACTAAGACCTTTTGCTCGATGGTACCCATGTAGAAGTTCGCAAACAGGACACCTAGGGGAGAACCCATAGCAACCCCATCTACTTGCTTATACATGTGTCCATCCGGGCTCAAGAAGGTGCCTCTTTAGTACAAGCTTGGAGTAGTTTCCTTAGGATGTTTTCTGGTATATCAAGAGGTGTACAGGCTGGATCACAATACACTCTGTCCGCTATCATCCCGATTTTTTCATCCACAGGTACGTTGGTAAACAGTGATTCTACGTCCAATGAGGCTCTTATCCTTGTGGCCCGTGTTCCCCACAGTAAGTCAACAAATTCCTTTGGAGACTTCAGGCTGAAGGCGCAAGGGACATAAGGAGTCAGCAAGCCATTGAGTCGCTTCGCCAGTCTGTACGTGGGTGTGGGTATCTGGCTGATGATTGGCCGAAGTGGGTTTCCAGGCTTATGTGTCTTGACATTTCCATACGCGTATCCAGGTTTATATTCCTCAATAATCTTTGGCAGGTGGAGTCCGGATTTCTTGGCGTTCACAGTTTCGACTAATTTGTTGACCTTTGCTTTCAATTCGGCTGTAGTGTCCTTCATTACCCTTTTGAATTTAGTTTGGTCAGAGAGAATGAGGTTCATTTTCGCCAGATATTCGTCTTTTTTAAGAATGACCTATATTGGCGACTTGTCACCTCTCCTGACGACTATCTGCTTGTTCTCACGAAGGCTCTTAGCTGCCGCTTTGAGCTCGGGGAAAGTATGGTGCTTCTGTAGTTGCCTCGATTCTTTCCTCCTTCCGCAATAAGTTCTGCTTGTAAGGTGTCTTTGGTGGTGACCTTCTTTTGTGTCTCGAGGTCGAATATGTCGTCCAACAGGATCTCCAACTCCACTATCCGGGCCATCTCACTTGGTCTGGACATAACGTGACAGTATATATCCAGATTTAGGAGAGTGACTTGGTCCTCAGTGAGGTTGATTCCTGCAAGGTTCAGGAAGCCGACTGTTGGGCGTGGAATTGCCATAGGTCCTCCTTATAACGTTGTTAGTTTCTTGATTATCCTGGTTTCGGTGCTGAGGTGATGTCGATCTGTGAGGATGTCGAGGTGTTGCTCGATGCGAGTACGGAGACTTTCGTCGGTGTTGCTGTAGCAACAGCAACAACAGTACAAACATTAACAGCAATAAGAACAACAGCAACAACAGTACAAACATCAACAGCAATGAGAGCAGCAGCAACAACAATACAAACATCAACAGCAATAACAGCAACAACAGTGCAAACACCAACAGCAATAAGAGCAGGAGCAACTAAAACAGTACAAACATAAACAGCAATAAGAGCAACAGCTACAACAGTACAAACATCAACAGCAGTAAGACAGCAGTAACAAACAATACAAACATCAACAGCAACAACAGTACAAACATCAACAGCAATAAGAGCAACAGCTACAACAGAACAAACATCAACAGCAATAAGAGCAACAGCTGGGTTACTGGGAGATATTAGCTGTATTTAAGAAACTCTCAATAAAAGACGAAGTATCTGTGAAACACGACCCACTCCGCGCCACCAGGAAGACCCTGTGAGGCTATACCAATTAGCGGCGTCGAGAGCTCTTGGAGAGACTCTGAGGCCCTTCAGCTCGTCGCTAGACTAAAGTTGGCTTAAAAATTATCAGCTCACCAACAGTCGCTTGTTAGCGAGACGAGTGGTTGGTGCCACTCATGATGGAGTGTGACGTGGCTGGTGCCACTCATGGTAGTGGGTGACGTGGTTGGTGCCACTCATGGTAGTGGGTGACGTGGTTGGTGCCACTCATGGTAGTGGGTGACGTGGTTGGTGCCACTCATGGTGGAGTGTGACGTGGTTGGTGCCACTCATGGTAGTGGGTGACGTGGTTGGTGCCACTCATGGTAGTGGGTGACGTGGTTGGTGCCACTCATGGTGGAGTGTGACGTAGCTGGTGCCACTCATGGTAGTGGGTGACGTGGTTGGTGCCACTCATGGTAGTGGGTGACGTGGTTGGTGCCACTCATGGTAGTGGGTGACGTGGTTGGTGCCACTCATGGTGGAGTGTGACGTGGCTGGTGCCACTCATGGTAGTGGGTGACGTGGTTGGTGTCACTCATGGTAGTGGGTGACGTGGTTGGTGCCACTCATGGTGGAGTGTGACGTGGTTGGTGCCACTCATGGTAGTGGGTGACGTGGTTGGTGCCACTCATGGTAGTGGGTGACGTGGTTGGTGCCACTCATGGTAGTGGGTGACGTGGTTGATGCCACTCATGGTAGTGGGTGACGTGGTTGATGCCACTCATAGTAGTGGGTGACGTGGTTGGTGCCACTCATGGTAGTGGGTGACGTGGTTGATGCCACTCATGGTGGAGTGTGACGTGGTTGATGCCACTCATGGTAGTGGGTGACGTGGTTGATGCCACTCATAGTAGTGGGTGACGTGGTTGATGCCACTCATGGTAGTGGGTGACGTGGTTGATGCCACTCATAGTAGTGGGTGACGTGGTTGATGCCACTCATAGTAGTGGGTGACGTGGTTGATGCCACTCATGGTGGAGTGTGACGTGGTTGGTGCCACTCATGGTGGAGTGTGACGTGGTTGGTGCCACTCATGGTGGAGTGTGACGTGGTTGGTGCCACTCATATTAGTGGGTGACGTTGTGGATTCCACTCATGGTAGTGGGTGACGTGGTTGGTGTCACTCACGGTTGTCAGAAATTCCAACACCAGTTACTACTGACCATAATTACCTCAGTCAATCATGCAAAGAAATTATGGTTTAGAGGCGTCTTTTTAGAAAATGTGACCTCCTGCCACGTCACCTGAATATTATTTATCTATAATACTTATATTAAATATTCTCTTAAGTCAGAGTGGGAAATGTAAGTGGAGTGCCCCAAGGCTCTGTTCTGGTCACTGGAGCCAGAGGTCACTGGCTCTGTGACCTCTGTTATTCATAATATAAATAAATTATTTAGATTCAGGTTTGAGCAGCAATATTTGCAAATTTGCCGATGATACAAAAATTGAGATGGTATTGAACACGGAAAATGATTCACTATCACTTCAAGATGATCTAAATAGGGTACTGAAATGGTGAAAAGATTGGCAGATGCAGTTTAATGCTGACTTTTTATGCTGACGTAAGGTTTAGAGGATAGGTAATGATAGGTTTACATGATATAAGCTAGATACATGGTGCAGAGATTGCGAAATCGAATTACGAAAGGGATCTGGGAGCTATGATTAGTAAGAATTTAAAACTAAAAAATCAATACTTAAATATTTGTAATAAGGCAAACAGAACACTGGGATTTATGTATCGAAACATTAGTAATAATTAGACATCTGTTGTTCTTCAGCTATATCTTGCTCTAGTTAAGCCCCATTTAGATATAATATGCACTTCACTTTTGGTCGCCGTATATGGAATGGATATAAATTCACTAGAATGCGCCCAGCGTAGGATAACATAGTTAATCTCCCATAACACTTCCGCGTTTTGGGCGAGCGAACCCCTCCACTATCTCCAGTGATTTTGGACGTTCTGTGGTAGTGCGCAATAATAGTGAAAAGTGTATACTCTTTTCAACTTTGTCAACTTAATTCTCTTCCTAGGTTTTTCAATTTGGTATCAATGTGTTCAGGATAGAATTCTCTAGAGGTGTAAATGCAACTAAAAAAGCCCGGCTTACTACCCGCAGCAAACAGAGAAAGTGAGAGCGTGTTTCCCGGGAGCCCCCAAGAGCGATAAAATGTGTACACTGTTTTCACTTTCGTCACCTCAATTTTCGTCCTAGGTCTTTCTTTTTGGTATCAATGTGTTCGCAATATAATTCCCAACTGGAGTATATGCATATAATGTCAAAAACTGTAGCGCGCTCCACCCGCCGACAAGATGAATGTAAGCCTGGGTTACCAGAAGGAGAGAGCTGCACTCCCCCAAGGCACCTCTCATTACAGAAGAGGGCGCAGTAATACTGAAAAGTATATACTCTTTTCAACTTTGTCACCTTCATTCTCGTCCCAGGTTTTTCAATTGGTATCATTGTGTTCGAAATAGAATTCACTGCAGGACTAAAGGCATATAAACTCCAAAAGCCCGGCTTACCACCCGCAACAAACAAATAAAGTGAAAGCGTGTTAAAGGGAGCTGGCAAGAGCCATAAAATACATACACTCTTTTCACTTTGTTCACCTCAATTGTTGTCCTAGGTTTTTCATTTTGGTATCATTGTGTTCGCAATAGAATTCCCATCGGGAGTATATGCATAAAATGTCAAAAACAGCAGCGCGCTCCACCCGCCGACGTGATGAAGCAGGCCTCATTACCGGGAAGAGAGCACCTTGCAGTGCCTAGCCTGCCATTAGAGAGTGCGGTAATGCTGAAAAGTGTTTAATCTTTTCAACTTTGTCACTTCACTTCTCTTCCTAGGTTTTTCAATTTGGTATCAATGTGTTCGCAATACAATTCTCTACAGGTTTAAATGCATATAACTTCAAAAGCACGGCGTATTACCCGCACAAAACAGAGAAAGTGAAAGAAAGTAACCTCGGGAGCGCTCATGAGCAATATAATGTGTACATTCTTTTCACTTTGGTTACCTCATTTCTCGTATGTGTTCGCAATTGTATCTACTGGCATTTTATTCTTTACTTGGATCTGAATGGTTACGGTTCACCACAGCAATCTGATAGTACCACAGGTGTATACCCTATCTTCAAGCACCCATTCACTCATTCAAACTGACTTATAATAGTTATCCATATATATATTGTAACCTTTGTTCTTCAGTAGTTCAAAGCGGGAAGACGTTGGCGCGCAGTTTAAATTCGGTCCCCAAAAAATCGGATAAAAACCTGAATTTTAGCAAATTGTATTTGCTAAAATTTAGCAAATTTTAGCATTTTAGCAGCTAAAAGTTTGACTCCATACTTCGTCATTAGCCCTTTAACTGCGCGACGCGCCTGCAGGACCATGTCTGGAGTGCGCTACACGCCTCCAGGTATTTGTATTTTTCACGTTCCATTCAAAACTCATGTGGCTATATGAGGTTCACATCAGCTTCCTCAGGGCTCTTGTAAACAGACGCCATCTTTAAAATAAATCATGGTCCACATTCCTGGGTGTGAGAGCCTCAGTAGTGAGCAACCAAGGCTGGCTCTCACAGCATGAGAGTACAGCACTGCTGTTCAGGGTTTGTGACCACAGCACTGCACGTCAGAAGTGGACGTGCGTCTCTATGTCCTGGCAGTATAGAACAATGCGGTTCTGGATAAAGTGTTTGAGTGAAGGCTACAGTTATTACTGGTGAGGAAGCTGCCAAGGATGCAACGCATGCCACTTCTCAGGGATTATGAAGGTATTAGAGATGTCTGAAGGTCTATAATCTGAGGTGGTGGTCGTGCCTGTGTGGAACTGTAATGTGTTTTATCCTCTAGTGGAGGAGAAGAGCAGGTAAAGTCTAAAGCTTTGGTGTGGAGCCTGCCAGGCGACTTTGTGAGCTCAAGTCAGGAGCAGAGAAGCTGTGTGAGGCAGTCGTAAAGTGACTTTATTGAATGTCAGAGAGTGACGTCGTCTGGAGGGTCGGAGTGAGCGCCCTCACGTTACGATTCTGCGGTAAGATCATTTTATCAGTTGAAATATGTTTGTTTGATCGTGTGTCCAACGATCATAGAGAATGTATATGAATGAAGGATAGATATTTTATTGAGACAGTGAGCTAAAATAAGTAGTAGGGATAAGTGGACATGCTAGAAAAGAGGGGGGCTAGCACATCTTACTCGCTGGAGGTCAGTCGGTGACTGAGGGGGGACTGAGCCCCGATCGTCTCGTCAGTGCTTTATTTCAGCGTTGACTCAACAGGAGGGGGAGTA
>WNGS01163843.1:0-12777 GCA_020271785.1 Procambarus virginalis
ACTCACCATACACAACACTCTCACACTCACCATACACACCACTCTCACACACTCACCATACACAACACTCTCACACTCACCATACACAACACTCACACTCACCATACACAACACTCTCACACTCACCATACACAACACTCTCACACTCACCATACACAACACTCTCACACTCACCATACACAACACTCTCACACTCACCATACACAACACTCACACTCACCATACACACCACTCTCACACTCACCATACACAACACTCACACTGACCATACACACCACTCTCACACTCACCATACACAACACTCTCACACTCACCATACACAACACTCACACTCACCATACACAACACACACTCACCATACACAACACTCACCATACACAACACACACTCACCATACACAACACTCCCACTCACCATACACAACACTCACACTGACCATACACAACACTCTCACACTCACCATACACACCACTCTCACACTCACCATACACAACACACACTCACCATACACAACACTCACACTCACCATACACACCACTCTCACACACTCACCATACACAACACTCTCACACTCACCATACACACCACTCTCACACACTCACCATACACAACTCTCACACTCACCATACACAACTCTCACACTCACCATACACAACTCTCACACTCACCATACACAACACACACTCACCATACACAACACTCACCATACACAACACACACTCACCATACACAACACTCTCACACTCACCATACACAACACTCACACTCACCATACACACCACTCACACTCACCATACACAACACTCTCACACTCACCATACACACCACTCGCGCCAATAATTAACACTGTAGTCACGCTACAAAATGTTAGTCGAGTGTATATTTACTATTTATGTCTGCAGGATAGAGCTCTTAGCTCTTGGACCCCGCCTTTCTAACCATCGGTTGTATAATTTACTCCTGACTTATTTTTCATGTATATATTTCTTTCTCACACACACACACATCCCCAGGAAGCAGCTCGTAGCAGCTATCTCCCTGGTACCTATTTACTGCTAGATGAACAGGGTATCAGAGTGAAGAAACTTTCCATTTGTTTCCGCCGGGGATCGAACCTGAACCCTTAGGACTAGGAACCCCGAGCGCTGTCCACTCAGCCGTCAGGCCCCATCTGTGTCTTGTACCCTGTTTTTCGTTGAAGCTTTATTTTTATCATACCTTAGTTCTTGGAATTTATCACTATTAACCAGGTTATTTACCGTTGCCCAACTGAAGATTTAATTGATATGGCTTGAAGCTTTTCTTCTACGGACGTAATTTTCATGCCGATTTTTGTATCTTCTGATGAGGATGACACAAAACTGTGACTTGTATTTTTGTCAATATCTAATGAGAATGAGAAAAGTAGTGGTGCAAGGACTGTGTCCTGAGGTACAGAGATTTTTCACTGTGCTACGTTCTGATTTTATTTGACTGTTATACTTTGTATTCTGTTTGACAGGAAAATGAGAATCAATCACCCTACTTTACCTGATATTCCTATTGATTTCATTGTAAGGGCTATCACTCCATAGTTACATTTATCAAATGTTTTTGTAAACGCCGTGTATCATCTGCCTGTTGCGTTGCTTCTAATACTTCCATTTATTTTGTCATAGTGGTTGAGTAACTGTGGAATACAGGATCATCCCTCTCTTAATCCATGTTGTCCTGGGTTGTGAAGTTCATTGTTCTCCATAAAAACTGGAGAGCTGATTCATAATCACTCTTTCAAAACTGTAATTATTTGCGCTGTTGGCATGACCGGTTTATGGTTTAGCCAGTGTTTTACTACCTCCCTTATGTAATGGTGTGGTAGCTGCTGATTTAAGGGTGTTATGTATTTTCCCTGTAACCAAGCTTTTTCTCCGTATTACACCGTGTGTTCGACCTTTACATCACTTTTTAATTTACTTTACATTTCTTTTTAATTATGAAATTCAATGAGTCAGGACCCCGGGCTGAGTGCATGAACATGTTGTCAATATCTCGCTCAAAGACTTCTGTGTTCGTGTTAATATTAATTATATTGTCTTGGGTGTGGATATTGTTCATAAAGAAGCTGTATGGATATTCCACCTTCATGTTGTTTATTATGGTGCTGCTGAAGTGTGGTGGTACACGAGGGCCACTGTACACCTGGTCTTATAAAGCGGTGGGTGCTGGTGTGTGGTGGTACACGAGGGCCACTGTACACCTGGTCTTATAAAGCGGTGGGTGCTGCTGAAGTGTGGTGGTACACGAGGGCCACTGTACACCTGGTCTTATAAAGCGGTGGGTGCTGGTGTGTGGTGGTACACGAGGGCCACTGTACACCTGGTCTTATAAAGCGGTGGGTGCTGGTGTGTGGTGGTACACGAGGGCCACTGTACATCTGGTCTTATAAAGCGGTGGGTGCTGGTGTGTGGTAGTACACGAGGGCCACTGTACACCTGGTCTTATAAAGCGGTGGGTGCTGGTGTGTGGTAGTACACGAGGGCCACTGTACATCTGGTGTTATAAAGCGGTGGGTGCTGGTGTGTGGTGGTACACGAGGGCCACTGTACATCTGGTCTTATAAAGCGGTGGGTGCTGGTGTGTGGTGGTACACGAGGGCCACTGTACACCTGGTCTTATAAAGCGGTGGGTGCTGGTGTGTGGTGGTACACGAGGGCCACTGTACATCTGGTTATAGGTGCCACATGTTGTGAATTACTTATGACTTACTTATAATCATTCACTTCATTACTTATCTTATTTCTGAGGGCAGATGGTGACCCATCACATAAACATGGGGAATGCAGAAATGTCAATGATTATTACTATGATGATTATTACTATGATGATTATTACTAGGATAATTATTACTATGATACTTATTACTATGATAATTATTACTATGGTAATGAAATGCTTGTCATTTGGGCTCAGTCTGTGATGCTAGAGGGAAGCCGATTTATTTATGTTCATTTATTTTGCGTTTTGCTTCAAATATTTCAGCGTGTCGAGGCTGCTGAAATGACCTCAAGGAAGCATGATAAATTCCTCCATACGGCCCCCAAACACGACCTAGGGACCGAGAGGTCAAAACTGAGAAAAAACTGAGGTAAGAGAAAACACCGGAAACATGATCACTACATACAAAATGCTTAGGTAAAGTGACAGACAACTGGACACGGAACAAGAATGACTACCGACCCATGGCGATATATTATAATTAATTTCCTAAGTGTCACAGTTGATGGAGTTAGTGAACTACGGAGTCTAGATGAGGAGAGGCACCCAAGAGCTGTAATTCAACCACCATAAGAATGACAAAGTAATAAATCGAACTTACATGACAAAAACGTTCCTTAAACTGCTCTAGCACGAGAACAATAAACCCCAGACTCTCAGCTACATAGAACAAGTTGAAACGACAAAGAAGCCCACAAATGTGCGACTGAAGGAGCAGCGAGGCCCGGGCCGTAGAGCCGGGCAGGTGTAGACATAATAGTGAGATGAACCCGCGGGATAACACCGGTGTCATTGTGCTGATGCAGCGATGATCACGGCGCCCCGTCCACTCTCAACCTGTAGGGCTGGTCATTAATGCAAGCCTTAGTAGATAAACGGCCAGCTATTTATGCGGTCATGTTCGTCCACACACACACTCACTCACACACACACACACACACACACACACACACACACACACACACACACACACACACACACACACACACACACACACACACACACAGAAGTCCCAGAACTAAGAGGCATGAGTTACGAGGAAAGGCTGCGGGAAATGCACCTTACGACACTGGAAGACAGAAGAGTAAGGGGAGACATGATCACAACCTACAAAATCCTCAGGGGAATCGACCGGGTAAACAAGGATAAACTATTCAACACTGGTGGGACGCGAACAAGGGGACACAGGTGGAAACTGAGTACCCACATGAGCCACAGAGACGTTAGAAGGAACTTTTTCAGTGTCAGAGTAGTTAACGGATGGAATGCATTAGGCAGTGATGTGGTGGAGGCTGACTCCATACACAGTTTTAAATGTAGATATGATAGAGCCCAATAGGCTCAGGAATCTGTACACCAGTTGATTGACAGTTGAGAGGCGGGACCAAAGAGCCAAAGCTCAACCCCCGCAAGCACAAATAGGTGAGTACACACACACACACACACACACACACACACACACACACACACACACACACACACACACACACACACACACACACGCGCGCGCGTGCGCGCTGCCCTGTTGAATTCTCACGCTGCTGATGGGCAAGATAAAATTATTCTCGTGCTTTCATTTCTCTTCCCAATTGTGTGGGTGTTCCATCAAGTGGTTACTTTCCGCGCGTTGTGTTACTCTGCCAGCTTTCACCCCAAGACTACTGCACACTTGCTAAAACAGCCTGTTTCTGTGTGTACTCACCTATATGTACTCACCTATTTGTGCTTGCGGGGGTTGAGCTTTGGCTCTTTGGTCCCGCCTCTCAACTGTCAATCAACTGGTGTACAGATTCCTGAGCCTATTGGGCTCTATCATATCTACATTTAAAACTGTGTATGGAGTCAGCCTCCACCACATCACTGCCTAATGCATTCCATCCGTTAACTACTCTGACACTGAAAAAGTTCCTTCTAACGTCTCTGTGGCTCATGTGGGTACTCAGTTTCCACCTGTGTCCCCTTGTTCGCGTCCCACCAGTGTTGAATAGTTTATCCTTGTTTACCCGGTCGATTCCCCTGAGGATTTTGTATGTTGTGATCATGTCTCCCCTTACTCTTCTGTCTTCCAGTGTCGTAAGTTGCATTTCCCGCAGCCTTTTCTCGTAACTCATGCCTCTTAGTTCTGGGATTAGTCTAGTGGCATACCTTTGCACTTTTTCCAGCTTCGTCTTGTGCTTGACAAGGTACGGGCTCCATGCTGGGGCCGCATACTCCAGGATTGGTCTTACATATGTGGTGTACAAGATTCTGAATGATTCCTTACACAGGTTCCTGAACGCTGTTCTGATGTTAGCCAGCCTCGCATATGCCGCAGACGTTATTCTTTTTATGTGGGCTTGAGGAGACAGGTTTGGTGTGATATCAACTCCTAGATCTTTCTCTCTGTCCGTTTCATTAAGTACTTCATCTCCTATTCTGTATCCTGTGTCTGGCCTCCTATTTCCACTGCCTAGTTTCATTACTTTGCATTTACTTGGGTTGAACTTCAACAGCCATTTGTTGGACCATTCACTCAGTCTGTCTAGGTCATCCTGTAGCCTCCTACTATCGTCCTCCGTTTCAATCCTCCTCATAATTTTTGCATCATCGGCAAACATTGAGAGAAACGATTCTATACCCTCTGGGAGATCATTTACATATATCAGAAACAGTATAGGTTCAAGGACTGACCCCTGCGGGACTCCACTCGTAACGTCTCGCCAATCTGAGACCTCACCCCTCACACTGACTCGTTGTCTCCTGTTGCTTAGGTACTCTTGTATCCAACGGAGTACCTTCCCTTTCACTCCAGCCTGCATCTCCAGCTTTTTCACTAGCCTCTTGTGTGGCACTGTATCAAAGGCTTTCTGACAATCCAAAAATATGCAGTCTGCCCACCCTTCTCTCTCTTGCCTTATTTTTGTTGCCTGGTCGTAGAAGTTGCCTGGTCATAGAATTGTGTGTGTGTGTTTATGTGTGTGTGTGTGTGTGTGTGTGTGTGTGTGTGTGTGTGTGTGTGTGTGTGTGTGTGTGTGTGTGTGTGTGTGTGTGTGTGTGTGTGTACTCACCTAGTTGTGTTTGCGGGGGTTGAGCTCTGGCTCTTCGGTCCCGCCTCTCAACTGTCAATCAACTGGTGTACAGATTCCCGAGCCTATTGGGCACCAGCATTGGGCTGAGCCTATTGTGTGTGTGTGTGTGTGTGTGTGTGTGTGTGTGTGTGTGTGTGTGTGTGTGTGTGTGTGTGTGTGTGTGTGTGTGTGTGTGTGTGAGAGAGAGTGTCTCCACTGTCACCTAACAGTAACTACCGGGGAGTAAGGTCTAGCTCTTCATGCCTGGCAACTCACCTTGTTGAACCTCCAACGTTAAAATTTAAAATATTCAAAGTCTCTGAAGTTCAATTTTTTGTAGAATATGGCGTAAAGTTGTGGATGGAGGCGGCTTCCACATCTTCTTTCAGTGCATTCCACTTGTTGACGACCCGGTACAGTGTACCAGTATTCCCACACATTCCTTCGGGTCATTTGATTTTCCAACTATCACCTGTGTCTTCTTGTCCTACGTACTTTTCAACTTTAAGAGGCTCTCTTTTTTCCAGCTTCTCTATTCACCTTGAGTATTTAGTATGTTGTCATCATAGCCCATCTGATCCTTCTATCCACTAGGATTTAGAGATCCAGTTTTATTAGCCTATCCTAATACCTTAACCCTCTTAGCTCTGGCACCAATTTTCTTGTAAATCTTGGTACTGTCTCAATTTTGGTTTTAAATGCTTCACTAGGAGTGGGTTCCAGGCCGGTGTAGCATATTCCAGTGTTGGTCCAACAAAGGATGTATACATTACATTGAAAAAAAAGGCCTGATTTAGATTTCTAAACGATGTTCAAATGACTGCCAGCATCTCATACGCCGCCAATGTTACCATGTTTGCTTGTGCCCCAAGTGTTAGTGTGGGGAATTATATCCGTTACTCAATTTATTCTCTCTCCAATACCAGTGGTAGTCTTCCCCTTGTGGCGTAGGTACAGCTTGGTCTTCCTTCTCCTTGTCTCATCTGCTTTACCTTACACTTGTTTGGATTAAATTCCAGCAGCCAATTACTTGGCCACTTGGGGAGTTTATCAAGGTCCTCCTGTTGGTCCTGTTGGAGGACCTAGTTCCTCCTCTGCTTTTACATTCCTCATCAGCTTCACGTCATGTGTACCCACCCTCGGCTGCGTCGTTCGCATACATTTGTAACAGTAGCCGTCCCACTTCAACATGACTCTAACCATCTTTAAACTTTAACCATTACAATAATTACACTCATGATGGGCTGAAGTATTATCATAATAGTACAAACTGTGTCTACGTTAGGCCATGCTGCCCGTAACTTGCCAAGCTTGTTTCATTTACAATAAAATTACCAGTTATGAAAATGAATATCTTCGAAAAGCTTCATTTTTAATGATATTTTGTATAATTATTGTCTATGTCTATGAGAGAATGTTTTTGTTTTTCCGTCCAAGGTTGGAGGCCAGATGCTTGGGGCTAGCCTCGCACAACTTTGCAAGGGGAATGGTCTGGGGTACTGGATGAACATAGGCTGGTGCAAGTCACTTGAATTCAAACGGGAACAGCGTGCCAGGGGTCACATTCTGACCCCCACAACTACTTTTGGCACTACTCGCATGATACACCTAGTGAAATGTTCGGAAAAAAATTCAAAATAATTTTTTCTTACAGAAAAGAAGTTACATAACTTATTTTTCCCCATTATCCACTGAACTCGGGTAAATTACAAAAATGTCTTCTATTCATACTTTGGCCGTAGTAGCCAACCCGACTTCCAGCTTAGATAGTAGTTATAGTAACCGTAAACCGTAAACATATAGGAACCGTAGTTATAGTAACCAGAAAAGGTTTTGCATTTATGTTGCTAATATATCATAACGTAACTAACCATCCTAGGCTTAATACAGCCTATCTGAGGCCTATTAGAGTACATATATGTGATATGAACAAATCCACAAGGGCCGTAACGAGGGTTCGAACCTACGTCCGAGAACCTGATATGTACTAAACTAGGCCTAGGAATATTCAACTTTGCCTTTTAGCTTTATTTTTTCTGGACTCTTAAAAAGTGAATAGCACCAAATTCAATTATTTAACTGTCCATTACGTCTATATATGTCCACATCGGTACAAAAATGTAAACAGTAGGATGGGCTGAAGCTGCATAAACCAGACGATCATCACAGTCTCAAAGGCTTTCTCAAGTCTCGTCCAGTTCTCAATGCAAATGATTATTATATTTGTTCAATATTTCCCCCTGCTAGACTCCTCCCACTGGCAGTCCTGCCACACACCAATTGTAGACTATTATATTATTTGTATAAAAGAGCGACAGAGAGCTAGTCAGCAAAAGACAGAATAAGGAAGACAGAAACATAAGAGATAGGCCTGCAGACAGACCGGGTCGACCAGGGCAAAGAAAGAGACAGACAACATCACACTGGGACAGAAGCAGACACAGAGAAAGGCAGAGATTGGGAGAGAAGGAAGAAGAGTGGAGAGGAAGGATGTCTGCAGAGAGGGGAGACAGATGAAGAGCTGAGAAAGGGAAAGAGGAGAAAAAGGACCAGACTGGGAAAGAGGGGGTGAGACGTGTGAGAAGAGGGAAGAGGTTGGAGAAGGTGGAGAGTGGGGGAGAGTGGGGGAGAGTGGGGGAGAGTGGGGGAGAGTGAATGAAAGCAAAGTTGATGAAAGGGGCCTAAGTTTGGGAAAGGAGGGAGGAAGAGACTCGGCTACAGCCAGGTACACTTCTAGTATATATATATATATATATATATATATATATATATATATATATATATATATATATATATATATATATATATATATATATATATATTAATATTATATATAATAAAAATATATATATTACATATATATATATATATATATATATATATATATATATATAATATATATATATATATATATATAATATATATATAATATATATATATATATGTATATATATATATATATATATAATATATATATATATATATATATATATATATATATATATATATATATATATATACAAGCACAAACACGAATTAATGTCTGCTTGTCTATCCAAGGTTGGAGACCAGTTGCTTGGGGCTACCCCCTCACCCAACTTTACAGGGGGAATTCTCTGGGGTAGAGGACGGACATAGGCTGGTGTGGGTGAGTGTTATTCACAGCGGGTTGGGGCGAAGTGTTACCCCGCCACGTAACTGGTGATATGTGGCTGGCACTCCCGAAATTTCTTCACTAGAAACGACGAATTTGAATTACATTTTCTAAGAGAAAGAGAGAGTAATAGTGAGTGAAAAAGGTAGAGGGAAGGAGGGACATGAGAAGGGGAGAAGAGGGAAGGAGGAGAGTGGAGAGAAATGGAAGAATGAAAGACAGGGGAGGAATGGGGGGAAGAGAGGTGTGAAAAGAGAGGGGAAAAGTAGATGAGAAAGATGGAGGGAGGAGGAATTTGGGAGAATAGGGAGGGAAGAAAGGGAGAAGAGCCAAGAGGGGTAGAGAGAGAGAGAGGGGGGGGGATCTTGGGAGAGAAAGTTGAAGAAGGGAGGGGATGGGAAAGGTGGGGGGGGGGATAGGAAAACTGATTATATAAATATACAGAAGATTGATAGAGGACGTTAAAGTACCTTTTTATACAGGCAGTTGGGTATTTAGCATATAGCGATCATTAGTTGAACCCGGAAGTTGGGTCCACCCTGCTCTATTGGCAGAGATTCGATCGCGCCTCTGACAGCCAGACTGATAGGTCGCTATCAGTGACCGCTTTGCCACTGTAGCCAAGGCTGGAAACAAGGTCGTCAGGTTCAGTTATTGTTCTTGCTTACCTACATCAACATCATGAAATAACTATCATAATCTAACCTGAAAAGAGCACGTTAATTGCAAGTGATTTTTATTACAACACTTGAAAGACCGTTTACTGGCCTTAACTGTCTTAATACATTAATTCTCTCATACACACACACACCCCTGAAGCCTACATCAAAAGAATAACATCGGCGGCGTCTGCAAGGCTGGCTAACATCAGAACTACCTTCAGGAACCTGTGTAAGGAATCATTCAGAACCTTGTATACCACATATGTAAGACCAATCCTGGAGTATGCGGCCCCAGCATGGAGCCCGTACCTTGTCAAGCACGAGACGAAGCTGGAAAACGTTCAGAGGTATGCCACTAGGCTAGTCCCAGAACTAAGAGGCATGAGTTATGAGGACAGACTACGTGAACTGCACCTCACGTCGATGGAAGACAGAAGAGCTAGGGGAGACATGATCACCACATACAAAATTCTCAGGAGAATTGACGGGGGTAGACAAGTAAGGATGGACTATTTAACACGGGTGGTACACGCACAAGGGGACACAGGTGGAAGCTGAGTACCCAGATGAGCCACAGAGCCATTAGAAAGAACTTTCAGTGTGAATATAGTTAGTAAATGGAATGCACTAGGAAGTGATGTGGTGGAGGCTGACTCCATACACAGTTTCAAATGTAGACACGATAGAGCTGGAGAAGCTCGGGAATCTGTACACCAGTAGATTGCCGGTTGAGAGGCGGAACCAAAGAGCCAGAGCTCAACCCCCGTAAGCACAACTAGATGAGTACACACACACACACACAGAACAAAACAAACAGGTACACAAAAATATTCATGGACATAAACAGGAGCATAACACATTCCTTCTCTCTGTCTCGCTGTCTTTCCTTTAGTGATGGCAAAACATGATTTTTTTAATTTTGCAGATATCAGCGTATAATGTTTTATGATATGGTAAGAACAGACATTCAGAGACATTCTAATTTACAGATGTAGATGAACAGAATAAGAAGTATGTAGAGGAGCACCTAAGAAGACAGCAGGCCTTAATTCAAGACGACATTCCGTCTATAACTATATTATTCCATCCAAGTCAGTTAGCATTTACGAGGAAGCACCATCACTGAACACTAAACTAACGCTAAATGCACAAAATATCAGGAAGCTTGAGTAAACCAAAGACATTTTAGGAAAATAACTCTGAAAATTTATTATATTTTACTGAATTCCATTTTTTAGTTGTGTGCCTGTGAACCCATCAATAGGTCTACATCAACATGTCTGTGAACCCCCACCAAAGAAACATCTACGTCAATGTGCCCCAAAACCCCATCAATCGAGGGAGGCAAAGTCTTGCCTCACAACACGTAAGGTAAATGCTTCCTCATTTCCAAGTCTACCACCATTACTTCTAACTGCTGACCAACAGCCCCCCCACCCCCAACCACAGGACCACAGGCCTCACCCATATACCCCCCTACCTGTCTCACACCTCTTCGAACCTCGCGCACCCCCCCCGCCCACACCATCACGGAGAGAGGGTGACCAGGTGAACATCTCACCTCTGCCCCACATCAGGAAGTCATCCAATATACATCTGTATTATTTGTTCAGCATCCGCGGTAATTAACAAGACCCAGCATGGCGAGGGCCTTGCTCCCTCACCCACACCACCACCACCTACCACAGTGTCTCCCATCACCACACCCCCACCTACCACATTGTCTCCCTCACCACCAACACAACCCACCCACAGTGTTCTCCCACCACCAACACCCCCACAGTGTCTCACGCACCACTAACCCCCACCTCCCACGTGTCTCGCTCACCCCACCAACTTCCCAAAGTGTCTCATCAACTAACACCCACACCCACCTCAACAGTGTATCCTCACCACCACCACCCCCACCGTGTCTCCCTCACCACCATCACCCACCTCTCACAGTGTATACGAACCACCACACCACCTCCACAGTGTATCCCTCACCACCACCACCACCTCCCACAGTGTGTCACTAACCACCACCACCACCACGCCTCAAACAGTGTATTCCATCACCACCACCAACCACTCCCCAGTGTCTCCCTCAACACAACACCACATCCCACAGTGTCTCCCTCACCACCACCTCCCAAGGGTTATCCCTCACCACCACCACCTACCACAGTGTTATCCATCACCCACCACAAACCCCACTCCCACAGTGTCTCCCTAACCACCACCACCTCCCACAGTGTCTGCCTCACCACACCACACCCACTCCCACAGGTCTCACGCACCACCCACCAACTCCACAGTGTTTCCGCACCCCCCCCACATTGTCTCCCTCACCACCACCCCCCACCACCAATCCACAGTGTCTCCCTCACCACCACCACCACCACCTCCCACAGTGTATCCACACCACCACCACCTCCCCAGTGTCTCCCTCACACCACACCAGACCCCACCACCAACATCGCCCTCACCACCACCAACACCTCAACAGTCGATACCCTCACCACCACCACCCCACACAGTGTCTCACCACCACCCCCACCACCCACTCACACAGTGCTCCCTCACCCCACCACAACATCCCACAGTGTTCCATCACCAACCAACCCACCACCTCCACAGTGTCTCCTTCACCACCACCACCACCTCCACAGTGTCTCCCCAACCACCGCCCACAGTGTTATCCCTCACCACCACCACCTCCCAAAGTGTCTCCCTCACCCACACCACACCAACTCCCACATGGCTCCCTCACCACCACACACAACCATCCCACAGGTCTCCCTCACCACACCACTCCCACAGTGTCCCCTCACCACAACAACCCCCACCTCCCACACAGTCTCCATCACCCCACCTCCCAAGTTGTTTCCATCACCACCGACTCAACAACCCCTCCCACAGTGCCTCCCTCACCACACCACCACCACCTCCCACAGGTCTCCCTCACCACCACCACCTCTCCACAGCCACCTCACACCAACAAGTCCCACAGTGTCGCCATACACCACACATCTCATAACATTAGACAACCCACCTCCCCCAGTGTATCCTCACCACCACCTACCACCGACCACAGTGTTTCCATCACCACAACCACCATCCTCCACAGGTATCCCTCAACACCAACACCTCCCACAGTGTCTTCCCTCACCAACCACCA
>WNGS01163846.1:0-18765 GCA_020271785.1 Procambarus virginalis
GGAAAGGCTGCGTGAAATGCACCTCACGTCTCTGGAAGACAGAAGAGTGAGTGGGAGACATGACCAATACCTACAAAATTCTCAGGGAAATTGACAGGGTAGATAAAGATAAACAGTTTAATACAGGTGGTACGCGAACAAGGGGATACAAGTGGAAACGGAGTACCCAAATGAGCCACAGGGACGTTAGAAAGAACTTTTTCAGTGTCAGAGTAGTTAACAGGTGAAATGCATAAGGCAGTGATGTAAAGGAGACAGACTCCATACACGGTTTCAAATATAAATATGATAGAGCCCAGTAGGCTCAGGAATCTGTACACCAGTTGATTGATGGATGAGAAGCGGGACCAAAGAGCCAAAGCTCATCCCCGCAAGCACAACTAGGTGAGCACAAAGAATCCAACCCCCTCCTCACCTCCACACAAAGAATCCGAACCGACTTTTCTCCATCCGAAGATTACAAACCTTCTCACCTCCAAACAAAGATTCCGTCACCTAGCCACCTGGCTACACCATAGGTGAGAAAATACACAACACGCCCGCAATTTGAGCCATTGTCGGAACGACGTCAGTAGTGGAAGCATTGGAACCTGAGGTACATATTAAAATCTACTGCCAGAAGGGCAGGAATTACCTCTAAAACAAGGCAGATGGTCGTTTAGAGCGGCCACTTGTACCCGAGGCACTGTGAATGTTTGCTCGAAACACTGAGTATGTTCAAAAGACTGTGGGTGTTTCGAAACGTTCTGTATGTTTGAAACGCTGTGTATGAAGTACGCAAGTAATGAACTTACTGTGTATAACCTCTGTAAGCTGGTTCCTTGAACATCTTATTAACAGCTGTCAAACAAACTTGTTTGTTTGACGAAACAAACACCATATAAAACTACCGACAGACAGCATCAACTGACTACTGACTGACAGACAGCATCAACTGACTACTGACTGACAGACAGCATCAACTGACTACTGACTGACAGACAGCATCAACTGACTACTGACTGACAGACAGCATCAACTGACTACTGACTGACAGACAGCATCAACTGACTACTGACTGACAGACAGCATCAACTGACTACTGACTGACAGACAGCATCAACTGACTACTGACTGACAGACAGCATCACTGACTACTGACTGACAGACAGCATCAACGACTACTGAGTGGACCCTGAGCAGCCGTGGAGTGCGGACGTGTCCCTCCGTGACTGCTGGGGTAGTTAGCTGTTTGGTCGCCAGGTGGCAGGGCGTAGCTGCCCTCCCAGTGTTGTTGCCTGGCTGGCTGTTTGCTGACGTGGCGGACCTGCGTTACGATGGGGGTCACCCTCCCACCAGTATTGCGGGCTCAGTCTGTGGGCCTGGAATTTTCAAGCCGGGCTGGGTACCCGGAGATTGCACGGGCGTGTGAGCAGCTGCAGGTGCCTGTGATAGATATCTACGGTGTCGAGCTGGTGACGGCCCGTCGGGTGATACTAAAGTTCACTGAAGAAATGGCGTATCGTGCATTTCTCCGTAGGTACGAGGGGCGGACTCTGCCTCTACAGGATGGTGAGGGCACTGTTTCCATCTCGGATCGGAGTGGTGCCCTCACCTACGTCAGCGTCCATGGGGCTCCGTTAGAATTTCCAGAGGGTCTGCTACGGCGGTATTTCGGCCGGTTTGGCGCCATCGAGAGTGTGCGTGTGAATGTGGTGTCTTCGAGCCCACTTAAGGGCGTCCGGACGAACATTCGTACCCTGGGCATGAGGCTACGGGAGGATATTCCGTCCTCTGTGCGGCTGTTGGGGTACACAGTTCGTGTATTCTACGCCCGCCAGCCTAGGACATGTTATCGTTGTGGCCTGTCGGGCCATCAAGCTGCTGAATGTTCTGCGCCCGCCTCTGCACCTGTGAACCTCTTCAGCGAGGAGGACTTTCCACCACTTCCTGTGGAGGAGGACGCCTCTCCAGACGCGGCTGCGCCCCCTGGGTCGCATGATGCGCCCCCTGTGGTGGAAGTTCCCCCGAATGTCGCCGACCCTGTTCCGGATGTTGCGATGCCCTCGGTGGATACTCCTGCTCCTGTCCCTGATGCTCCCGTGGGCCTTTCTGATGCTCCCTCCTCGCCGTCTGCGCACCCGTCTTCGGTTTCTGCGCCTGGCCCTGCGTGCTCGCATGCGACCTCGCCTCGGGTCCAGGCTGCGCTGAGTGCTGGGGTGGCTGTGGGGCCTCCTGTTGTGTGTGGTCCGGTTCCCCCTGCGGTTGAGGCTGCTGCAGTCATGAGACGGGCGTTGGTCCGCACGGCTTGTGATGCCCGTGGTTCTGGGTCCGCCTCCGGCTCTGAGGATGTGCGCCCGGTGCCCAAGCGGTCCAAGCGTTCTTCTACTGCATGGGCTGATGTGGAGGGTTTCGACGCCGATGGGTCTTCGGGAGATGAGGTGGTGGTCGCTGACGTCCATGTACCTGCTGATGCCAAGGATTGTGTGTATGATTCACCTCCTGTTTCTTCTGTCGGCGGTTCCCCGCAGTGGGGGGTGGTTGCTCCTCCGGATGTTGGTGAGGGGGGTGCTGGTGCAGGCCGCGACCTAGTGTTGATACTAAAGAAGGATGTTCGGCGAGGGGGCCCCTGCAGGTGTCCCGTCCGGTGGTTGCTGCGGAGCCCTGTGGGGCTGCAAAGGTTACGAGTGCGCTGCCCGTTGCCCGCGCCTGTAAGGGGCCACCCGTCCCGTTCATCTTGGCCTCCGGCGTGGCGTTTGATTCGGTGACCAACCCTTTGGATGTTCACTTTCATACCCGAGTGATGCCTGTTCCGTGGTGCCCCTCGACCGTCTGGGTTCCACAGGCTCGGGTATTTGTTGAGGGTGTGCCGCTTTCGATGCCCGATCCTCGGACGATCTGGCGTCACCCTATTTCGGACGACCTCCTGTGTTTGTGGGAGGCGTATTGTATTCTTTTCCCGGCAGCGGAGTGGCCGGAAAAGTATGCGCAATCTTGATAGTTTGTATCGAGTGTGTATTGGATTTGGTATGTTCTGTGATGTTTATTGTGTGCCCTTCAGGCCGATGTCCCTGTTTCTTGTAATTTAGGCTATACCTTTTCATGCATTATGTTTCTTTGATTTATTGTATTATGTGCCCTTCTGGCTTTGCTGTTTGCTCTCTTCCGTGAGGGGTTATTGTGCAGAAATTTTGTTTTTTTTTTCTGTGTTGAATTGTTATTGTGCCATGTTATGTATTTTTTATTTTTTGTATTTTATTGTACTCCTCTGCTTGCTCTGTGTAATTTGGTCTTGTATTTTGGGCATTGTTTTGCCTGTTTGCGCTTTTTGTTTTGATGGTATTGTACTGTGATGTCGGTCCTTCTGGCCGATGTTTGTTTTGTGTTTGCTAATTTCGGTTTTCTTATGTACCTTTTATTGTATTTATTGCTTATACTTGCATGCTTGCATGTAAAAATAAATTTAAAAAAAAAAAACTGACTACTGACTGACAGACAGTATCAACTGACAACTGACTGACAGACAGCATAAACTGACTACTGACTGACAGACATCACCAACTGACTGACAGACAGCTTCATCTGACAACTGACTGACAGACAGCATTAACTGACTNGGTGGTGCTTATAGTAGTGGTGGTGGTGCTTGTAGTGGTGGTGGTGGTGGTGCTTGTAGAAGTGGTGGTGGTGCTTGTGTGGTGGTGGTGGTTGTTGCTTGTAGAAGTGGTGGTGGTGCTTATAGTAGTGGTGGTGGTGCTTGTAGTGGTGGTGGTGGTGGTGCTTGTAGAAGTGGTGCTGGTGGTGCTTGTAGTGGTGGTGGTGGTGCTTGTAGTGGTGGTGGGTGGTGGTGCTTGTAGAAGTGGTGGTGGTGCTTATAGTAGTGGTGGTGGTGCTTGTAGTGGTGGTGGTGGTGCTTGTAGTAGTAGTGGTGGTGGTGCTTGTAGTGGTGGTGGTGGTGGGTGCTTGTAGAAGTGGTGGTGGTGCTATAGTAGTGGTGGTGGTGCTTGTAGTGGTGATGGTGGTGGTGCTTGTAGAAGTGGTGGTGGTGCTTATAGTAGTGGTGGTGGTGCTTGTAGGGTGGTGGTGCTTGTAGAAGTGGTGGTGGTGCTTATAGTAGTGGTGGTGGTGCTGTAGTGGTGGTGGTGGCGATTGTAGTAGTGGTGCTGGTGGTGTGCTTGTAGTGGTGGTGGTGGTGCTTGTAGTAGTGGTGCTGGTGGTGCTTGTAGTGAGCAGGGATGACACTCCAGCGTCTTCATTTTTTCGAGAAAAGAGGACGCTGGAGTGTCGGGGTTCCAGGTAAATACATAGAGAATACAAAGAATGAACAATAAACTTGTGAAGAACATAGAGAAGATGAAGGGACTTTGTAGAGAACATTAAGATCACAGAAAAATGGAGATACTTGTGGAAAAAATATATGAACTGAATATGGTGAACATTGAAGAACATGAAGTGAACACAGAAAACAGGATGAGAAGCGAAGGACACAGTGAATATTGAGACAATGTGCACAGTATGATTATTGAAGTTTGGATAAATTGGGGATAGGGGAGAGTTAAGGGGGGGGGTAAGGGATGAGAAGGAAAGGGGGAAAATGAAGAGTGTGGGGAAATCAAGGGAAATGGAGTGGGGAAGGTAAGGGGGGTAAGGGAGGGGGGAGGTAAGGTGTGATTTCTGACCGTGTGATTATTGCTTCGTGAGCAAATAAAGGGTATTGAAGGTAAGGTGTTATATGACCATGTGAATATTAGCACGTTAGTGATTATTTACACAGCTGAATACAAAAGGCATTAAAGGACAGGATATGTTTACTTTGATAGACTGGAGAGCATCTTGATCTGAAATAATTTTGATGAACTTTGAGCTAAGGCGGAGGACAAGAGCTGGAGCTTGGTAATTTACTTGTTGATTTATTTTACTACATTAGAAATATTGTGATCTTAAATCTTAAGGGATTTGGCCCGATAATAAAGAACTTGTACAAATGAGCTAAGGTAGGGGACAAGAGTTTAAACTCGGTAACTGCACTGGCTTTATTTACTACATCTGAAATAGCAACGTTTTAAATTTTAAGGGATTTGGTTAGATACTAAAGGCAACTAAGGCGGAGAACATGAGTTGGAACTCGTAATTTGCTTTTGGTTTATTTTACAGGGGGATCTGAAAATGTAGTTTGGGGTTTAAATCTCTGGGGATTTGGATTGATAGTAGTGAATTTGCAAGAGAGAACTAAGACAGAGGACAAGAGCTAGAGTTCGGTAACACTATTTTTTTCTTTATTTTACTTAGAAGTACGACGGGTTTAAATTTCAGGAAAAATAATGGGTTATTAACGAAGATACGTGAAGGAACTAAGGCTGAGGACGAGAGCTGGAGCTCGGTAACTAAATTCTCGTAGTGTACTAAGTCAGAAATAAAGCAGGCTTAAATTTCGGGGAAATTGGTCTGTTAGTATTGAATCTACGTGAGAGAACTAAGGCGGGGACAAGAGCTAGAACTTGCTAATTGCTAGGATATGATTTACTACGAGCGGAATATAGGGTACTTAAATTTCAGGAAAATTGGCCTGTTAGTATTGAATCTACGACAGAAGACTAAGATGGGGACATGAGCTGGAGCTCGGTAATTGTTCGACTCTATTTGAAAAAGTCTGAAATACAGAGGGTTGAATTTCAGGATTGTTGATAGTATATTAACGAAGATATGAGAGGGAGTAAGGTGGGGGGCGGGAGCTATGACATGCTGGGGTGTCATCCCAACTACTGTAGTGGGGTTTGTAGTAGTGGTGGTGGTGCTTGTGTGATGGGGTTGTAGTAGTGGTAGTGGTTGTAGTAGTGGTGGTGGTGCTTGTAGGGTGGTGGTTGTAGTAGTGGTGTGGTGTGTAGTGGTGGTTGTAGTAGTGGTGGTGGTGGTGCTTGTAGTGGGGTGTTGTGGTGCTTGTAGTAGTGCTGGTGGTGCTTGTAGTGGTGGTTGTGGTGCTTGTAGTGGGGGCGGTGGTGTTTGTGGTGGTGGTGCTTGTGGTGGTGGTGCTTGTGGTGGTGGTGCATTAGTGGTGGT
The DNA here is from genome assembly GCA_020271785.1 of Procambarus virginalis. Lineage (NCBI taxonomy): Eukaryota > Metazoa > Arthropoda > Malacostraca > Decapoda > Cambaridae > Procambarus > Procambarus virginalis. The sequence continues at coordinate 6,037 of WNGS01163846.1, forward strand.
GTTGTAATGGTGGTGGTGGGTTTGTGGTGGTGGTGCTTGTAGTGGTGGTGGTGGTGGTACTTGTATTGGTGGTGGTGGTGCTTGTAGTGGTGGTGGTGGTGCTTGTAGTGATGGTGGTTGTAGTGATGGGGTTGTAGTAGTGGCAGTGGTTGTAGTAGTGATGGTGCTTGTAGTGTGTGGTGGTGGTGCTTGTAGTGGTGGTGGTGGTGGTGCTTGTAGTGATGGTGGTGGTGCTTGTAGTGATGGTGGTTGTAGTGATGGGGGTTGTAGTAGTGGCAGTGGTTAGTAGTATGGTGGTGGTGCTTGTAGTGGTGGGGTGGTGTGCTTGTAGTGGTGGTGGTGGTGCTTGTAGTGGTGGTGGTGGTAATTGTAGTGGTAGTGGTGGTGCTTGTAGTGGTGGTGGTGGTGCTTGTAGTGGTGGTGGTGGTGGTGCTTGTAGTGATGGTGGTGGTGCTTGTAGTGGTGGTGGTGGTGCTTGTAGTGATGGGTGGTTGTAGTAGTGGCAGTGGTTGTAGTAGTGTAGTGTGATGGTGGGTGTTTGTAGTGGTAGTGGTGGTGCTTGTAGTGGTAGTGGTGGTGCTTGTAGTGGTGGTGGTGGGTTGTGGTGGTGGTGGTGGGCTTGTAGTAGTGGTTGTGGTGCTTGTAGTGGTGGTGCTTGTAGTGGTTGTGGTGGTGCTTGTAGTGGTGGTGGTGGTGCTTGTAGTGGTGGTGGTGCTTGTAGGGGTGGTGGTGGTGCTTGTAGTGGTAGTGGTGGTGCTTTAGTGGTAGTGGTGGTGTGGTGCTTGTAGTGGTGGTGGTGCTGTAGTGGTTGGTGGTGTGCTTGTAGTGGTGGTGTAGTAGTGGTAGTGGTTGTAGTAGTGGTGGTGGTGGTGGTGGTGATTGTAGTGGTGGTGGTTGTAGTAGGGTGGTGGTTGTAGTGGTGGTGGTTGTAGTGGTGGTGCTTGTAGTGGTGGTGGTGTAGTAGTGGTGGTGGGTTGTAGTGGTGGTGGTGTAGTGGTGGTGCTTGTAGTGGTGGTGGTTTGTAGTGGTGGTGGTGGTACTTGTAGTGGTGGTGGTGGTGCTTGTAGTAGTGCTGGTGTAGCTTGTAGTGGTGGTTGTGGTGCTTGTAGTAGTATGGTGGTGCTTGTAGTGGTGGTTGTGGTGCTTGTAGTGGTGGCGGTGGTGCTTGTGGTGGTGGTGCTTGTGGTGGTGTGGTGGGCTGTAGTGGTGGTGGTGGTGCTTGTGGTGGTGGTGCTTGTGGTGGTGGTGCTTGTAGTGGTGGTGCTTGTAATGGTGGTGGTGGTGCTTGTGGTGGTGGTACTTGTAGTAGTGGTGGTGGTGGTGCTTGTAGTGGTGGTGATGATGGTTGTAGTAGTGGTGGTGGTGGTGGTGCTTGTAGTGGTGGTGGTTGTGCTTGTAGTGGTGGTGGTGATGCTTGTAGTGGTGGTGGTGGTGCTTGTAGTGTTGGTGGTGGTGCTTGTAGTGGTGGTGGTGATGGTTGTAGTAGTGGTGGTGGTGGTGCTTTAGTGGTGGTGGTGGTACTTGTAGTGGTGGTGGGGTGCTTGTAGTGGTGGTGGTGCTTGTAGTAGTGGTGGTGGTGCTTGTACTTGGTGGTGGTGCTTGTAGTGGTGGCGGTGGTGCTTGTAGTAGTAGTGGTGGTGCTTTTAGTAGTGGTGGTGGTGCTTGTACTGGTGGTGGTGATGGTTGTAGTAGTGGTGGTGGTGCTTGTAGTGGTGGTGGTTGTAGTGGTGGTGGTGGTGGTTGTAGTGGTGGTGGTGGTGCTTGTAGTGGTGGTGGTGGTGCTTGTAGTGGTGGTGGTGGTGGTGCTTGTAGTGGTGGTGGTGGTGGTGCTTGTAGTGGTGGTGGTGCTTTAAGTATGGTGGTGCTTGTAGTAGTGGTGGTGGTGGTGCTTGTAATAGTGGTGGTGGTGCTTGTAGTGTTGGTGGTGGTGCTTGTAGTAGTGGTGGTGGTGCTTGTAGTAGTGGTGGTGGTGGTGGCTTGTAATAGTGGTGGTGGTGCTTGTAGTAGTGGTGGTGGTGCATGTAGTAGTGGTGGTGTGCTCGTAGTGGTGGTGGTGGTGGTCGGGGTGCCAGTGATGGTATGACTGCTGTGAGCGATGGTGGGAGTAGTAGTAGTAATGGTGGTAGTAGTATAATGGTGGTAGTACTAGTGGTAATGGAGGTATAGTAGTGATGGAGGCAGTATTGGGGTAAACTATGAGCATCTTAACTAAGCACTTTATAATAATTTAACAATAAAAGGTTGAAATAAGCTGAATACAGAAACAAACATTAAAATTCAAGATCATAATTACTAAAGGAAATCGACTATGTCCAGAACTAACCAACATTACGGAGTGATGAGAAACAGGTTTGTTTCTCAGTGTCAACTGCAGACGCAGGTGACGGGAGTTCAACTGTCTAGAATGCATCATATGTTTCGCAGCAAATGACTTAACATTGGATTATAATGTAGATGAGAATTCTCTCTCATTGGTAAAACTCATTGAAGCAGTAACTTAATTTTCATGTAGATTAATTAAGCTGAATAATAATGACCATTAATAATCATGGGTTCAAAAGACTAATCAGCAAAATGTCATTCGCGAACTAATTAAAAAAAATTAAGTTTATCTAAAAACAAACTATTTATCAAACTGACAGAACAGATAAAAAATATATATAATTGGTATCTATAGGTAAATTTGACTAATTTCTGCCATGGGAAACTTGCTTAAATCAATAATCAAAAAAGCCATTCATATATAATTGAATAACAGATTATAATAATGTTACTACTTTTAATTACTAAGAGTTCCTCGTGTTTACTCATGAACATTTTACATTTCTCAGCATATTTACGACAGTTGATTGGGAAAAATATATCGAGATTTTGCGACATTGTACACTTTGACTGGAGAGGATTTTTAATTGGCATCAATAGAGTGAACTCTACTGATGTCCTCTTACAAGTTATGTTTGAATTTGGCCGTTTGCCCGTATGGCCGAGAATGGACATAATTTGAAAATTAAAAATATTTGGAAATAAATTAGGATTTTTTATTTCCAAAACAGTAAGTTAAAGGTCCTCTGGTAGATTAGGAAGGCAAGAAGTTCTCCTAAGGTTTCAAAATGTGAAAACTGTTAATTGAAAGTTATCTCTCCTAGCCTAACAGACTAAGCCAAAGGACCCAAAACAGAAAACGGGACAATACGTCACTTTCGTGAGCCGATTTCATGTCAAATTACGTCCATTTTTGGCCATGTCGCTTTGCGCTCTTATGCGCGCTGTAATATTAAGAGGACGGGGTGCAACCGTGAAACAGTTGCAAGTTTAGGCTGACAAATGCCAAGTTCTGAACCTCAATAATTGTAATAGAATTATATAAATTAGAGGAACCATACTGAAATTGCCAAATTTAAATTCAAGAAATATGTAAAAATTATGATTACTCAAATATGCTAGACATTATCTACATAAATTTTCGAAATAGGCAAATAGGAGATTTAAACTTACGTCTAGAATCATAGACACCAAGACATTTTAATATGATTAAGTTTTATTGATGTTGTGACTCGTCTAGATTATAGAGTTCAAGTTTTGGCACCGAAATATGCAGAAGACAAATTCTCTGGATCATGTGTGACGAAGACAGGCTTAGTCAACCCCACAGATTTAGGAACCATTATGAAGCCATGGTTTGAGTTAGGAAGAGGTTGAGAATGTTCAGGGCAAAGAGAAACACCATTGAAGTTTACAAGAGGGTAACAAATGGATAATTATTAATTAATGAACACAAAACCTGAAAAAGTTGATACAACTCTTATAAGTTTATATTGAAGAAAGTCATGACTATATGCTGTCTTGAAAAAAGTCGTCCAGTAATTGAAAAATTACCTACTAACCCAATACACGTGGGGGGGGGGGGGGAGGTTCGCTTTATAGGCCACAGAATTGACGCACGTGTGTGTGTGTACTCGCCTAGTTGTGCTTGCGGGGGTTGAGCATTGTCTCTTGAGTCCCGCCTCTCAACTGTCAATCTACTAATGTACAGATTACTGAGCTTCTCTAGCTCTATTAAATCTACATATATATATATATATATATATATGGATATGTTAATATGTGTATATATGTACGATATGTGTTCATGTGTGTGTATACTTACGATATGAGAGTGTTTAGGGCAGAATGGTTAAACTTCTAAATCTAAAAGTATCTTCATAATCTAAACTAGAGAATCTAAACTTATTTAAATAATGGCTACATATGTACAATATAAGTACATATCAACATAATTGTGCTTGCGAGGGTTGAGCTTCGGCTCTTTGGTCAGCCACTCGTCCGAGGATCTACTGGTGTTCAAATTCCTAAGCTTCTCCAGCTCTACCATATCTACATTTGAAGCTGTGTATGGAGTCAGGCTCCACCACATCAATTCCTAGTGCATTCCATTTACTAACTACCGACACTGAAAAAGTTTTTTCTAACGTCTCTGTGGCTCATTTGGGTACTCAGCTTCCACCTGTCCCCACTTGTGTGTGTACCACCCGTATTAAATATTCCATCCTTGTCTACCCTGTCAATTCCTCTGAGAATTTTGTATGTGGTGGTCATGTCTCCCAGAGGTCTTTTGTTTCCAGCGACGTGAGGTGCAGTTCATGCAACCTTTCCTCATAACTCATGCCTCTTAGTTCTGGGACTAGCCTAGTGGTAGTCCTCTAAACTTTTTTCCATCCTCGTCTTGTGCTTGACAAGGTACGGGCTCCATGCTGGGACCGCATACTCCAGGATTGGTCTTACATATGTGGTGTACAAGGTTCTGAAAGATTCCTTACACAGGGTCCTGAAGGCAGTTCTGATGTTAGCCAGTCTCGCATGCGCCGCCGATGATGTTATTTTTATGTAGGCCTCAGGAGACAGGTTTGGCGTGATATCAATGCCTAGATCTTTCTCTCTGTCTTTTTCACAAAGGACTTCCGCGGGATGTTTCCTAGCAGGCATTTATTGTTTTTTATTCCTGTATAAATATTGATTTTTTGATATATTGTTTTTATATTATTTAAAATTTATTGAATTTAGATTATTTTATTATTACTTCAAAGTGGACTATATATTTAAAGTTATCCTGCTAGGTGTATACCTGTACACAAGTTGGGGGGCTAGATTTATATATGCATATATAGCCTATACCACAAATAGTCGATATTAATGAGTTATAATGTTTAATGTTAGTTACGCTACTAAATAAGTTAATAAACACAGTTATATTCGTATGTTACGCTGTTATAGCCAAATAATAGGCACTAGACATCCTCAGGCACGAATGTGGGACTCCTATGGTGTGAGCCCCAATGGTGACCGTGACTGCTTCATGTTGCACTACAAGGACTCGATGCAATACTGCTTCCTCTCTTCTGTATGGCACCTGCCAAATTAGTTATCAGTAGTAAACTGTCTCTGCTAAACACAGTATATAGCAGAGAAGGATTATATTTAACTAAAGCAGCAGCTTACCCGTTTTGGGTGTTGGTTGCGAATCATAACCGGAAAATTATGCACATAAATTCAATGGCCATTAATTTATAATTATATACACAATTAATTTTACCGGGTACAATACTTCCCAAGGTTAGCGAGATCTTCGGTTGATCGGAGACTTTGTGGTTTCTTTGCCGAAGCTCGTGGGAAGTGTTTGAGATCTGTATGTGCCGGCTAGAGATGGGTGTTTACCTTGGAAACACAAACCGAAACTGTCTCTATTTTCCGCTTGTTACAACATGTAAGAAAGTTTTTACATCTTGGCTTAACGTGTTTATGACGTATCAGAACGTTATCACAACTTGCTATATTGGTTGATATAACTGGTTATGTGTTAAAACTTGTTCGAACGTTGTACCAACGTCGAAGTTTCGATGTGTGTTTGGCGGATAGTCTGTCTCTGGTCGTCTATGACCATGCACGTAATGGCGTCTTGGCTTTGTTTACAAATAATGACAGCGCTCTCCTCCCTCATACTTGGCATCCCGAGAATACTGTTCAGTTTTGTTTCTTTATTGACAATAGGAGGGAGCCTTGAAGTTTATGGTTTATTTCATTAAGTTAAAGCATAGAAAATACACTTCCATTGATTCTAATGCTTTGATTGGTAGTTTAAGGGAATACTTGAGATGTTTAATGTTTTTGATGTGATATCACAGATATCCCATTTTCTGTAATCCCATTATGACTAGTAAATTAAGTGCAGTTTATGGCTGTTACTAGTTATTATTTGAGTATGTTAATGTCAGAATTTCCGACTACTTCCTCTCCCATTCGGTGTCCAGTGTCTAGCATCCTATTTCCTCCACCTAGTTTCATGACTTTACATTTACTTGGGTTGAACTTTAGTAGCCACTTGTTGGACCATTCCTTCAGTTTGTTTAGGTCATCTTGTAGCCTCATACTATCTTCCTGACTAAACACTTTGGCCACCCAGCGCACGAGTCCCAGCACACTCCAAGGTCGACTGGGCGTTGCTTGAGTCGCACACCTGCACTAAAATGTATATACTCTTTTTAGTTTTCTCACCCCAATTTTCATGCTTCATTTTGATATCAAAGTGTTAGCAATCACAAGGCGCACACTTTAAAACTAGGCCCATAATGATTAGAAGAAAAATAGATTTTAACAAACATTTTAATTGTGGATACAACATGTGTCCCACCCAAGATCTGTAGGTATATTTATGAACGCAATATGCGTCCCTGTCCAGGCAAAGTAAACTTCCTAAGATCTGTGACTCGTCTGAGTTTCCAGCCTCCACCCATGTCCCTTCGTTCTTTTATTATGCAGTGCGAACATTTCGTCTTTCCATTCTGTCAATCATCCTTAAGTATTTTTATATGTTCCTATCATGTCCCTCCTCTTCCTTATTTTTTTCTGGTGTCGTCAGGTTCAGTTCCTTCAGGCGCTCTTCATATCCCATCCCTCGTAACTCTGGGACAAGCCTCGTTGCAAACTTCTGAACCTTTTCCAGCTTCCTTATGTGTTTCTTCAGATGGGGACTCCATGATGGGGTGGCATACTCTAAGACTGGTCTTACGTAGGCAGTGTAAAATGCCCTAAATGCCTCCTTACTAAGGTTCCTGAATGATAGTCTAACTTTTCCCAGTGTAGAGTACGTTACTGTCGTTATATTTATATGTGCCTCAGAAGTTAGATTAAGTGTTACATCCACTCCCAGGTCTCTTTTCGAATCGTCACGGGTAGGTAGTTTCCTTTCATTGCATAATGTCCCTTTGGTCTCCTATCACCTAATCCCATTTCCATAACTTCACATTTGTTCGTGTTGAAAACCATTAGCCATTTCTCTGACCATCTCTGCAACCTGTTCAAGTCCTCTTGGAAGATCCTACAATCCATATCTATCACAACTCTTCTCATTAATTTTGCGTCATCCGCGAACATCGACATATAGGACTACTCCTGTAAACATGTCATTTACGTATATTAGGAATAGAACTGGTCCCAGCACTGAGCCTTGAGGTACTCCACTCGTTACTGTTCGCCAGTCGAACTTCTCGCCCCTTACCGTAACTCTCTGGCTCCTTCTTGTCAGGTAATTCCTTACCCATGCTAAGGCTTTTCCGCTTACTCCCGCCTGCCTCTCACGTTTGAATAGCGTTCTTCTGTGCGGTATTGTATCAAAGGTTTTTTGACAGTCCAAAAATATGCAGTCTTTGCCATCCTTTCCTGTCCTGCCTTATTCTTGTTATTTTATCACATAATTCCCAGAAGGTTTGTTAGGCATGATTTCTACCCGTGATGGTGTTTTACAAACCTGATGTTCTCTTGGTAAGCAATAAGCCTTAGCCTAATTATTCTTTCAAGTATTTTGCAGGAGATGCTTGTCAGTGATACAGGTCTATTGTTAAGTGCCTCCTCCCAATTTATTCTTGAAAATTGGTACCACATTTGCCTTTTCCAGGAACTTGGCAATTCTCCCGTCATAAGTGACTCATTATTAAAGATCCTTGGCAGAGGCACGCTGAGGGCCTGCGCTGCCTCTTTTAGTATCCACTGTGATAACTCGTCTGGTCCAACTGCTTTAGTTGCATCCAGTGTTGTCAGCTGTTTCATTACCTCCTCTGCTGTCACCTCTATATCTGATAGTCTTTCATCTTGGGTCATCTCTTCTAACAATGCGAGCTGCTCAGGCTCAATTGTGAACACTCCATGGAAACTGGCATTCAGTGCATCGCAGATGTCCTTGTCACTTTCCGTATATGCCCCTTCTGTTTTTCTTAGTCTTGTCACTTGGTCGTTCACCGACATTTTTCTTCGTATATGGCTGTGTAGTAATTTAGGTTGCTTTTTCACTTTGATCGCAATATTGCTCTCATAATTTCTTTCTGATTCTCTTCTAATGTTTATGTAATGGTTCCTTGCTCTATTGCATCTACTTCTGCTGTCCTCTGTCCTTTTGTCTTCTGTACTTCCTACACTCCCTCCTGCATCTCATTTTTGCTTTCTGACACTGTCTTTTAAGCCATAATTATTATTTCCCTCCTACGTTTTTCCTTTACTGTTTGTATAAATCTCTTTTCGGCCTCCTTGCATTTCCATATGACTAGGTCCATCATATCTTGGACTTTTTTCCTCTAATTTCTTCCTCCCACTGGACTTCTCCCAAATTGTCCCTTATCCTCTTATCTTATCCTTTTCCTAGGGAGCCGGTCGGCCGAGCGGACAGCACGCTGGACTTGTGATCCTGTGGTCCTGGGTTCGATCCCAGGCGCCGGCGAGAAACAATGGGCAGAGTTTCTTTCACCCTATGCTCCTGTTACCTAGCAGTAAAATAGGTACCTGGGTGTTAGTCAGCTGTCACGGGCTGCTTCCTGGGGGTGGAGGCCTGGTCGAGGACCGGGCCGCGGGGACACTAAAAAGCCCCGAAATCGTTTCAAGATAACTCAAGATATCCTCTTGTAATCCTCTTTTCTGTAGTCAACTCTCCTTTCCCAGACCTCTTGCCCCTTGGTCACTATTCAAGTTCCATCATGTAGTCCAAGACTACGACACAATGGCCACTGGCGCCTAGCGGTATTTCATGTTGCAAATTCTCGATGTCTTCTACGTTCTGGGTGAAAATCAGGTGTAATAGGCTCGGTGTATCTCTTCCTCTTTCCCTTGTGACTTCTTTCCATGCTGAGCTAGAAAATTCCTGTCTAAAATGTCTACTAACTTTGCTCCCCACGTTTCCTCCCCACCATGGAGAATTCCTAGATTTCCAATTGATCTCTCCATGATTGAGGTACCACATTGTGAGATTTTTTTCTTTGACAATTATCAAAAGAATTAATTCCTATTGATGTTACGTTAATCGTAACTACCTTGCAAGAGAGGCAGACCTTAAACAGCAAGAGCTGCTAGTGGCAGATATTTAATCTTAAACCTAAGATTATAGGACAGCGGGAGCAATCCGTCAGGCGAAACCACACGGGTAACACCTGTCACTTAGGTCGCTGGCTCCTCCTAGTTAACAAACTAATAAAGGGTAGCCGACGGATTCTCATTTCGTTATTTATAGAAGTATGGTGCTGCGCAATGGACTCGAGCTTTAGTTACACACTTGATATGAACATGAGCAGGCAAAGCGTTGCAGAACATGAAATGTGGGGCAGTAAAATTGGAAGGTTTGACGTAGACGACCGTTTTCTATAATATAACAATTTATTCACAAAAAAAAAAAACTAGAACTACTACAACAAAGAATTTACGTTACTTTACTGTCACCCCAGTGGTGCATTAAAGAACAGCTATTCAACAGCCTGATGGACCCACAGTATCCTTATCCCGTCGTCGCTGCTTAATGACACTAACTGAACAAAGTGGTGCCCACTGGTGACGCAAGCTAGCAATCAATATTGGTTGACCCTGAGCAGCCGTGGAGTGCGGACGTGTCCCTCCGTGACTGCTGGGGTTGTTAGCTGTTTGGTCGCCAGGTGGCGGGGCGTCGCTGCCCTCCCAGTGTTGTTGCCTGGCTGGCTGCGTGCTGACGTGGCGGAACTGAGTTACGATGGGGGTCCCCCTCCCACCAATACTGCGGGCTCAGTCTGTAGGCCTGGAATTTTCCAGCCGGGCTGGGTACCCGGAGATTGCGCGGGTGTGTGAGCAGCTGCAGGTACCTGTGATGGATCTATACGGTGTCGAGCTGGTGACGGCCCGTCGGGTGATACTAAAATTCACTGAGGAAATGGCGTATCGCGAATTTCTCCGTCGATACGAGGGGCGGACACTGCCTCTACAGGATGGTGCGGGCACTGTTTCCACATCGGATCAAAGTGGTGCCCTCACCTACGTCACCGTCCATGGGGCTCCGTTGGAGTTTCCGGAGGGTCTGCTCCGGCGGTACTTCGGCCGTTTTGGCGCCGTCGTTAGTGTGCGGGTGAATGTGGTCTCTTCGAGCCCACTTAAGGGTGTCCGGACGAACATTCGTACCCTGGGCATGAGGCTATGGGAGGATATTCCGTCCTCTGTGCGTCTGATGGGGTACGCAGTTCGTGTGTTTTACGCCCGCCAGCCTCGGACATGTTATCGTTGTGGCCTGTCGGGCCATCAGGCTGCTGAATGTTCTGCGCCGGCCTCTGCGCCTGTGAACCTCTTCAGTGAGGAGGACTTTCCACCGCTTCCTGTGGAGGAGGTTTCTGTGGCTCTGGACGCCTCTCCGGACGCGGCTCAGCCCCCTGTGTCGCCTGATGCGCCCCCTGTGGTGGACGTTCCCCCGAATGTCGCCGACCCTCCTCAGGATGTTGCGATGCCCTCGGTGGATACTTCTGCTCCTGTCAGTGCTGCTCCCGTGGGCCTTACTGATGCTCCCTCCTCGCTGTCTGCTCACCCGTCTTCAGTTGCTGCACCTGGCCCTGCATGCTCGCCTGCATACTCGCCTCGGGTCCCGGCTGTGCTGGGTGCTGGGGTGGCTGTGGGGCCTCCTGTTGTGTGTGGTCCGGTACCCCCTGCGGTTGAGGCTGCTGCCGTCATGAGACGGGCGTTGGTTCGCACGGCTTGTGATGCCCGTGGTTCTGGGTCCGCCTCCAGCTCTGAGGATGTGCGCCCGGTGCCCAAGCGGTCCCGGCGTTCTTCTACTGCTGATATGGAGGGTTTCGACGCCGATGGGTCTTCGGGAGATGATGTGGTGGTCGCTGACGTCCATGTGCCTGCTGATGCCGAAGATTGTGTTTATAATTCACCTCCTGTTTCTTATGCAGGCGGTTCTCCGCAGCGGGAGGTGGTAGCTCCTCCGGAAGTAGGTGAGGTGGGTGCTGGTGCAGGACGCGACCTCGTGTTGTTGCTGAAGAAGGATGTTCGGCGAGGGGGGCCCCCTGCAGGTGTCACGTCCTGTGGTTGCTGCGGAGCCCTGTAGGGCTGCCAAGGTTACAAGTGCGCTGACCGTTGCCCGCGCCTGTAGGGGGAAGCCCGTTCCGCTCATCTTGGCCTCCGGCGTGGCGCATGATAAGCAGAACAACCCTTTGGATTTTTACATTCGTGACCGAGTGCTACCTGTTCCGTGGTGCCCCTCGACTGTCTGGGTTCCACAGGCTCGGGTTTTTGTTGAGGGTGTGCCGAATTTGATGCCCGATCCTCGTACGGCCCTTAGTCACCCTGTTTCGGACGACATCCTGTTGCTTTGGGAGGCGTATTGTGTTCGGTTCCCGGCGGCAGAGTGGCCGGATAAGTATGCGCACTCTTGAAGATTTGTGTGCTTGCTGTGTATTTCGAGTATGTATAGGACTTGGTATGTTCTGTGGTATTTTATTGTGTGCCCTTCAGGCCGATGTCGTGTTTAGTTTTCTCAATGTCCCTGTTTATTGTAATTAGGTTATACCTTTTCATGATTATCTGTTTCTTTGATTCTGTTGTGAAAAAACATGCTTTGTGCATGTTTTTTTTTCTTGTTTGTTTATTGTTTGTGTTGTTATTGTGCCATGTTTATGGTTTTTTGTTTTATGATTTTATTATTTTTTTATTTTTTCTTGTTCTCCTCTGCTTTCTATGTGTATTATGATCTTGTTTTATGTGTTATTGTAATTTGGGTATTGTTTGCCTGTTTGCGCTATTTGTTTCTTGATGTTTTTGTACTGTGCTGTCGGTCCTTCTGGCCGGTGGTTTGTTTGTTTTGCTCAATTTGGTTTCTTATGTTAATTTTATTGTATTTATTGCTTATACTTGCATGCTTGCATGTAAAAATAAATTAAAAAAAAAACACTGAACAAAGTGGTGCCCACTGGTGACGCAAGCTAGCAATCAATATTGTCACGGCTTCACGGTGACCAAATACTATAATCGCAAAACTTGACTGGCGCTCGCTGCTCTACCATCGAGGTACCAAGTAACAAGGCGGTTAATCCAAGAATGATAATCCCATATAAAAAATCTTACGTTAACACTTGCCTCTCAGGACAGTCAACAACAAAAGTTATACTAATTGAATTTAAACAATTACGTTAACACACACGTGTCTCAACGACACTTAAAGGGCAGCAATAACTCGTAAATCAAATAATTACATCAACTTGAAAGTCAAACATTCGGTGAGTAATTCCCAATGAATTACTGAAACAACAGCCTATTAATTCAGACGAATATTGATCAAGCCTACTGTCTCTCAACTGACAGTTCATTTCCGGTCTTACGACAAGATTACCTTAACGAGGGTAGAGTACTGTACCACACAACGTTACAAGACACTCCGTGTAAACAACAACATCACAC
>WNGS01163847.1:9926-28681 GCA_020271785.1 Procambarus virginalis
TGTTGACACCACGCTGTTGACACAACGCTGTTGACAGCGCGGTGTTGACACCACGCTGTTGACAGCGCGGTGTTGACACCACGCTGTGACGCGCGGTGTTGACACCACGCGTTGAGCGGGCGGTGTTGTTGACACCCACGCTGTTGACAGCACGGTATTGACACCACGCTGTTGACCACTGTGTGGACCACTGTTGACCACGCTGGTGACCACGGTGTTGACAGAACGGTGTTGACACCACGCTGTTGACACAACGCTGTTGACAGCGCGGTGTTGACACAACGCTGTTGACAGCGCGGTGTTGACACCACGCTGGTGACCGCGCGGTGTTGACACCACGCTGTTGGACAGCGCGGTGTTGACACGACGCGTTTGACAGCGCGGTGTTGACATTACGCTGTTGACAGCGCGGTGTAGACACCACGCTGTTGACAGCGCGGTGTTGACACCACGCTGTTGACCATTGTGTCGACCACTGTTGACACGCTGGTGACCACGTGTTTGACAGCACGGTGTTGACACCCACGTTGTTGACACCACACTGTTGACAGCGCGCGGTGTTGACAACACGCTGTTGACAGCGCGGTGTTGACCCAAGCTTTTGACAGCGCGGTGTTGAAACCACGCTGTTGACAGCGCTGTTTGACACCACGCTGTTGACAGCGCTGTGTTGACACCACGCTGATGACAGCGCGGTGTTGACACCACGCTGTTGACCACTATGTTGACGACGCTGGTGATCACTGTGTTGACAGCACGGTGTTGCCACCACGCTTTTGACAGCGTGGTGTTGACACCACGCTGTTGACAGCGCGGTGTTGACACCACGCTGTTGACAGCGCGGTGTTGACACCACGCTGTTGACAGCGCGGTGTTGACACCACGCTGTTGACAGCGCGGTGTTGACACCACGCTGTTGACAGCGCGGTGTTGACACCACGCTTTTGACAGCGCGGTGTTGACACCACGCTGTTGACAGCGCGGTGTTGACACCACACTGTTGACCACTGTGTTGACAGCGCGGTGTTGACACCACGCTGTTGAGAGCGCGGTGTTGACACCACGCTGTTGACAGCGCGGTGTTGACACCACGCTGTTGACAGCGCTGTGTTGACACCACGCTGTTGACCACTTTGTTGACAGCACGGTGTTGACAACACGCTGTTGACCACTTTGTTGACAGCACGGTGTTGACAACACGCTGTTGACAGCGCGGTGTTGACACCACGCTGTTGACAGCGCGGTGTTGACAGCGTGGTGTTGGCACCACTCTATTGACAGCGCGGTGTTGACACCACGCTGTTGACAGCGCGGTGTTGACACCACGTTGTTGACAGCGCGGTGTCGACACCACGCTGTTGACAGCGCGGTGTCGAACACCACGCTGTTGACAGCGCGGGTTGACACCACGCTGTTGGACCACTATGTTGACGACGCTGGTGACCACTGTGTTGACAGCACGGTGTTGCCACCACGCTCTTGACAGCGCGGTTTTGACACCACGCTGTTGACAGCGCGGTGTTGACACCACGCTGTTGACAGCTCGGTGTTGACACCACACTGTTGACCACTGTGTTGACAGCGCGGTGTTGACACCACTCTGTTGACCACTTTGTTGACAGCACGGTGTTGACAACACGCTGTGACAGCGCGGTGTTGACACCACGCTGTTGACAGCGCGGTGTTGACAGCGTGGTGTTGGCACCCGCTGTTGACAGTGCGGTGTTGACACCACGCTGTTGACTGCGCGGTGTTGACACCACGCTGTTGACAGCGCGGTGTCGACACCACGCTGTTGACAGCGCGGTGTCGACATCACGCTGTGACAGCGCGGTGTGGACACCACGCTGTTGACAGCGCGGTGTTGACACCACGCTGTGACAGCGCGGTGTTGACACCACGCTGTTGACAGCGCGGTGTTGACACCACGCTGTTGACAGCGCGGTGTTGACACCACGCTGGTGACAGCGCGGTGTTGACACCACGCTGTTGACCACTGTGTTGACAGCACGGTGTTGACACCACGCTGTTGACACCACGCGTTTGACAGCGCGGTGTTGACACCACGCTGTTGACAGCGCGGTGTTGACACCACGCTGTTGACTGCGCGGTGTTGACACCACGCTGTAGATAGCGCGGTGTTGACACCACGCTGTTGACAGCGCAGTGTTGACACCACGCTTTTGACACCACGCTGTTGACAGTGCGGTGTTGAAACCACGCTGTTGACAGCGCGGTGTTGACACCACGCTGTTGACAGCGCGGTATTGAAACCACGCTGTTGACAGCGCGGTGTTGACACCACGCTGTTGATCACTGTGTTGACCACTGTTGACCACGCTGGTGACCACGGTGTTGACAGCACGCTGTTGACACCAAGCTGTTGACAGCGCGGTGTTGACAAAACGCTTTTGACAGCGCGGTGTTGACACCAAGCTTTTGACAGCGCGGTGTTGACACCACGCTGTTGACAGCACTGTTGACAGCGCTGTTGACAGCACGTTGTTGACGCCACGCTGTTGACAGCGCGGTGTTGACACCACGCTGTTGACAGCGCGGTGTTGACACCACGCTTTTGACAGCGCGGTGTTGACACCACGCTGTTGACTACTGTGTTGACAGCGCGGTGTTGACACCACGCTGTTGACAGCGCGGTGTTGACACCACGCTGTTGACCACTGTGTTGACAGCACGGTGTTGACAACACGCTGTTGACAGCGCGGTGTTGACACCACGCTGTTGACAACGCGGTGTTGACACCACGCTGTTGACAGCGAGGTGTTGACACCACGCTGTTGACAGCGCGGTGTCGCCACAACGATGTTGACAGCGCGGTGTCGACACCACGCTGTTGACAGCGCGGTGTTGACACCACGCTATTGACAGCGCGTCGTTGACACCATGCTGTTGACAGCGCGGTGTTGACACCACGCTGTTGACCACTATGTTGACCACCTTTGACCACGCTGGTGACCACGGTGTTGACAGCACAGTGTTGACACCACTCTTTTGACAGCGCGGTGTTGACACCACGCTGGTGACCACTGTGTTGACAGCACGGTGTTGTCACCACGCTGTTGACAGCGCGGTGTTGACACCACGCTGTTGACCACTGTGTTGACAGCACGGTGTTGACACCACTCTTTTGACCGTGCGGTGTTGACACCACGCTGTTGACAGCGCGGTGTTGACACCACGCTGTTGACAGCGCGGTGTTGACACCACGCTGTTGACAGCGCGGTGTTGACACCACACTGTTGACAGCGCGGTGTTGACACCACGCTGTTGACCACTGTGTTGACAGCGCTGTGTTGACACCACGCTGTTGACCACTGTGTTGACAGCACGGTGTTGACACCACGCTGTTGACAGCGCTGTGTTGATACCACGCTGTTGACCACTGTGTTGACAGCACGGTGTTGACACCACGCTGTTGACAGCGCGGTGTTTACACCACGCGTTTGACAGCGCGGCGTTGACACCACGCTGTTGACAGCGCGGTGTTGACACCACGCTGTTGACAGCGCGGTGTTGACACCACGCTGTTGACAGCGCGGTGTTGACACCACGCTGTTGACAGCGCGGTGTTGAGACCACGCTGTTGACAGCGCGGTGTTGACACCACGCTGTTGACAGCGCGGTATTGACACCACGCTGTTGACAGTGCGGTGTTGATACCACGCTGTTAACAGCGCGGTGTTGACACCACGCTGTTGACCACTGTGTTGACCACTGTTGACCACGCTGGTGACCACTGTGTTGACAGCACAGTGTTGACACCACGCTGTTGACAGCACGGTGTTGAAAGCGCGGTGTTGACACCACGCTGTTGACCACTGTGTTGACCACTGTTGACCACGCTGGTGACCACTGTGTTGACAGAACGGTGTTGACACCACGCTGTTGACACCACGCTGTTGACAGCGCGGTGTTGACATTACGCTGTTGACAGCGCGGTGTAGACACCACGCTGTTGACAGCGCGGTGTTGACACCACGCTGTTGACCACTGTGTCGACCACTGTTGACCACGCTGGTGACCACTGTGTTGACAGCACGGTGTTGACACCACGTTGTTGACACCACACTGTTGACAGCGCGGTGTTGACAACACGCTGTTGACAGCGCGGTGTTGACACCAAGCTTTTGACAGCGCGGTGTTGACACCACGCTGTTGACAGCGCGGTTTTGACACCACGCTGTTGACAGCGCTGTGTTGACACCACGCTGATGACAGCGCGGTGTTGACACCACGCTGTTGACCACTATGTTGACGACGCTGGTGATCACTGTGTTGACAGCACGGTGTTGCCACCACGCTTTTGACAGCGCGGTGTTGACACCACGCTGTTGACAGCGCGGTGTTGACACCACGCTGTTGACAGCGCGGTGTTGACACCACGCTGTTGACAGCGCGGTGTTGACACCACGCTGTTGACAGCGCGGTGTTGACACCACGCTGTTGACAGCGCGGTGTTGACACCACGCTGTTGACAGCGCGGTGTTGACACCACGCTGTTGACAGCGCGGTGTTGACACCACGCTGTTGACAGCGCGGTGTTGACACCACGCTGTTGACAGCGCGGTGTTGACACCACGCTTTTGACAGCGCGGTGTTGACACCACGCTGTTGACAGCGCGGTGTTGACACCACACTATTGACCACTGTGTTGACAGCGCGGTGTTGACACCACGCTGTTGACAGCGCAGTGTTGACACCACGCTGTTGACAGCACGGTGTTGACACCACGCTGTTGACAGCGCTGTGTTGACACCACGCTGTTGACTACTTTGTTGACAGCACGGTGTTGACAACACGCTGTTGACAGCTCGGTGTTGACACCACGCTGTTGACAGCGCGGTGTTGACAGCGTGGTGTTGGCACCACTCTGTTGACAGCGCGGTGTTGACACCACGCTGTTGACAGCGCGGTGTTGACACCACGCTGTTGACAGCGCGGTGTCGACACCACGCTGTTGACAGCGCGGTGTCGACACCACGCTGTTGACAGCGCGGTGTTGACACCACGCTGTTGACAGCGCGGTGTTGACAGCGTGGTGTTGGCACCACGCTGTTGACAGTGCGGTGTTGACACCACGCTGTTGACTGCGCGGTGTTGACACCACGCTGTTGACAGCGCGGTGTCGACACCACGCTGTTGACAGCGCGGTGTCGACACCACGCTGTTGACAGCGCGGTGTTGACACCACGCTGTTGACAGCGCGGTGTTGACACCACGCTGTTGACAGCGCGGTGTTGACACCACGCTGTTGACCACTATGTTGACCACTGTTGACCACGCTGGTGACAACGGTGTTGACAGCACGGTGTTGACACCACTCTTTTGACAGCGCGGTGTTGACACCACGCTGGTGACAGCGCGGTGTTGACACCACGCTGTTGACCACTGTGTTGACAGCACGGTGTTGTCACCACGCTGTTGACAGCGCGGTGTTGACACCACGCTGTTGACCACTGTGCTGACAGCACGGTGTTGACACCACGCTGTTGACAGCGCGGTGTTGACACCACGCGTTTGACAGCGCGGTGTTGACACCACGCTGTTGACAGCGCGGTGTTGACACCACGCTGTTGACTGCGCGGTGTTGACACCACGCTGTAGACAGCGCGGTGTTGACACCACGCTGTTGACAGCGCAGTGTTGACACCACGCTGTTGATACCACGCTGTTGACAGTGCGGTGTTGACACCACGCTGTTGACAGCGCGGTGTTGACACCACGCTGTTGACAGCGCGGTATTGAAACCACGCTGTTGACAGCGCGGTGTTGACACCACGCTGTTGATCACTGTGTTGACCACTGTTGACCACGCTGGTGACCACTGTGTTGACAGCACGGTGTTGACACCACGCTGTTGACACCAAGCTGTTGACAGCACGGTGATGACAACACGCTGTTGACAGCGCGGTGTTGACAAAACGCTTTTGACAGCGCGGTGTTGACACCAAGCTTTTGACAGCGCGGTGTTGACACCACGCTGTTGACAGCGCTGTTGACAGCACGGTGTTGACGCCACGCTGTTGACAGCGCGGTGTTGACACCACGCTGTTGACAGCGCGGTGTTGACACCACGCTTTTGACAGCGCGGTGTTGACACCACGCTGTTGACTACTGTGTTGACAGCGCGGTGTTGACACCACGCTGTTGACAGCGCGGTGTTGACACCACGCTGTTGACCACTGTGTTGACAGCACGGTGTTGACAACACGCTGTTGACAGCGCGGTGTTGACACCACGCTGTTGACAGCGAGGTGTTGACACCACGCTGTTGACAGCGCGGTGTCGCCACAACGATGTTGACAGCGCGGTGTCGACACCACGCTGTTGACAGCGCGGTGTTGACACCACGCTATTGACAGCGCGTTGTTGACACCATGCTGTTGACAGCGCGGTGTTGACACCACGCTGTTGACCACTATGTTGACCACCTTTGACCACGCTGGTGACCACGGTGTTGACAGCACAGTGTTGACACCACGCTGTTGACAGCACGGTGTTGACAACACGCTGTTGACAGCGCGGTGTTGACACCAAGCTTTTGACAGCGCGGTGTTGATGTAACGCTGTTGACAGCGCGGTGTTGACACCACGCTGTTGACCACTGTGTTGACACCACGCTGTTGACAGCACAGTGTTGACACCACGCTGTTGAGAGCTCGGTGTTGACACCACGCTGTTGAGAGCTCGGTGTTGACACCACGTTGTTGAGAGCTTGGTGTTGACACCACGCTGTTGACAGCACGGTGTTGACACCACGCTGTTGACAGCATGGTGTTGACACCACGTGTTGACAGCACAATTTGACACCACGGTGTTGACAGCACGGTCTGGACACCACGATGTTGACACCACGGTGTTGACACCACGGTGTTGACAGCACGCTGTTGACAGCACGGTGTTGACAGCACGGTGTTGACACCACGCTGTTGACACCACGCTGTTGACAGCACGGTGTTGACACCACGCTGTTGACAGCACGGTGTTGACACCACGCTGTTGACAGCACGGTGTTGACAGCACGGTGTTGACACCACGCTGTTGACACCATGATGTTGACACCACACTGTTGATAGCACGGTGTTGACACCACACTGTTGTCAGCACGGTGTTGACAGCACGGTGTTGACAGCACACTGTTGACACCACGCTGTTGACACCACACTGTTGACAGCACGGTGTTGACACCACACTGTTGACAGAACGGTGTTGACACCACACTGTTGACAGCACGGTGTTGACACCACACTGTTGACAGCACGGTGTTGACACCACACTGTTGACAGCACGGTGTTGACACCACACTGTTGACAGCACGGTGTTGACACCACACTGTTGACAGCACGGTGTTGACACCACGCTGTTGACAGCACGGTGTTGACACCACGCTGTTGACACCACGGTGTTGACAGCACGGTGTTGACAGCACGGTGTTGACAGCACGGTGTTGACAGCACGGTGTTGACAGCACGGCGTTGACAGCACGGTGTTGACAGCACGGCGTTGACACCATGCTGTTGACAGCACGGTGTTGATACCACGGTGTTGACACAACACTGTTGACAGCAAGGTGTTGACAGCACGGCGTTGACAGCACGGTGTTGACAGCACGGCGTTGACAGCAGGGTGATGACAGCACGGCGTTGACAGCACGGTGTTGACAGCACGGTGTTGCCAGCACGGTGTTGACAGCACGGTGATGACAGCATGGCGTTGACAGCACGGTGTTGACAGCACGGTGTTGACACCACACTGTTGACAGCACGGTGTTGACAGCACGGCGTTGGCACCACGCTGTTGACAGCACGGTGTTGATACCACGGTGTTGACACCACACTGTTGACACCACGATGTTGACACCACACTTTTGATAGCACGGTGTTGACACCACACTGTTGACAGCACGGTGTTGACACCACACTATTGACACCACGGTGTTGACACCACACTGTTGACACCACGGTGTTGACACCATGCTGTTGACACCACGGTGTTGACACCACACTGTTGACACCACGGTGTTGACACCACGGTGTTGACACCACACTGTTGACAGCACGGTGTTGACAATACACTGTTGACAGCACGGTGTTGACAGCACGGTGTTGACACCACACTGTTGACACCACGGTTTTGACACCACGCTCTTGACACCACGGTGTTGACACCACGGTGTTGACACCACGTTGTTGACACCACGGTGTTGACAGCACGGTGTTGACAGCACGGTGTTGACAACACGGTATTGACAGCACGGTGTTGACACCACACTGATGACAGCACGGTGTCAACACCACGCTGTTGACAGCACGGTGTTGACACCACGCTGTTGACAGCACGGTGATGACACCACACTGTTGACAGCACGGTGTTGACAGAAAGGTGTTGACAGCACGATGTTGACAGCACGGTGTTGACACCACGCTAATGACAGCACGGTGTTGACAGCACGGTGTTGACAGCACGGTGTTGACAGCACGGTGTTGACAGCACGGTGTTGACTCCACGGTGTTGACACCACGGTGTTGACACCACGGTGTTGACAGCACGGTGTTGACAGCACGGTGTTGACAGCACGGTGTTGAGAGCACGGTGTTGACAACACGGTGTTGACAGCACGGTGTTGACAGCACGGTGTTGACACCACACTGTTGACACCACGGTGTTGACACCACACTGTTGACACCACGTTGTTGACAGCACGGTGTTGACAGAACGGTGTTGACACTACGGTGTTGACAGCACGGTGTTGACACCACGGTGTTGACAGCACGGTGTTGACACCACGGTGTTGACAGCATGGTTTTGACACCACGGTGTTGACAGCACGGTGTTGACAACACGGTGTTGACAGCACGGTGTTGACACCACACTGTTGACAGCACGGTGTCAACACCACGCTGTTGACAGCACGGTGTTGACACCACGCTGTTGACAGCACGGTGATGACACCACACTGTTGACAGCACGGTGTTGACAGAAAGGTGTTGACAGCACGATGTTGACAGCACGGTGTTGACACCACGCTAATGACAGCACGGTGTTGACAGCACGGTGTTGACAGCACGGTGTTGACAGCACGGTGTTGACTCCACGGTGTTGACACCACGGTGTTGACACCACGATGTTGACACTAAGGTGTTGACAGCACGGTGTTGACAGCACGGTGTTGACACCACGGTGTTGACAACACGGTGTTGACAGCACGGTGTTGACAGCACGGTGTTGACACCACGGTGTTGACACCACACTGTTGACACCACGTTGTTGACAGCACGGTGTTGACAGAACGGTGTTGACACTACGGTGTTGACAGCACGGTGTTGACACCACGGTGTTGACAGCATGGTTTTGACACCACGGTGTTGACAGCACGGTGTTGACAACACGGTGTTGACAGCACGGTGTTGACACCACACTGTTGACAGCACGGTGTCAACACCACGCTGTTGACAGCACGGTGTTGACACCACGCTGTTGACAGCACGGTGATGACACCACACTGTTGACAGCACGGTGTTGACAGAAAGGTGTTGACAGCACGATGTTGACAGCACGGTGTTGACACCACGCTAATGACAGCACGGTGTTGACAGCACGGTGTTGACAGCACGGTGTTGACAGCACGGTGTTGACACCACGGTGTTGACAGCACGGTGTTGACACCACGGTGTTGACACCACGGTGTTGACACTAAGGTGTTGACAGCACGGTGTTGACAGCACGGTGTTGACAGCACGGTGTTGACTCCACGGTGTTGACACCACGGTGTTGACACCAAGGTGTTGACAGCATGGTGTTGACAGCACGGTGTTGACAGCACGGTGTTGACAGCACGGTGTTGACACCACGGTGTTGAGAGCACAGTGTTCACAACACGGTGTTGACAGCACGGTGTTGACACCACACTGTTGACACCACGGTGTTGACACCACGGTGTTGACACCACGGTGTTGACACCTCGGTGTTGACACCACGGTGGTGACACCTCGGTGTTGACACCACGGTGTTGACACTTCGGTGTTGACACCACGGTGTTGACACCACGGTGTTGACACCACACTGTTAACAGCACGGTGTTTACACCACACTGTTGACAGCGCGGTGTTGACAGCACGGTGTTGACACCACACTGTTGACAGCACGGTGTTGACACCACGGTGTTGACAGCACGGTGTTGACACCACACTGTTGACAGCACGGTGTTGCCAGCACGGTGTTGACAGCACGGTGTTGACACCACACTGTTGACACCACGGTGTTGATACCACACTGTTGACACCACACTGTTGACACCACGGTGTTGACACCACGCTGTTGAGAGCTCTGTGTTGACACCACGCTGTTGAGAGCTCGGTGTTGACACCACGTTGTTGAGAGCTTGGTGTTGACACCACGCTGTTGACAGCACGCTGTTGACAGCACGGTGTTGACAGCACGGTGTTGACACCACGCTGTTGACAGCACGGTGTTGACAGCGCGGTGTTGACACCACGCTGTTGACAGCGCGGTGTCGCCACAACGATGTTGACAGCGCGGTGTCGACACCACGCTATTGACAGCGCGGTGTTGACACCACGCTGTTGACAGCGCGGTGTTGACACCACGCTGTTGACCACTATGTTGACCACTGTTGACCACGCTGGTGACCACGGTGTTGACAGCACAGTGTCGACACCACGCTATTGACAGCGCGGTGTTGACACCACGCTCTTGACAGCGCTGTGTTGACACCACGCTGGTGACCACTGTGTTGACAGCACGGTGTTGTCACCACGCTGTTGACAGCGCGGTGTTGACACCACGCTGTTGACAGCACGGTGTTGACAGCACGGTGTTGACAGCACGGTGTTGACACCACCCTGTTGAGGGCTCGGTGTTGACAGCTCGCTGTTGACAGCACGCTGTTGACACCACGCTGTTAACAGCACGGTGTTGACAGCACGGTCTTGACACCACGGTGTTATAACCACGGTCTTGACACCACTGTGTTGACATCACGGTGTTGACACCACGCTGTTGACAGCACGGTGATGACACCACGCTGTTGACAGAACGGTGTTGACACCACGCTATTGACAGCACGGTGTTGACACCACGCTGTTGACAGCACATTGATGACACCACACTGTTGACAGCACGGTGTTGACAGCATGGTGTTGACAGCACGGTGTTTGACACCACACTGTTGACAGCACGGTGTTGACACCATGTTGACAGCACGGTTGACACCACGCTGTTGACAGCACGGTGATGACCCACACTGTTGACAGCACGGTGTTGACAGAAAGGTATTGACAGCACGGTGTTGACAGCACAGTGTTGACATCACGGTGTTGACACCACTGTGTTGACACCACGGTGTTGACACCACGGTGTTGACACCACTCTGTTGACACCATGCTGTTGACACCACACTATTGATAGCACGGTGTTGACACCACACTGTTGTCAGCACGGTGTTGACAGCACGGTGTTGACAGCACACTGTTGACACCACGCTGTTGACACCACACTGTTGACAGCACGGTGTTGACACCACACTGTTGACAGAACGGTGTTGACACCACACTGTTGACAGCACACTGTTGACACCACGCTGTTGACACCACACTGTTGACAGCACGTGTTGACACCACACTGTTGACAGCACGGTGTTGACACCACACTGTTGACAGCACGCTGTTGACACCACGCTGTTGACAGCACGGTGTTGACACCACACTGTTGACAGCACGGTGTTGACACCACGCTGTTGACAGCACGGTGTTGACACCACGCTGTTGACATCACGGTGTTGACACCACGGTGTTGACAGCACGGTGTTGACAGCACGGTGTTGACAGCACGGTGTTGACAGCACGGTGTTGACAGCACGGCGTTGACACCATGCTGTTGACAGCACGGTGTTGATACCACGGTTTGACACCACACTGTTGACAGCAAAGTGTTGACAGCACGGCGTTGACAGCAGGTGATGACAGCACGGCGTTGACAGCACGGTGTTGACAGCACGGTGTTGACAGCACGGCGTTGACAGCACGGTGATGACAGCACGGCGTTGACAGCACAGTGTTGACAGCACGGTGTTGACACCACACTGTTGACAGCACGGCGTTGACAGCACGGCGTTGACACCCGGACGCTGTTGAGCACGGTGTTGATACCACGGTGTTGACACCACGATGTTGACACCACACTTTTGATAGCACGGTGTTGACACCACACTGTTGACAGCACGGTGTTGACACCACACTGTTGACACCACGGTGTTGACACCACACTGTTGACACCACGGTGTTGACACCACACTGTTGACACCACGGTGTTACACTACGCTGTTGACACCACGGTGTTAACACCACGGTGTTAACACCATGGTGTTGACACCACGTTGTTGACACCACGGTGTTGACACCACGTTGTTGACACCACGGTGTTGACACCACGGTGTTGACACCACACTGTTGACACGGTGTTGACACCACCTGTTGACACCCACACTGTTGACACCACGGTGTTGACAGCACGGTGTTGACACCACACTGTTGACACCACACTGTTGACAGCACGGTGTTGACAGCACGGTGTTGACACCACACTGTTGACACCACGGTTTTGACACCACAATGTTGACACCACGATGTTGACACCACACTTTTGACAGCACGGTGTTGACACCACACTGTTGACAGCACGGTGTTGACACCACACTGTTGACAGCACGGTGTTGACACCACACTGTTGACACCACGCTCTTGACACCACGCTCTTGACACCACGGTTTTGACACCACGGTGTTGACACCATTGTGTTGACACCACGGTGTTGACACCACCCTGTTGACACCACGGTGTTGACAGCACGGTTTTGACACCACGGTGTTGACAGCACGGTGTTGACAGCACGGTGTTGACAGCACGGTGTTGACACCACACTGTTGACACCACGGTGTCAACACCACGCTGTTGACAGCACGGTGGTGACACCACGCTGTTGACAGCACGGTGTTCACAGAAAGGTGTTGACAGCACGATGTTGACAGCACGGTGTTGACACCACGCTAATGACAGCACGGTGTTGACAGCACGGTGTTGACAGCACGGTGTTGACACCACGGTGTTGACACCAAGGTGTTGACAGCACGGTGTTGACAGCACGGTGTTGACAGCACGGTGTTGACACCAAGGTGTTGACACCACGGTGTTGACACCACGCTGTTGACAGCACGGTGTTGACACCAAGGTATTGACACCACGGTGTTGACACCACGGTGTTGACACCACGCTGTTGACAGCACGGTGTTGACACCACGGTGTTGACACCACGGTGTTGACACCACGGTGTTGACACCACACTATTGACCCCACACTGTTGACACCACACTGTTGACAGCACGTTGTTGACAGCACAGTGTTGACAGCACGGTGTTGACACCACGGTGTTTACACCACGGTGTTGACACCACGCTGTTGACACCACACTGTTGACACCACACTTTTGACAGCACGGTGTTGACACCACACTGTTGACAGCACGGTGTTGACACCACACTGTTGACACCACTGTGTTGACACCTCGGTGTTGACACCACGGTGTTGACACCACGCTGTTGACACCACACTGTTGACACCACACTTTTGACAGCACGGTGTTGACACCACACTGTTGACAGCACGGTGTTGACACCACACTGTTGACACCACGGTGTTGACACCTCGGTGTTGACACCACGGTGTTGACACCTCGGTGTTGACACCACGGTGTTGACACTTCGGTGTTGACACCACGGTGTTGACACCACGGTGTTGACACCACGGTGTTGACACCACGGTGTTGACACCACACTGTTAACAGCACGGTGTTTACACCACACTGTTGTCAGCGCGGTGTTGACAGCACGGTGTTGACACCACACTGTTGACAGCACGGTGTTGACACCACTGTTGACAGCACGGTGTTGACACCACGGTGTTGACACCACGGTGTTGACACCACACTATTGACACCACACTGTTGACAGCACGGTGTTGACATTACGGTGTTGACAGCACGGTGTTGACAGCACAGTGTGACTCCTCCTGTGTGTGTTGCTGCCACTCCTCCTGTTTTTTTTTTTATTATTATTATTTTCTACCACAGACGTGGCCACACATTAACAATGCTAACCAGAATATATACATTTTCTTCTGTCCTCCATGGACAGGGTTAGAGATGTGTTAAACATATAGTTCAAGGGTTTATTGAACAATCAACCACTGAAGGTGAGTCGGTGCTTTTAAAATGCTAAGCTAACCTACATACGTAAATACATAGATACACAGATTTACGTATGCCTTACATAAAGTGTTCGATGTGTCTTCTACATAGTGTCATTAATGTACATTTACAAAGGTGAAATGCAATTCTGATCAGCTTCCATATATACTTTATACCCATACATATACATACACACACATATACATATATTCACACATGCATTCACAGACATTTATCTCATTCACTCTGACAGGGTGAGATAGCTGATAAAGAAACTAGTGTGCAATTAAGCACTTAATCACTGAAGGTGATTAAGGTGCTTTTACAAGCTCAGGTTATATAGTTACATCATATACATTGTATAATTAATCTATTACATGGTCAATCTTGGATACAAGTCCAATATATCATCAAGTGTTCCAGTACTCATATAGTAATTACACAGTTCAGCATACCTTAGCCCAGGAGGGCGAAAGTCAGACAATATGGGACATTCTACAATATAATGTTCAAGAGAGTGCATGTTTTCTCTTTCACAAAGTTGACACATTGTGTACTCGACATTTGGGTTTTGAGAAAGCTGCCAGATACGTCTATATCCCAGGCGTATTCTGGCCACTATAACATCACATTGCCGGGTTCTTGTTCTATTAGTCCCATATGTGAATGTTTCCTCACGATATCTATCATAATATTTAATGCTACAACTTTCAGGTCTTTGTGAATTTGTTAGGTCGGTGAGATCTTCATTAGATATTTGTTTAAGTATTCTCTTTGTCACTGCTAATGAAATACCCATATCAATTTCTACCACTGGTTTTCTACAGGCTGTCTTTGCAAGCATATCAACAGTGTCATGCCTTGAGATGCCAACATGTGATGGTATCCATAGGAATTTAATTTCAAATCTGTTTTCTTTAGCAGCTAAAACATTCATTCGAATATCACTGACTATTTTCTGGGTGTCACTATATGTGCGTTCAATGCCAGGAGTGCACTCTGCGAGTCACAGTATATAAGTCCACTGCCTTTGTCTTTTAAAAATTCAGTGGCAAGGTATATGCCTGCAAGTTCGGTTTGAGTTGTACTTGCCCAGTCATTGACGCGCTTCATTGCTGTATGTACGAGAGAAGATTGTTCAAATATATTACATGCACATCCGGTACATCGTCCACCTCTTCTACAGAGCCGTCGGTATAGCACTGATACACATCGTTACCCATACTCTGAGTACTTTCAGTGATGCTTTTCAGTGTTAACTGTTTTAATAATGTAGAGTGCACACTATCTTTCTTGGGCGCATTTACAAAATCAACTGATAAATCCCAGTTATCCCATGGAGTAATTGGTTGATTAATCATTAGTTGAGTTGGGTACATATTTAATATTTTGATGGAGTTGGCTACCTTGTAGAACCAATATACATAATCAGATTTCGTTCTTCTTCTATAGACCTCAGGTGAGTGCAGCATATTAGAAAGTTTAGCTTGAAACTTCATGTGTTGCCTAGATCTACTCAATGCCTTCACGCCGAAAACTGTGCTAATAGACAAAATTCTCTCACTTATGGTAGGTAATTTTAACTCTGCTCTCATATTAACTATTCTCGTGGACTTTGGAGCCCCAAGGATGAGACGCATAGCTTCATTTTGCAAGGTTTCAAGAGATTTCAGCTCTTTGTCAGTATACAGTGTGAGATGTAGAGCATTGTAGTCAATCACAGAGCGTATAAATGATACATAAAACATTCTAGCAAGTCTCACGTTAATTCCATGATTGACACCAACAAGGACCCGCAAGGGCTTTAATCTCTCCCACAGTCTCCTCTTGAGAGAAGAAAGGTACCCAGGGTCGTTAATGGGGACACCAAGGTATCTGTAAGACTCGCAGTTCTCAAGTGCTCGCCCATCTATATGATAATTGGGTGGTGGAATACCACATGGAATGAGGGCACGAGTTTTCTGTACAGAGATAAGGAGGCCACATTCCTCAGCTCTAGTAGCAAAAGCATCGAGCAGAACTTGCATTCTAGGCTCGGAGGCAGCCTGTAAACATATATCATCAGCATAACAAATGACAGTGTCTTCATTATTAGTTGGAAGATCTTTAATAAGTTTATGCATCAGAACGTTGAACAACAAGGGGCTGAGGACCCCTCCTTGTGGAGTTCCCAGTTCAAAGTGTTTGCTCTCTGTGCTTTTAACACCATTAAACAAAACATATGCTGTTCGATTAGACAAATAGCCTTTATCCATTTCAGTAATTTTCCTTGTATTCCCAGCTCGGCAAGCTGTTCCAGTATGATTTCTCTGTTTGCTGTATCAAAAGCTGCTGCTAGGTCGATGAAGACTGTTTGAGGGGAAGCTTCAATATGTGCGAAGTATTCAGCAAAACAGTGTTGTGTACTGAGCCCAGGCATAAATCCAAACAGTTGAGGTGACAGGTGCCCCTGTATACGATACATGAGTCTGTTAAGAACAATACGTTCAAGCACTTTACAGACACACGATGTTAGAGATATGGGTCTATAATTATCTGAGTGTGGTTTGGGGATGGGAACAATGACACTCTTTGTCCAAGCATCAGGTAATACTCCTTCACGTAAACTCATTCTGTACAGCACTAACAGTGGATTACCTGGTACTTGTGAGACTAATCTCAGTAGACTGTAAGTAATACCGTCCTCTCCAGGAGCAGTTGATTTTCCCATCTTTAGTGCATGATTTAATTCCCATTCAGTTACATCATTAAGGTCCGACACGTCGATAGCTGTACAGGCAAGATTGATGGTTCGTTGTCTGTTGGGGCGTGTGTCATTAAGTTTATGCTGTATGTTAATGGGAGTGAGTCGTAGCTTGATGTTAGTGCCCATTGATCAAGGAGAATGTTTGCTTGTTCTAGTGGGCTGTGGTGCAGTGGTTTGGTTGGGTTGCTTCTAGAGATTTTTCGTATCTTTTCCCAAACTTCAACAAGTGTTGTTTGCTCATTTATACTTTGTAGGAACTCTTCCAATGTTTATTACGTATAACGTTGCTCATGTCTCTCACCTCTCTATTTGCAACTAGAAATGCATGCAAGTCACCTTGTGCTTTGGTTCGTTTGTACGTATCTCCAAGTTGCTTTACTCGTTCATGTTCTTTAACAAATACGGGGTCAAGGACCCACTTGGGTGGTGGCAGGTGTTGCCCACTTCTGCTAGGCTTACGACTTGTTCCCCAACACACCCATGTGTCGTAGTAGGTAGTAATTGTATCAACGAGATCTCTGGAGAAGGCTTCTACATTCGTTATTGTGTAATCTTGATACCATTTTGATATACAATTAATAAAGTGGTCATGCAAGCCATATGGAATATTCATTTTCCGTCTCTGATGTCTATTAGGTACATCACACTGTACCTCATAGGAAGCAGAAACTGCATAGTGATCACTAACTAAGTGATTTACCAACGAACATTCCATCCTATCTTGCACAAGGTTTCTACCCATTACATAATCAAGTCTGCCTCCCATAAATGAGTTTGGGTATCCGTAGTATACACGGTTAATCTGTTGTCATAAACATATTTGATAATTTGCATCCATTATCGTTGTTAGTAATGTCTCCCAGCGTAATATGTCTAGCATTAAAATCTCCCATGTATATTGTCCCATGATTGTCTAGATCTGGGAGCAATGTTACATTGAGTTTCTGGCTTCTGGCATATACGTTGAGGAATGAAAAGTGGCCTGCTGTAGTTTGTACATGAAAGTGATGGAACTGTGTGTGTACATTGTGTGACGTGCTCACAAGAATGTGCGGTAAATCACTTCTGATGTATGTTAATAGGCCTGTGGCGTTACTGTTTTATAGGATGCATACCCTCTGATCTTTGGTGGGGTTTTGTTTATCATGTTGGACGTGTAGGGTTCCTGTAAAGCAATTTATCTATGTTGTTACTGGTAACATGTGCAATTAGATCATTCAGTCTTTGTTGATGCTACGAATGTTCCAACTTAGAAACTTAATGGTCCTTGTGTCAACAGCAGCCATCGTCTTGGTGTTGTTCCTCCCTGGGACTGGTGGTCCCATGTTGTCTCGTCCCACTTCCACAATGTGTCCATAAGTGACTCTACGACGTAAAGAGCCGCACCAACCTGGCGTTGGTGTCGTCAGGAACATCTGGTGACGTCATCAGTTTCTTGATCACTGAGCAACTC
This sequence comes from Procambarus virginalis, assembly GCA_020271785.1. Taxonomy (NCBI): domain Eukaryota; kingdom Metazoa; phylum Arthropoda; class Malacostraca; order Decapoda; family Cambaridae; genus Procambarus; species Procambarus virginalis. Next base: position 28,403 of record WNGS01163847.1, read on the forward strand.
GGGATGGTCCGCGAGTGAATGTTCTCTGTAAGTCGTATGGCATAATTACTGTCACTCAGAATATTATCATTTTCATTCTCGTACTTGGCTTAGCGCGTTCGTTAAGGTCATGAATCATTTTAAAATATGCTGATGCAGGTCGACTTCCTCGTCCAGTTAATGTTTCTGTGTCACTAACACTGCTGTCATCCTTGAGTTGACTGACGGCGTCGCTGCCACCGCCTCCGTTGTCGCTCTCATCTCTGCTGCTGCCTGACGCCGCCGCCGCCGCCGCCCACC
>WNGS01163849.1:0-15903 GCA_020271785.1 Procambarus virginalis
GGTCTCAGGAATTCTTCCCTGTCAATTTTATCTATTCCTGCAACTATTTTATGTGTAATGATCATATCGCCTCGTTTTCCTCTTTGAATCCCCCAAATCAAGCTCTGTTTTGTGTTTCCTCTTGCCATCGGCCATCTTGAATGTTCTTGTCTGCACTGGAAACACTAGGGGCAACTTTTTCTCACCCAATTTTTTTCACTTCCCTTAGCACATTCCTGTTATCTCACTTATTTTTCAAAGCACTATATCTTTATGGGACCTATACCTTTACCTGGGACACCACACTCACTATCATCAACCTGTACTACATACTTAGGATTGTTGAAGTATGTTGGAGCTCCTCTGTTGACACTAGAGGTGTCACCTTTTTCGAGGTGTTTTGTGTTGAGATGTGCTGCAAATGGAACCACTCTCAACTATTGCTTGCCTGTACCTAAATTATAATGATACAATTTTTTTAGCTTGTTAAAATGACCCAGGTTTGTCTCTCGACAACTCAAACTGTGACAGATCTTGTTGCATGAAAACAGTAAGGCAATTGTTATGAATCTGGTGAATATAATCGAACTTTGTAGCAAAAGGTTAACATATACAGTACATTAATCCATAATATTCAAGTTCTCTTACTGACATTTCTATAATTCATTATTATTTATTAACATGATGTTCTTATACATCCTGTATACATTTCTTCCTTCATTATTGATAACTCACATTAATATAAACAATAATTTACAGTGATATTCCTTTTCTTCATTAGGCACCTCAAACTGGAGTGCAGACTACTTTATCAACACAGGAGGAATTGGACTAATTGTTAATGAAACGGATTCAACTTTATCAAATTCAGACAGTGATGTGCCAACTTTGTCTGTCCGCCAGCAACTTCAGGCATTATTTGAACGAGATTGGACTTCAGAACATGCTAAACCCCTAGATGAGTTCTTCTAGTAATGGGAACAGTTGTATGTTTTACTGATTAACTATATTATATTTTAATGTAAGAGTTTGAAAGGTAGATATATCTAAGATATGTAATATATTGTTATTTACAAGTTAATGGATATTTTAGATACTAATAAGTCATCCATTTCATAAATTCTCTTGACTGTTGTAAGTGACATGTACCATGGTCTTAACACTTTAGCATTCTGGTAATGCTAAAAGATATTATCTACACTCTGACAGTAAACACACTGATGATGTGTTATGCAACACATACAGTACATCCAAGGTTCTTGAAAATTCCATTATTATTATTATATTATTATTATTATTATTATTATTATTATTATATTATTATTATTATTTTTAGCTTTGTGGTCATAGCTTATCAAATAGGAAGCAAGTATGAGGGTGACCCTCGGGAGATCCCCTCTTTTAACTACCTATCACTCAGACGATAGTGGTGTAGCTTTTGAGTATTTCACAATGCTTTCAAATTAACTGCGTTAAGGTAGAAAAGTTATGTTTATTTTCTCTTTCAGTGATTAGACTGTTAAATGTGCACAGTTCCATGTTGTTTATTGGATATTAAAATTATAATAGGAATGTTTAAAAAGTATTTTTTTTCTGTGGGGAGCCCCTACGGCTCCCTGGAGCTTATCGGGCTAATGTATGTTATGTTAGACCGGGACACTAGCTATGGAGTTCAGACCTACCAGGGACCAGCGCCAGAACCTGGCCCCTTCAGAGAGGTTTCAGGGAGCAATGGCCCTGGAAAACCCCATATGGTTGGGGGTTTTCCTTATCTGCCATCGACCGGGGTTAGGCACCCAGAAAGGTAGGCGTAACAAAACAAACCCCACATGGTAGAAAACTACAACAAACCGAACAGAGAGGTAGAAAAACTCCCTACAATCACAAGGAAAACAATCAAACAATCACTTTACTGCCGCGCCGGTTGTCCGCGCAGCCCTCCCCTCCCCGGGAGGGGGAGGGGGGGGCCCCGGACCTCACCGCGCCGGCTGCCGTCAGTTCGTAAGCTAGTGTCAACCGGGATACACGCTTCTCTGGCCTCAAATTCCTTGGCGGTGTTTGCCTCGTGTGGCGTTCTCTGCTGTTTTTGTGGTTTGCGGTGGCCAGGAGTATTTCATCAGTGCCGGGGCTGCATGAGTCTAGGGGTTCCCTTCCCTAGGCGCCCTGTGAGTACTGCCCTTGCGTGTCAGGGTTATCTTCTCTGGGGCGTTCGGGAACCGCTCCCGTAGGGGTTCTTGCTGCTCGGCATTTGCCTCGCCCTTGGGGCCAGCTGGGGCTTGGGGCCCTTGTTTGGCCTTGGGTAGGGAGTTGGTGTTGTGCTGGTTAGGGCGCCAAGGTGTTGCGCTGCCTGCCACCTACGCGGCGGCCGGTTCCTGTTGCCTCTGGGGACGGTGTACTTTTGCGGGGTTTTTCTTTTGTTTTTATTTTCTTGCCTGGTGGGGGTCTGCATAGTGTGGCTATAGTTCCACTAGTAGTGTTTGGCAGCCCTCTGCTAGGCCCCCGTGCTTGTACACGTCCCGGGGGTTTTCAGTATTAATCTTTACCCTTGTTTTCGGGTTTCTTAACCGGTTAGCAACACCTTGCCCGGGCTTCCCGTAGTTGCTAACCTACGGGCCCTGGAAACCCCTGTCTGGGCTCGGGAGACCATTGCATGTGTCTTCCGGGTACCAACCCGTCTTGTACGGGATCGTTGGTTGCTGTGCCTTTGTCTCTAGGTGACAGTCGCCATTTACCTCCGTCATGCTGCCTGTTGGGTCCCTGACACCTTGACCCGGAGTCTTGCGAGAGAGTTTCTCTGCTTGTTCTCCAGTACTCCTGATGTTATTGCTATTCAGAGTACAGGCGGCATCCGTGTTGCAAGCTAGGTTAGGTTGCTGCAACATGCTAGGTTGGTTTCCCACTCGGATGCCCCGAGGCCGCCCCGTTTTGGTTCGGTGCTGTTCGCCCTCCTCCCTCCCTGTTCCCGGTTCCGGACTGTCTGCGGGTTTCGGGGTCGGGGCGGGGTTTAGTTGGGGCAGAGGCTCGGGCGGTTTTCGGGGGCTGCCCCATTCGGGTTGGGGGACGGAGGTTTTAGAGCCTGTTCCTCCAGCCAAGGCTTCTGGGGCTTACCAGCGGCCCGTTTCTTGCTGCCTTTCCCATGGACTCTTTCTTTTCTTTAAGGGCGGAGGGCTTGGAGGACGGCTCTGCCCCGGGGCCTCTGTTGCTGGTTCCCGGGGCTGTGGGGGATGCCTGCTAGCAGTTCTGGGGCGGTTTGCCCCTGCCGGGGTTTTTCTGCTTTTGGGCGGAGTTTTTAGCCCATCCAGTCTGCTTGCTTCCCACTTTTGCTGGCGTGTTTTGTCTCTTAGCGTCCAGCACAGCCCCTGCTGGCGGCCATTTTCGTCTGCCTGTTTCCCGGCGTGGCCACCAGGGCGGCGTTGCGGTTTGTTTACATACGCCTGGGTGTGCGAGCGAGCGTCTGGGGTGAGTTTTTCACCCTTTTTTCAGGGGGTTTTCTTCTCCTGTTGTCGTTTTTTTTTGCTTTTCTGGTTTTTTCTGCCCGTTACTGTTCCTTTGGGTGTTTATTTCCACCGGGCTTCTGGGCCCATGGGTTTGGGCTCAGTGTTTCTGGCTGTTAGGCTTGCTCCCACACCTTGTCCCTCGGTTTTCGGTCTGTTCTGACTGTTTCCCAGAGGGTTCTGTATGGGGGCTGCGCTTGCCTTTTGTGGTGTTCTCCGCCGGCAATTGTGGTGGTTTGGCTTCCCCCTGGTTCGATTCTGGGTTCCTTTGGGTTCTTTGGTTTCGTTCCAGAGGTTTCTTCCTCTTGGGCCCCCTTTTTGTGGGTTCAGGGGGCTTTGTTTCCTCATGTGACCTGGTTCTGCCTTCTGGGGTTCCGGGGTCTTCCTGGCTTGCAGACTGCTCTTTTTGGGTCTAGGCACATGTTGTTGTGCTGGGCCTTTGGGGTTTTGCTGTCGAGGTGGGCCTTTTGATGCAGTTTAGTGCCTTCTTTGCCTAGCCGGTGTGGTGCTCTGCCCACTGGTCGGCAACTTGTACTTTACATTTACATTGTATGTACTCGCCTCGTTGTGCTTGCGGGGGTTGAGCTTTAGCTCTTTGGTCCCACCTCTCAACCGTCGTTCGACAGGTGTACAGGTTCCTGAGCCTGTTGGGCTCTATCATCCCTACACTATAAACTGTGTAGGGAGTCAGCCTCCGCCACATTGCTTCCTAATGCCTGGGTGTATGCTTGTGCATGTGTACGCTGTGTGTGTGTGTGTGCATGTGTATACATGTCATATCTTGTTTGTGTATATGTATATGCATAATGTGTATGTGTACTTTTATTTATATTTTTTTTTTTTTTTTTCTGTTGGCGGGGTGCTGGGGGAGCAGCTTGCTCTATTGCCTCTCGCATGGTCCTGCTGTTGGGCGCTTTGCGTCGTCTTCCGGCCTCTGGTGGCATCGGTGACGGCTTCTCCCCCTTTTGGGGGGTTCAGAGCTGGCGGGGGGGGCTTCTTCCCCTGCGTTTCGTCGTGTCATCTTCGTGGGTACGTTGGACGTGGTCGGTCCGTCCCTTCCTTCTGGGGTCCGGCTTCTGTTGGGGGCCGGGTGCCTGGATGGTGGCCCTGGACCTCCAGGTCACCTCTTGGCGCGTTCCTCCCAGGTTTTTCTGGGTCTGGCACGGTTGGTGGTGGGGCTTCCGGCTGGCTGCTTTGTTGCCCTATTTGTGCTGAGCACTTTGAAATTTGCTTCTGATCCTGGCATCTTTCCGGATCTTGGTTCCCTGTCTGTGTCTGAGATTCGGTGTATGGCCTACCTCGACGTCTGGCTGGTGTGGGCTCCCAGTCAGTCCGCATGTCTGCTCGCCAGGGGTGTGGTTCCTTCCAGATCGCCGGGTTTGGTGTCCTGGTGATCGGGAGGTTTTTCCATATGTTTCCATCCCGGTTCGGGCCTGGTCCTTGTTTAGGGCTATTGGGCCACTCATTCTTTCCCTCCAGACGTGTTCCTGCAGCTGTGGTCCCGCCTTCGGCGGTGCATGAGACGGTCTCGGGTTGCTCAGCGGTTGCTTGAGCGGTTGTGCGGGAGTCTGAACTTCGCCGTGCTAGTCTACCCGCCGGGTCGGGTTTGGCTGCGGCGTCTGTTTTGGTTCCTTCGGGGATTTCCTTTCCGCCTCTCTCGCGATCGTTGGGTTCTCCCTCCGGGGGTCTTTTGTCGGTTGCTGCGTCACCGGCTTCCTCTTCGGGGTTTTTCAGGGTTCGGTGCCTTGGCGCCTTCCCGAGCCCTCGCTCGTTGTGTTCACGGACGCGTCGTCTCTTGGCTGGGGCTTTGTGACCAGTGCTCACCAGGCAGGCCAGGGACGGTGGGGTTCGTCCTTCCATCGGGCTCACAGCACGGTTCGGGAGTTCGCAGCTGTCTGGTTCGCGCTTCGGAGGATTCGGGTCGCTCGGGGATCGCCCTTTACCTCCGTTTGGACTGTACTCCAGTGGTTCCTTGCCTGAACCGCGGGGGTTCTCTTCAGTCCTTAGCTCTTGGGATTGGTCCCTGCGAGTGGTTCGTCTGCTGGATTCCCGGGGTTTGGCTCTCCGTGTGGTTCACGTCCGGGAGTGTCCAACGTTCTGGCGGACGGTCTGTCTCGCTCCCCTCTCCACGGGGTGGACGGTCGACGACGACTCGTTCGTTGGATCTGCCAGACGTACGGTCTCCCAGATGTGGACCTCTTCGCGTCGGTGTGGTCTCGGCGTCTCCCGATGTGACGCCTTCCCCGACTGCGCAGCGTTCGCGGTGGATGCCTTTCGGCGGGACTGGTCTAAAGGGGTTCCCTGTACCTCTTCCCTCCGGTCCAGCTGTTGCTTCGGGTTCTGGTTCGTTTGGAGACATTCCCAGGGAGAGTACTCCTTGTGGCCCATTGGTGGCCGGCCCGGCTTTGGTTTCCGGTGCTGTTGACTCGGTGCCCGAACCCGGGACGTTTACCGCGGCTCCGCCTCTTTCAGCAGGTCGGTCCGCTCTGGTACGGGGCTGGTTCGACCTTCTCCTCTGCTCTTCGCGTCTGGGGTTTTTGACGCGGGTGTATCACCAATTCTATGGTGATCAGGTGGCTTCGTTGATGGTGTCCCACCTGAGAGCTTCGTTTCGGCGACAGTATGGATTTCCTGGCGTTCTTTTCGCCATTTTCTGGCTCTTTGTAGGTTGTCTTTCTTTCGGATCAGGTTTTGTCCTTTCTTTCTTGGCTTGTTCAGGACGGTCGATTGATGCCTGATACTGTCGCCTCGTCTCGTGCGGCGCTGGCGGAGCTGCTCGAGCTAGCTTTCGGGGTCGACGTTACATCCGCCCCGTTCGTAAGCTTTCCTGTGCTATGTTTCACCTCCGGCCTGCTCATGCGCCTCCTGAGCCGTCCTGGTCCTTGGACCGGGTACTCTTCTATCTTTCCTCTCCTCGGTTTGTGGTGGCCCCTTCGGTTCCTGATTATTTTTCCCAGGCTTTGTTTTTGTTGGCGTTGGCCTCTGGGGGCCGGGTAGGGGAGCTTCATGCCCTCCTCCGGCGCAGGGGTTTCTGCTCTTTTGGTCCTGGGGGTAGGTTTGTCCGTTTGCAGCCTTCGCCTTCTTTTCTGGCGAAGAACGAGACGGCTGCTTTCCGGAGGGGTCCGGNCCCGAACCCGGGACGTTTACCGCGGCTCCGCCTCTTTCAGCAGGTCGGTCCGATCTGGTACGGGGCTGGTTCGACCTTCTCCTCTGCTCTTCGCGTCTGGGTTTTTTGACGCGGGTGTATCACCAATTCTATGGTGATCAGGTGGCTTCGTTGATGGTGTCCCACCTGAGAGCTTCGTTTCGGCGACAGTATGGATTTCCTGGCGTTCTTTTCGCCATTTTCTGGCTCTTTGTAGGTTGTCTTTTCTTTCGGATCAGGTTGTTTTGTCCTTTCTTTCTTGGCTTGTTCAGGACGGTCGATTGATGCCTGATACTGTCGCCTCGTCTCGTGCGGCGCTGGCGGAGCTGCTCGAGCTAGCTTTCGGGGTCGACGTTACATCCGCCCCGTTTCGTAAGCTTTCCTGTGCTATGTTTCACCTCCGGCCTGCTCATGCGCCTCCTGAGCCGTCCTGGTCCTTGGACCGGGTACTCTTCTATCTTTCCTCTCCTCGGTTTGTGGTGGCCCCTTCGGTTCCTGATTATTTTTCCCAGGCTTTGTTTTTGTTGGCGTTGGCCTCTGGGGGCCGGGTAGAGGAGCTTCATGCCCTCCTCCGGCGCAGGGGTTCTGCTCTTTTGGTCCTGGGGGTAGGTTTGTCCGTTTGCAGCCTTCGCCTTCTTTTCTGGCGAAGAACGAGACGGCTGCTTTCGGAGGGGTCCGTGGGTCATTGATGCTTGGTTGGTTCGGCCGGGGGTGCATCATGTGTTGTGTCCAGTTGCGGCACTTCGCCGTTGCTTGCGCGCTTCGGCCGGTATGGCTGGGGATGTGCTTTGGGTTGATCCAGTTTCCCTCGTTCCCTGTTCCAGGGTTCGGGTCTCCCAGGTTGTCTGCAGGGTTATTAATTCTAGCCAGCCTGCGGTCTATCCTCGTGCCCATGCCGTTAGGAAGTTTGCGGCTTTGGCTGCTGTGTTGGTAATATGTCTTGGGCACATATTCGGGCGCGTGGTTTTTGGAATCGAACAGGGTCCTGGCCGCCCGTTATTTGGTGAACGTCCGTGCTCCTCGGCGTTCTTGTGTTGCTTTGGGTCGCAGGTTGCAGCCAGTTGTCTCGACTTCGCGTTGAGGAGTTTGTGGCCGCCGCCTCCCGGGTACGTCCCCTTTTTTCCTTCTCTTGGGTAATTAGCTCCAGGGAGCCGTAGGGGCTCCCCACAGAAAACCAGCGTTGAATGTAATGAAACGCCATTTTCTGGTGAGCCCCGGAGGCTCCCTGGCTACCCTCCCTCCCGTCCGGTCGGCGGATTTTTCGCGTTGGTTGAAGCCTAGTTTCCGAACTGACGGCAGCCGGCGCGGTGAGGTCCGGGCCCCCCCCCCCCCCTCCCGGGGAGGGGAGGGCTGCGCGGACAACCGGCGCGGCAGTAAGTGATTGTTTGATTGTTTTCCTTGTGATTGTAGGGAGTTTTTCTACCTCTCTGTTCGGTTTGTTGTAGTTTTCTACCATGTGGGTTTGTTTTGTTACGCCTACCTTTCTGGGTGCCTAACCCCGGTCGATGGCAGATAAGGAAAACCCCCAACCATATGGGGTTTTCCAGGGCCATTGCTCCCTGAAACCTCTCTGAAGGGGCCAGGTTCTGGCGCTGGTCCCTGGTAGGTCTGAACTCCATAGCTAGTGTCCCGGTCTAACATAACATACATTAGCCCGATAAGCTCCAGGGAGCCTCCGGGGCTCACCCAGAAAATGGCATTTCATTACATTCAACGCTGGTTTTTTCCAGAGAATTTATTTCCTGCGCACCACGGGGGTGTCATATTTGGAGGCAACGCAGTTAAAGGGTTAAAGAAAAATCATGTGACACTTCATTTATGGTATTAATTTCACCAAACATATAAAAGCAATAAGGATACATTTCTGAACAAAATGAAACACTTTCAATATTTCTTACATGAAACTCATAAATTTCAGTCTTATGACTATTGTCTACATATGTTTCACTGGAGTATGCAATTTTATCTCTCCAGGGTACTATCTCATTTATTTCACTTTGTTTCAGATCATATTTCACACACCTATCATCAACATTATCATCATTAGCATGAATAGAATTGTCAATAAAGATAGCTGCTTTCACACAGTCATCACTGCAATTATTTTCTACATCTGTTTCTACTATTTCTCCGAGATCAGTCCCATATTCCCATATGATCCATTTCCTACATGGTGGAATTTTCCAAGACAGACTCCATTTTCCATGACTCTGACTGGATGTAAAGTAGTGTTGGGACTTCTCCTGGGTATGCTCTGACAAAGACATCTGCTCTTCATCACTCTGGATCCTCTGTGGAACACATACTCTCGCCCAATGGATACTAAAATTAGAGAAATTAGCATTAAACCTCACAATTATGTATAAAACTTTCCCATTCATAGAACCTTCAGCAACACAACACACCGACTTAGCAAACCTTTGGCCTTGAAACCAAGAAATACAACCCAAGATAAGTGCAAAGACTACCTTGCACAGGCATATGCCTAGGCACCATATCTCAATCATACTCCGAAGACAAGTTCACAATTTCTGAGGGTGAACTTGAACACAACACACACTTTCATCAACCTTCTAGTCTTCCAAAAGACTAACAAGAACATGCCGAAAACTTGACAACCCTCACCATCACTTCCCAAGTGATTTACGTCTGATGACAAACAATCAACCAAGAGGTTTAAGGGTCTTAACATCTTGAAGATGCACAGCAGATTACCTGGGAAACACCCAAGGACAATCTGTAACCCTTCACAACGATTAACACAATGTAGGATAACCTTATCCCTCAACTTGAAATACACACCTGGAGCCTCAAACACCTGCTCCCAAGTATGATTAAATCCTTCAACACCAATATGACTCTGAAAGTCAACACCAATATGACTCTGAAAGTCAACACCACACTTGAGTGGAACATACACGTTGTTCACTACTCTTGCATCAATATAACTTGGATCTGAATATAGAGACACTGCTCTAGCATAACTCACCACTTCCTCAGAACAACTGGATGCACAACCTACTTGAGTAAACTCTCTCTGCTCAACCACAAGGCTGGACAAAGATGTCCCACAGTCCATTACTTCACAAGAGAATGGCTCCTGCAGAATAAAAGTAGATTTCAACATCCTACACACACTCTGACTCAATTTACACAATGAGAAATACTTGCTCCACATGGAATAAGAATCACAACCCACAACTCTGCGCAACTTAGATCCGAATGATACTTTACCACTCTCAATGGTTTTACCAAAAGCTCCTCCCATGACATCTGGAGCTGCTTGGAGTACTGTCTGCTCACAATCAATAAAACTACTAAGTGGGGTCACAGCCTCACAGACAACTGAAGAGGGAGGCTCAATGGGTCTCCATCTACTCGACAGAAACTGATCCTCGAGCTGATTTCCCACACTCTCCAGAACTGGATCTACAGTACAGACTGTCTCCTTGCTTCTCTCTGAAATCTTAGGGTCAGTTCTACTCAATGCACATAAATTAAAGGAATCTGAAGCGAGCGGGCAAGTAACAGGTAATTTGACCTCCTCCCCTATACTATCAACTTGACTAGGGTGAGGCGGGGCCTCTACAACAGACTTACTCTCGACAACTGATTCTAAACTTGGAGTGAGCGGGAATACTTCTGCCAACCCGACATCTTGTCCTAAACCATTCACTTGGCTAGAATACAATAGAGTCGTGGCTTTTAAGTTTCTCTCAACTCCTGGCACAACGTTCGTAGTGAGCGGGCAAGACACTGGTACATGGACATCCTTTCCCAATTTATTGGAATAAAGCAGAGTCATAGCATCAGGCTTACTCTCAACAACTAAATCGGCCACACAGGAATCTGGAACAACCACATCCCACTTCTCCACTGAAGGGGTACTGGTTACTGGAACAAATGCTTGAGTAACAACAGTAGAACTGACAACTGGATTTATAATAGTACTGACATCAGCACAGGTAGGATGGACAAAACCATCTACTACAACAGGTTCATTCATAGAACTAACTTCAGCACATGCAGGATAAACATGGTCTGCAACTGGCTGTTTACACAAACTGGGATTAATCTCACCCACAACATGATTTATGGCCACATCATTACCCAATATAACATCCACACCTGGGATGGGCAACTGTGTACAAACACCCACAGTGCATAAACTCGGTGTAATGGTGGATCTTAAAGTAACATTTATCAGAGGTACAGTTTGACATCCGGCAACACTCTGAAGAACAACAAATTTTCCAGTATCTCTCTTTTCAACGTTAGAAAGTATACTAGATGAGATTAAGGTTTGGGAAGCACCAGTATCACGAAGAATATTCACCGGCTTCCACTTTCCCTCAACACACAAAACTTCACCTGAAGACATATATGGTGAATACTGTTTCACCCAATTGGGGTTTACAGTTACATGTTTATTAGTAAATTTATTTTGCACACCTCTACAATAAATGAGACCAGTTGGTCGTAACTCAGGGTGCAAGATAAAACAGGAATTAATTCCATGGCCTTTTTTCTTACAATGGGAACAGGACCTTACACTGGACACACCTGTAGAACCAACTGTAGGTTTAGAATTAACCTTATTAATATTTGACATTCCTGACAATGAAGTAGCAGGATTAGGTTTTGTAAGAAAAGAGCTCATGGGAGTAACTGGAGCACTAGGACTGGAGGGATTCTGATAAGGAGTTCTGTGAGCATTATGATTTACTTTACGATTAAACTTAGGTGAAGTGGCCGTAAACTGGGCCTTAGTCAACAACTCATGCTCATCAGCGAGCTTTGACACCTCATAAATGTCTGTTATATTCTTTTGTTCTGCCATAAAAGTAGACAATTTGTCTGGGAGACAAGACAATACTTCTTCCATGATAAGAAGATTCTTTAAAGCATCATACTCTGTTACTGAAAGTGACTTTAACCATCTGTTGCAATAGTTCGTCTTTTGACGAGTAAAATCAGCTATTGTCTGATCACATACCCTCCTTAGGTTTCTAAATTTTTGCCTGTGTGCCTCTGGATTTAATTGATAAGCATTTAAGATGCTTTTCTTTACAAATTCATAATCAAAACTCTGAGCGTCAGGTAGAGATGTAAATACCTCCTGACTACGCCCTTTAAATTGAGACTGCATAATTGCTACCCATTGATCCCTTGGCCAGTTCATACTGATGGCAATCTTATTAAAATGTGCAAAGAAAACCTCAGGATCCTCCTCATTAAACTTGGGTAATTCTATATATTTATTCATCCTTATGGGATTATTATCATTATTATTTGAAACATTACTAGAATTTCCCTGCCCAGCTGCCATACGCTGTGTTTCAAGCCTGAAGTTAGTGTCAGCCATTTGTTGTTGAATCTCTAATTGTTCCTTCCTTGTTGCTTCTATTTGCAACTCAACTACAACTCTCTGTTTTCGTGCCTCAACTTCTAAATGTTTAGTCTCAAGCTCTAATAATTTCTGTTGCTTTTGAGCTTCAATCTCTAATAATTTCTGTTCTTTTTGAGCTTCAAGCTCTAATTGACGAGCTTCTAACTCAAGACGCTTTAACGTCATCTGATCACTCGACTCTTCTCGTAACACCTCCAGAATTTCTTCCTCTAACTCTCCGTTTTCAACAAAATGCGTCACAATGACTTTCAGAATTTGTGCTTTAACCATTCTGTTGTTGGCGGTCAAATCCAATTGATTTGCCATGTCTACTAACTCAGACTTTTTTAGGATTTTAATTCCCTCAAAGTCTGGATGAGCCAACAACAACGACACTTGATCCTCCATCGTGACTAACACTTGGCACTTGATTCACAACAATAATAATTAACACACTGGCACTGCACTACACTTCACTGTAAAATTGTACAACATTGAAAATTCGCTTGGCCTCACTGCACAAACAAAATTTATAGGATGACTTACCTCAAAATCGTGAAACGTTGTTACTTGACACACAGGAAGGCTTGCATGGCACATGGAATAGTTAATAGCAGAAAACACACAAGACACTGGTACCTAGGAAGGCAAGGTTAGATTAGCACAGTTAAGTTTAAGTGGGAACAATATTTCCCGGCACAGGCCCCCATAACTATGTTACCAGATCGTTCGTCACGGCTCGTAACCCTGTACAGCAGCAAGAAACTTGTAGTCTAGGGACATGGCAAAATTGCTGTAATATAGAGCGGGTCACCAGTGTAACCACATGATTGGCACAAGCAAGAATAAAGTATTTCTCCCTTAGGACTGAAGAAATATACATATAAATTATATTACATATATTAACAATATAATCAATACAGTATTATATAAAGCACAGATGGACAAGATCACTTATAAAAGCAAAATCAAAGTATTGTCTCTCCTATAATATAAAGGTATATGTATGGCAAAACAAATGTTAACAGACTTATCTCCAAAGATGTTATCTCTCCTGTCCCGTGCGAGTCACTGACTACTTAATCTGCGGGAGTCAAAAACATTGCTTCTGCACCGCGGAAAATTGCCAAACTAACATTATTTAATTAAACTTACATGGAGCAAAATAATGTGACAAGAGTAATCTTAAAGTAACTTAGTAAATGGTCAGAATAACATGCATAACAAAAATAATGTAATTACTGTAACCCCGCGATTATCCGGGATTCGAACATCCGAAAAACGCCTTAATATGGCCAAAATCGCAATCGGATAAAGTTATCACAATATCCGGCCAAAATAGCCACAGGAACCGGATTAACGAGAGTTTGGACGGATAAAATTTTGGGGCCCGGTTAATGTCCTGCCGAAATTACACTATCCGGTCAGTTGCCCGGATGATCGAGGCTTTTTCCGTATATGAAAACATGAGGCGGGCCATACGGTATTAATCCCGTCTGCCCGTGACTCGAGGCGCATGGTGTAGGAGGGGGTGGGGTGGGTGGGTGGTGTCGGGAGGGTGGGAGGAGAGCATCGGGAGGGACCACCTGTGTACAGGAATTACCATTAATTTTAGAACAAAAACAAATGAAATAAGTACTAGTAATTATGTAATAACAAATAAATAAGTTTTCTAAAAGCAATGTGCACAGGCTGAAGTTTCCTTAAAAAATATTCTCCTGGCAGCCTACGTAAGGTGGTATAGCTGCCCCACGCCAAGTGGACCCGTCCAACACTGGTCAACCCATGTGCGTCCATCCCTCGTGTTATACACAGTGCTGCGCCATTAGTGAAATATTTTTTTAAATAACTTTTTTATTTTCATAGTAACTTTGAACATTTTTGGCCAAGACTATGTCTGGTAGGAGCATCAATCGTTCTGTAGGTGTTAAGAGGAAGAAAGTTGTCCTAACAATTAAAGACAAGTTACTGTTATACACCTCAACGAGTGAGGCGTCACAGTGCTGCGCCATTAGTGAAATATTTTTTAAATATCTTTTTTATTTTCATAGTAACTTTAAACATTTTTGGCCAAGACTATGTCTGGTATCAGCATCAATCATTCTGGAGGTGTTAAGAGGAAGAAGGTTGTCCTGGCAATTAAAGACAAGTTACGTGTTGTTCAACCAGTGAGGCGTCACAGGCAGCCAAATGCCTTCAACAAGTGAGGCGCCACAGGCAAGCCACGCACCTTCAACCAGTGAGGCTTCAGCAGCTGGCAGTCAAAACTAACTTTGCTTAATGAACTGTACAGTAATTTTAAGTGTTAATTTTAGTGTTGTGTTAGTATAGGTTACGTAAATTGTTAACAATTCTTAACTTCAAGATGTGTGGCATCAATCAAGAAGACGAACACCAACAAGGTAAGTTGAGGTTTCTAGTTGAATATCTAATAATTATATGTGGCAAGGCAATTCAAATTATGTTGTTTGTAGTATAAAAATTGTTGGAAATGGTCACTTTTGGACTCGTAGGTGAAAAAGTACCATTATCCGAAAAACGTGATAATCCGGTTGGGGGTCTTTCCCATATAGTCTGGATGATCGATTGGAGACAGTATTAATACATGCAGTAATTAAAATAAAATAACAAAGGGAAATATTGCCAACGCTCCCCAGCCACCAGGAACTAGAAGTCTCTCACGGAATGTTGCCCCCCAATGTTCAAACAATTACAGAATTCCCATCAGTGCTTCCTACTGATGGTCATTAATAAAACCACTTTCCCACGAAATCAGCCGTGAGCAAACAAAGAGAATATAATCATTCCCACGGGTGGAAAAAGTTAGGCCTAATTCAACATATAAATCAGGCAACACATAACTTACATACAAGTAAAGAATATTTAGATGTACATACATGTAATCAGATAAAGCAAGGTATATATAGAAGTACAAATTAATGTAGAAGTACAAATTAATGTATTTAATTACGTAGCTTATAGAGGTACGTAACAGGGTGGAGCTACTGGTCCAGCACCAACCCCCTGCCAGTAGAGGTGGGCTGGAGCTACAGGTCGAGCACCAACCCCCTGCCAGTAGAGGTGGTCTGGAGCTATAGCTCTAGAACCAACCCCCCGCCAGTAATTACCTAAGTGTAGTTACAGGATGAGAGCTACGCTCGTGGTGTCCCGTCTTCCCACCACTCTTTATCATATAATGCTTTGAAACTACTGACGGTCTTGGCCTCCACCACCTTCTCCCCTAACTTGTTCCAACCGTCTACCACTCTGTTTGCGAAAGTGAGTTTTCTTATATTTCTTCGGCATATGTGTTTAGCTAGTTTATATCTATGACCTCTTGTTCTTAAAGTTCCAGGTCTCAGGAAATCTTCCCTATCGATTTTATCAATTCCTGTTACTATTTTGTATGTAGTGATTATATCACCTCTTTTTCTTCTGTCTTCTAGTTTTGGCATATTTAATGCCTCTAACCTCTCCTCGTAGCTCCTGCCCTTCAGTTCTGGGAGCCACTTAGTAGCATGTCTTTGCACCTTTTCCAGTTTGCTGATGTGCTTCTTAAGATATGGGCACCACACAACCGCTGCATATTCTAGCTTTGGCCTAACAAAAGTCGTGAACAATTTCTTTAGTATATCGCCATCCATGTATTTAAAAGCAATTCTGAAGTTAGAAAGCGTGGCATAGGCTCCTCGCACAATATTCTTTATGTGGTTCTCAGGTGATAGTTTTCTATCTAGAACCACCCCTAGATCTCTTTCTTTATCAGAATTCTTTAAAGATTTCTCACATAATATATAGTTGTGTGGGGTCTATGTTCTCCTATTCCACATCCATAACATGGCATTTATTAACATTAAATTCATTTGCAAGTGGCACTCCATGTACTTATTTTGTCC
>WNGS01163856.1:0-16352 GCA_020271785.1 Procambarus virginalis
ACACACACACCACACCCAACGAAGCTGGAGAAGGTTCAAAGGTATGCCACAAGCCTAATCCCAGAACTAAGAGGTATGAGTTATGAGTGATCTTAGATCCGCTTGGAAGCCTAATTTGATTGGTTTTGAAAGAAATGCGCACGAGAAACATTCCTAACTATTCATCATACTTGGTGATTTGTTGTGTTACGTTATGTTTAAGGCACACGTGTGATGAATGTGTTGAGACATTGTTGATGAGTACAAATTTGGTATGTTTTCTTAACAGGCAGCTTGTTGACATTGATCAGCTGGTTGTTGTTGACATTGATCAGCTGGTTGTTGTTGACATTGATCAGCTGGTTGTTGTTGACATTGATCAGCTGGTTGTTGTTGACATTGATCAGCTGGTTGTTGTTGACATTGATCAGCTGGTTGTTGTTGACATTGATCAGCTGGTTGTTGTTGACATTGATCAGCTGGTTGTTGTTGACACTGATCAGCTGGTTGTTGTTGACATTGATCAGCTGGTTGTTGTTGACATTGATCAGCTGGTTGTTGTTGACATTGATCAGCTGGATGTTGTTGACACTGATCAGCTGGTTGTTGTTGACATTGATCAGCTGGTTGTTGTTGACATTGATCAGCTGGTTGTTGTTGACACTGATCAGCTGGTTGTTGTTGACACTGATCAGCTGGATGTTGTTGACACTGATCAGCTGGATGTTGTTGACATTGATCAGCTGGATGTTGTTGACATTGATCAGCTGGATGTTGTTGACATTGATCAGCTGGATGTTGTTGACACTGATCAGCTGGATGTTGTTGACACTGATCAGCTGGATGTTGTTGACACTGATCAGCTGGTTGTTGTTGACACTGATCAGCTGGTTGTTGTTGACACTGATCAGCTGGATGTTGTTGACATTGATCAGCTGGTTGTTGTTGACATTGATCAGCTGGTTGTTGTTGACACTGATCAGCTGGATGTTGTTGACATTGATCAGCTGGATGTTGTTGACACTGATCAGCTGGTTGTTGTTGACACTGATCAGCTGGATGTTGTTGACACTGATCAGCTGGTTGTTGTTGACACTGATCAGCTGGTTGTTGTTGACACTGATCAGCTGGTTGTTGTTGACATTGATCAGCTGGATGTTGTTGACACTGATCAGCTGGTTGTTGTTGACATTGATCAGCTGGTTGTTGTTGACATTGATCAGCTGGTTGTTGTTGACACTGATCAGCTGGTTGTTGTTGACACTGATCAGCTGGATGTTGTTGACACTGATCAGCTGGATGTTGTTGACACTGATCAGCTGGTTGTTGTTGACACTGATCAGCTGGTTGTTGTTGACAATGATCAGCTGGATGTTGTTGACATTGATCAGCTGGTTGTTGTTGACATTGATCAGCTGGTTGTTGTTGACACTGATCAGCTGGATGTTGTTGACACTGATCAGCTGGTTGTTGTTGACACTNGCTTATCTCTATATCTTCCTTCCTTGTTCTCTCTCGCCTTTCCCCTCCATTCTTCTTCTTCCTAGTCTCTTTATCCGTCTACCCTTCATCTACTCTATTCCACACAGCCTCCACACTTCTCCCTCGCCCTGTGTACCTTCCTCTCCTTTTCCACTCCTCTCTTCCACATACACATAACACCCCACTTCACCCCCCCCCCCATTCCTCACCCACCCATCCCTGATCTTTTTTTTTATCACTGTTCTCGTGCTTCTCCCTCCCCCCCCCCCCCCAGCACACCCTTCCAGATATGCCCCTTCGCGGACAGCACGCTGGACATGTGATCCTGTGGTCCTGGGTTCGATCCCAGGCGCCGGCGAGAAACAATAGGCAGAGTTTCTTTCACCCTATGCCCCTGTTACCTAGCAGTAAAATAGGTACCTGGGTGTTAGGCAGCTGTCACGGGCTGCTTCCTGGGGGTGGAGGCCTTGGTCGAGGACCGGGCCGCGGGGACACTAAAAAGCCCCGAAATCATCTCAAGATAACCTCAAGATTGATTCCCATCCTCCTTCTTCCCCCGACTAACTTGACCCTTCCGGCGACTGGTCTCACGGAACAATCTGGCGGGTGTCCTGCTCTTTTTAAAGGCTGTATGGTGGAGTTGGAGAGGAAACACATCCTAGGAACCGAACATGTGACCTGGATAATCCCGTTCCTTTTAATGTGGCATTATCCATTAATGTTCCGTTAGGTTAGCTTACTGGTTCTTATGGTTTAAAAGGCGAGGTTATTGGGTATCAACTTTGATGTTACTGAGTAACCTGTTGTCATGTGGGGGGGGGGGGGATGAAGAATGCTGCTTATTAGATAACATCAACAATTATCACTCCTAAATGTGGCTTAAGGCCTAGTACCTGGATTGTACCTGGATGGGGTTTCTGGGTGTTCGGCCTGGGGCCAGGCTTGATTTGTGATAGCTTGGTCCAACTGGCTGTTGCTTGGAGCGGCCCGCAGGCCCACATATTCAGTACAGGCTGGTTGGTCCGGCACTCCTGGCAGAAAACTTTCCAGTTTTTTCTTGGAGGCTTCAAATTTTGTTCCAGTAATATTTCTTGTACTTGCTGGGAGGATATTGAACAGTTGTGGACCCGTGGTGTTCAGACAGTGTTCTCTGATTGTGCCTGTGTCACAATCGGCCTATGAGCCTGATTGTGCCTATGTCACAATCGGCCTATGAGCCTGATTGTGCCTGTCACAATCGGCCTATGAGCCTGATTGTGCCTATGGCACAATCGGCCTATGAGCCTGATTGTGCCTGTCACAATCGGCCTATGAGCCTGATTGTGCCTATGGCACTATATACTCTCCACTAGCTCTGCCCTGCATTACTTCTACCGTCCCCTTCTCCCACCCCCACCCATCAATTCCTCTTGATTGATCGACGAGACTATTGGTTCTCGTTGCAAGCAGTCCAACATAGGAACATCTGGCTGCTTCTCATACCGCTCTATCCCCTCTTCTGACTAAACCAATCCCCCTCCCCCACACCAAGCTTCCTCCATGCCCCCCTCACTAATGTTGCTGTGGTGATGGGAGGGGGGGAGGGCTGGCACCACCTAGCTTGTCACGAGGCGCCAGTGGCACCCAACAGGCACCATGGTAGTTGGGGCGACAGTGGTGGCAAAGTATAGAGGGTGTCGGGCCGGGTGGCAGTAAGCCTGCTATGACAAACGTAACATTGTGAGAGGGGGTGTTATCAAGAACACAAGAGTGAACAAGGTAGCAGTGATGTTAAAACGGTCACATTACACAAGGGTGGTTAGTCATACAGGGCCATGTGCTCAGTAGCCTGTACTGGCAACTTTGGGGTGAATTATGGGGATATTATCAATAACATGAGTTAATGAAGTGATTGCAAAGCTGCAGGTACATCATGTTAGGAAGCTCTGAAGGCTCTAATAACTGGACATTAAGTTATGTAGTAGGATGAGGTCATGACCTAATTCCTGCTCACAGGGTTTGTACCTGGACTCTGCCCCACCATCTGTCATCTCATCCGATCTGGTGTAGTTTGAAACGGGAACCGCTCCTTTTTAATGGGAGCAACGAGGTCGAACCTCGACTCCCCCATGTCGGTCACATTCCCGTCAACACTCACTCTGCAAAAACTTGGTGAGGCTAGCCCGAAGCATCTATCTTACAACCTGGAAGAACAGGCATGCAGGTTGTTGTTGTTAAAGATTTAGCTACTCAGGACGAAGTGTCCATGTAGCACGGGCTATGGTGAGCCCGTGGCAGGCAGGCATTCTCGTGTATTGATATAGACAGGCTGGACGTGTGGGCTGGCTTGTGACAGTCAGGTGATTGTGAGTTATACACATTATACTGAGGCCCATGAGTCACAATCACAGTCACAATCGACCTGATAACGGTCCAGGACGGACCGAAACTTTGGCGTCTCTTGCAGGCGATGAGTCACAATAACGTGGCTAAAGTATATTGACCACACCACACACTGGAAGGTGAAGGGACGACGACGTTTCGGTCCGTCCTGGACCATTCTCAAGTCGATTATGACTGTGATTGTGACCACAATCGACTTGAGAATGGTCCAGGACGGACCGAAACGTTGGCGTCTCTTCATCTTCTGGTGTGTGTGTGGGTTGGTCACCTGTTATTTGAGATTCAGCTACTCGCAACAAAAGTTCCAAAGTAGCACGGGCTATGGCGAGCCCGTAGTGGACTTGTTTAGTCATCATATTCATCAGTCATCATCATCATACTGACCTGGCTCGGCATTAAGAATTACGTGGGGTCCTGCGCGAAATTCATATGTTGATCTCTCAATTGTTTTTTTTTAGCTTTTTATAAATGTATTCTTGCGTATATGTCTATGTTCTGGTTTTAGGCTGAAGGTTGATGTTGTGTCCTAGCGATGCTCAGAGGGCCACAGCTGCTCAGATAGCTAATTAGTATTATTATGACGTTTCTTATAGTTAGTTAGCTAGATATAGTTACCTTTATTTACGGCTCAATATCTCTCTCTCTCTCTCTGCAGGTGAGTTGGATGGCAAGCTGCGGCGGCCCGGGACTGTAAGTACAAAAGTATGGATGAAGTTTGTGCTGGATAACAGGATCTACAGGATCATAACAGGATCATAACAGGATCATAACAGGATCTATTGTCTTTATTATATCTCATAGCTCGACGCAACCCGTTCTCGCACTTGTTTACAGTCAATATTGGCTTATTTAATAAGTGCATATGTGACATACTAATTGATTGTGAATATTTGAGTTTACCTTGAAAAGCTTCATAGAAAACACCGACCTCACCTAACCTTCTTAGTATGTTAAGATAAGCATCTTATTGCTTCTTAATTACAATTATTACTTAACCTATACCGTTGATAGGTTAAGTAATAATTGTAAATAGGAAGCAATAAGATGCTTATCTTAACATACTAAGAAGGTTAGGTGAGGTCGGTGTTTTCTATGAAGATTTTCAAGGTAAACTAAAATATTCACAATCAATTAGTATGTCACATATGCACTTATCAAATAAGCCAATATTGACTAAACAAGTGCGGGAACGGGTTGCTCGACGACTGACCACCTCACGATGCAGTCTATAACAGCTAACTTCCAGGGGCCTAATTTACAATTGGGTGAACGGATATATGAGGTGAAAGAAAAAGCTGGGCAAATGCTATCATCCTGTCGCGAGAATTGAACCCCACGATCTTCGGTTGTGAGACAAAGACTTAGCCGACTGTACCACAGGGGCCCCCAGTGTGGTGTGTGCATGTGCACGCGTGTGTGCGTGCGCGCGTGCGGGCGTGTAAGGGCACACTTTGAGATAACGTGGTCAGGATGTTGTGAAGTGGTGTGGGTGTTCACCTAGTTGTATTCACCTAGTTCTGCTTGCGGGGGTTGAGCTCTGCTCTTTCGGCCCGCCTCTCAACTGTCAATCAACTGTTACTAACAACTGCTATTTTTTTTCCACATACACACACACACCCCAGGAAGCAGCCCGTGACAGCTGACTAACTCCCAGGTGCCTATTTACTGCTGGGTAACAGGGGCATAGGGTGAAAGAAACTGCCCATAGTTTTTCGCCGGCGCCCGGGATTGAACCCGGGACCACAGGATCACGCGTCCAGCGTGCCGTTCGCTCAGCCGCCGTCTGTGTGTGTGTGTGTGAGTGAGTGAGTGTGTGTACTCACCTAGTTGTGTTTGCAGGGGTTGAGCTCTGGCTCTTTGGTCCCGCCTCTCAACCGTCAATCAACAGGTAAGTGTGTGTGTGTGTGTGTGTGTGTGTTGATCCTCTGGTGAACTGTGTGCTTGTTAGGGGTCGTGGGATTGATGTTTGTATGGTGTAGCAATCTGTCTTCTTCATCCCGTCCCTATGGATGAGTCGCGAGTGAGTATGGCGTGAGTCTGGTCTCATGCACTCATCTTGTATCATAGCCTTCACAGCCTCCAATACCACCCAGACCTCCCCTCCTCGTGTATTGGAAGGAAATGTGCACTGCAATCTACAATGTCGGACATCGCAAGGGATCTCCAGAAAGCGAAGACTTTAAGACGAGGGCAAGAGAAGCGGGGTTTATGCCTCTTTCTCAGGGGAAGGGAGGTGGCATTCTTCCCCAGGAAGGGTTTGTGTCCCTTCCCTAGATGGTTTAGCATTTTTTTTTCAGTGGAATTTGTCCCCCTTTTCTAGGGGGAATCTTCCAAAGGGTGTTAGTGCCTTTTTCGAAGAGGGAGTGGAGCATCTCCCTTCTCAAACAGTTCCCATTCCTAATTCCTTCCTTCCCCCTCATCTAGGGCATTTGCCAATCTCCCCTCTCTTCATCCCTCTCTCCCCTTCTGTCTATCCCCCTTCCCGTAATCATTCTGGCTTCTCCATCTGCCCCTTCTCTCATGCTCGCATATCCGGGCATTGTTTACAAGAACCACAGCTGGGCCAGTGGCTGGCGGAAGAGGGAAGCAGATCCTGGAGGCTGCTTATCTGATCACTATCCACATCACCCTAAGATGATGATGCTTGGTCTACGGGGAGAGACCGAGAGACCCCTATCCTCACTGGTGTATGAGAAGAGGTTGGGAAGCACTTCTTCGCTAACTCCATACATAGTTCAGAGAATGTGACGAATAAATTGGTCAGGACCCATTGCAATAGGCGACAGGGGCTCAAAAAATGGGCAAAAGTAATGCATCTTACCGTACTGGCACACACACAGGTCAGTGCGCACCTACACACACACATAGGTACAATATAACTGAAGTCACCTACTATGCAGGTGTGTATACACATATATATTGTAGATATTTTTGTCCAGATATGTCTCCCTTCCGTTGTGGCCAGATATATCTCCCTCCCATTGTGGCCAGATATGTCTCCCTTCCATTGTGGCCAGATATGTCTCCCTCCCATTGTGTCCAGGTTTGCTGCCCCATTCATAACTCACACTGATATTATTAGGTTCAGTCAGTTCGAAAACTAATTATTTTTGCTTGTCCATTTGCTTTGGTTGCAACTTGGGCGCTGCACTTCACTTGGTGGTCTGATTGATCAGTCCACCAAGATTGACCAAGACCAAGACCAATCAGATTGATCTGATTGATCAGACCACCGGGTTTGTACCTGGGGGGAGACTGGTACTTCTCCCCCCCTCCCCCCCCCTTTCCCCCCTCCCCCCCCTCCCCCCCCCTCCATGAGAGCTTGGTCCAACAGGCTGTTTCTTTGGGCGGCCCGACTACAACCCGCCTGGTCCGGAACGTCTTGTAGAAAACTGTCCAGTTGTGTCCTTGAAGGCTTTCTTTTCCTTGAAGGCCGGGAGCCGGTCGGCCGAGCGGACAGCACGCTGGACTTGTGATCTTGTGGTCCCGGGTTCGATCCCGGGCGCCGGAGAGACACAATGGGCAGAGTTTCTTTCACTCTATACCCCTGTTACCTAGCAGTAAAATAGGTACCTGGGTGTTAGTCAGCTGTCACGGGCTGCTTCCTGGGGGGTGGAGGCCTGGTAGAGGACCGGGCCGCGACTAAAAAAGCCCCGAAATCATCTCAAGATAACTCAAGATAGCTACGACATGGTCAAAAGAGTTGAAACCGAAGTTCTACTGAACTTCGTATGTTAAACATACGAACCTCGCTCGTATGTTTTCGGTTCACCAGGTATAAACCCTTCCCTACGCTTACTGTACGGGGTCATTCATGCCTCTTGCTCTACCTTAAGAGTTTCTTTCCTAATTTTGAAGTATATTTTCTACCATCATCCCAGTCTTTGTTATTCTTATATAATATCACATTTGATTGTACATTGTATAGTGCATAGCTTTCACACTTTGACAATGATATGTCAGCCCTTTTGAAGCGTCTCTGCCGCTCTGCTTGACCATTTCTGTAGCCTATTCTCGCGATTTACCACGCCGTAAAAAAAAAAATACATTTTTTTTCACCTAACCAGAATGGTGAAGCCATTAGCAATCTATCGAGGTCCCGTGCATAGAAAAATGTCAATATTATGGGGGCTTTGTTTTTTTTTTTAACTAATGCGTCGCATTTTTGTTTTGCGATGTTTTCCGTAGACAAATAGAATGTGTAAGATGGGAGGAAGAGTTGCTGGCGCCGGTAACTTGGCCGGTGTGGTAGTGGTGGTTGAAATTGAAATAAGTTTATTGATGTAAAATACACACAAAGAGATGACGTAGCTCAAGCTATTCTCACCCCGTTCAGTACATCGTGTTAATACATACATAGACACACATCACGAACAATAAACATGTTACCGAATATTCTGAGAGATAAACATATACATTTCCTGTGGTGGTGGTGGTGGTGGTCCGTTCTTAGCCGCGCCCACAACAGTTTTCCTTGTAGAGTATTTGCATTTTAATTTGTTTTTTAGAATTAGCCACACTAATTCCTCCTCTTCCGGTGCGTGTTCACGCTCACTGCCCTTCACTTTGAAAGTGTTATTTTCTTGCCGCTCTGATGTCTGGTCTGCCGGATTTCCCCTAACCCCTCCCCCCCACCACTCCTCTATCCCTATGCCGGACTCTGGATAGTTGGACCGGGAGAGGGGGGGGGGAGATAGAGGGGGATAGCTAGCTCGGCTAAGATGACCTTTATGCTCTCCCGGGTCACATTTCCCATCCTAAGTTGTCGCATTCTCACCCAGTCGACCAATCAGATTAAAATGCGACGTTTTGGTACAAAACTGAAGCACTGTAATGGTGGCGTTTTCTGTGCATTGGTCTTGGGAACTACTTACGGGCTATTCATGCCCGTGCCACCTCTTGGTTGGCTTAATCATTATCAATCAAATCCGTCTTGAGAGACACCATTGGGTCACCATTTGGTCCGGGAGACATCTCCCGTCACGTAGGGTGCAGTCGCGCCTCCACAGATCTCCAGTATCAGCTCTTGATACTGGTAATGGCTCAAAAGAGCCACCACTTACGGGTTATTCATGCCCGTGCCACCTCTTGGGTGGCTTAATCTTTATCAATCATCAATCAATCGGTCTTGAGAGGTTATAGGGCCGATTGCCTGGGTTTGTAGGTTTCTGGTTGGGCGAAACCGTTGCACTTTTTTACGGAGTGTTAAATCAAGAGAACGAAATAATTCTCCTTTTAAACTCTGATTATTGTCATTGTCTCTTCAGGGCGGGGCTGCATACATTCATATGGGTCTCGTGTAGGTTGTATTCAAGGTTTCTTTAACGTGATGTTGAGAAATGTGTTGATATTTCGTCAGTTTCGTGTGCATTATAAGGAGCTGTTTTGTCTTGTTTCTCACGAGCACCGCTCCTGTGCCAGGTAAGTTACGGGCTCACCATAGCCCGTGCTACTTGGAACCTGTTCCGAGTGGCTGAATCTATAACAACAATATCTTGTTTCTATGCTCCTCGTGTTCAGTTAAAGGTTATTTTGACTCGCCCTTCCTCAGCCTAGTAGGGGGCAGTGAAACGTACTGATAACACAAGCCGCTGATTGATTGAATCATTATCTGGTTGATTGAACTAGCAGGTGAAGCAAGCAGATATCACCTGCCCCCACCGCCATTACCACCACCAGTCACTACCACCACCAGTCACTACCACCACCAGTACGACCACCACCACCACCACCACCACCACCACCACCACCACCACCACTACGACGACGACGACGACCACCACCACCATCACCACCACAGCCACCACCACTACCACCTTCCACCACCACAATCAGCACCACAGCCACCACCACCACCACCACAGCCACCATCACCACAGCCACCATCACCACAGCCACTACCACCTACCACCACCATAGCCACCACAATCACCACCCCGGCCACCATCACCACAACCAACAATTGAGTGTGCGTGTGTCGTTGTACTAAGGGGAAGTAGCATATGTACCGGAAAGATCAATGTTTAATATTGCACGCTGTTCTTGCACGGTGTTGACGCATGCGCGCGCTATGAACATTTTGCAGTTGGGGAAAATAATCAATATTGAGTATTGATGAGAAGTTGGCGTTGGCCGTGCTAACGCGGCGTCATCCTGGCAAGCAGTGCTGGAAAGCTCACTTCGTTAGTCTTCAAAACCGATTGGGCATTGGTAGTATATTTGTTAATCGTTTAATTTGTGTGTGTGGGGGGGCGTAATGGCTGTGCCTACGAGGAGCGAGATTTAGCTGTTGGGTCCCGCCTTATGGGTATTGTACTTGGTATATATATTTATTTCTTCTGTCATTCTAGTACTTTAGTTTTACTTATTGCCTTGGAACTGACTGGAGGTGGCTTCCACTACCTCTGCTTCAAGTTTATTCTACTTTGTGTGTACTCACCTATTTGTACTCATCTATTTGTGCTTGCGGGGTTTGAGCTTTGGCTCTTTGGTCCATCCTCTCAACTGTCAATCAACTGGTGTACAGGTTCCTGTGTGTGTGTGTGTGTGTGTGTGTGTGTGTGTGTGTGTGTGTGTGTGTGTGTGTGTGTGTGTGTGTGTGTGTGTGTGTGTGTGTGTTTATTTACTATTTGTATTCACAAATGTATGTGCAGGATCGAGCTGTTAGCTCTTGGACTCTGCCTTTATAACCGTCAGTTAAAAAATACTAACTGCTGACATTTTCCTCCGTCATATCTACAACATATCTCTCTTTAACACACACTCACATCCCCAGGATGCAACCCGTGGCAGCTGTATTACTCCACCCCGGTTCTTGTTTACTGCTAGGTGAACAGAGGCAGCAGTTGAAAGAAACTGCTCATTTGTTTCTACTTGATGTAATTGAGATTCGGCTCTTGGGTGCTAATTCATTAGCGCTCTGGACCTCGTTGTAATATATATATATATATATATATATATATATATATATATATATATATATATATATATATATATATATATGCGGAAAAACCACAAAGAATTGGAGAAGAGAGATGAACGTTTCGGCTTGTTAAGGCCGTTGTCAACATCAGACTTAAATATATATATATATATATATATATATATATATATATATATATATATATATATATATATATATATATTAATCCACTTAATGTCTTAAGTTCATTCACCTGCTTCGCTGCTCTTGACACTTAAAATATTCATTCTAATATTTTTCTTCGCTCTGCTACGTTGCTTCCACCTGCGGTCCTTCGTGCATGTCCCTCCCATGTCGGGTAACCTGTTAGTGTTTACTGTGACTGGCCCTCGAGGATTTTGTAAGTTGTGATCATGTCTCCCTTGTTTTTTAATCAGTGACTTTGTTGTATGTGGGGGGGGGAGGGAGAGGGGCTTTCATTATATAGTCATAATGGTTCAAATTTTAATTTTTTTTCATCGTCTATTGTATAAGTAGGTTGATATTGCATTTGTGGTTATAAATAATTGGTTTAGTTTGCAAGTACAGTATAGCAATCCTCGTTACTGTCACCATGCACTCATTCTGTTTAACAGGGTATTGGAAGAGTGATTGATCACTGGAGCAGTAGAAGCATCGAATCAGTGTCCTGGGGATTCGATCCCCCAATCCTGCTCCAGTGGCGATTCTCATGCATATAGCACGGTGCTGTAATTTCCTTGTATATGGTCTTGGATACATTACTGGTAGACTAGGGGCTCTGAGGCGGCTTGTCGGGGGTCGCTTGCTGGAATACTGGTTACCTTGAGGTTACCTTGAGACGATTTCGGGGCTTAGCGTCATCCCCGGCCCGGTCCTCGACCAGGCCTCCTCCTGGTCGCTAAGTCCAGGAGGAAGCTAAGTCTAAGTCCGTTTTTTTTGGGTAGTTTGGTGAAGGTTCAAGTTCTTTATGTGGTGTGTGTGTCTCTGTGTGTACTCACCTAGTTGTGCTTGCGGGGGTTGAGCTCTGGCTCTTTGGTCCCGTCTCTCAACCGTCAATCAACAGTGTNATAATCATCAATAATCATGATCATAATCATCAAAATGATTATCATAATCAAATCATCATCTAATTCAAGACATCACAAATGATGACATCATAAATGATGACATAAATGATGGCATCATAAATGGTGTCTTGAATGGATGGCAAAATCCATTCTAAAGAGGTCAAAATCTATAAAAGATCAAAATCCTTCCCTTGTTCCGAGAGGTGGCACGGGCATGAATAACCCGTAAGTGGTAGAGTTTTTGGAATGAAGGTGATCTGAGAGATTTGAGAGAGAGAGAGAGGAGAGAGAGAGAGAGGAGAAGAGAGAAGAGAGAGAGGAGAGAGAGAGGGAGAGAGAGAGAGAGAGAGAGAGAGAGCGCCTCTAATGGATCAATAGACTGTAGTGTCGTCCAGTCTTATGTTCCTAATGGGTAGACACACTTGACCAATACCTCGGTTGCCATGACAGCCGATTAGGCCTCGGTACCATAGATAACTTACACCAGTACGGGCTCACCATAGCCCGTGCTACTTGGAACTGTTTGTTCCAGGTAGCGAATCTTAACAAACAACATACACGAAGGCTCCATAGTTCTAGGGCAAGGTTGGTAAGTGATGCCCCAAGACGTATGGGACAGTGTGGAAGATGTGGCACACCATTACCCATAACATTAGCATCCCCCGGCACTATCCGGCCCTCCATGATTTAATGAACGTCCGGATGATAGTGAGTGATGTAGCAGGGAGCCATTACTTACGTCGCCACTATGAGGGAAGATGAACCCATTGGGCGTGGAAATCGTCTGGGAGAAAATTGTTTAGTATTTTGTTTCTTGGGAAATGGGGCAAGAGAAATAGAAGTTCGGAGAACATATGGGATTAGTACGTAAGTACTCACCTATTTCTGCCTGCAGGATCGAACGTTAGCTCTTGGACCCCAGTTTTCTAGTCGTGGGTTGATTAAAGCAATGGCTCCTGTCATATTTTCCTATCATATCTACTTTTAAAGTTATGGATGGAGTTTGCTTCCACAACCTGCACCTTTAGCTCATTTCATTCTCCCACTATCTCGTTAAATGAAAACTTTCTAAGGTGCGTGTTTTCACCTAGTTGTGCTTGCGGGGTTGAGCTCTGGCTCTTTGGTCCCGCCTCTCAACCGCCAATCAACTGGTGTACAGGTTCCTGAAGGTAGACAGGAACGCGCGCGCGCGCGCGCGCGTGTGTGTGTGTGTGTGTGTGTGTGTGTGTGTGTGTGTGTGTGTGTGTGTGTGTGTGTGTGTGTGTGTGTGTGTGTGTGTGTGTGTGTGTGTGTGTGTGGAAATATGAAAGACATATTTTGTTCTCGATTCCATCCACGGACGAAGTTTATTAAGAGAAATGAAACCCATAACACGATTCCTTGACATTCTCACGACGGTTTATTCTACACAAGTATAACTGCCTTCGTCAGAGATGGAGAAGAGAATAAGAGAAGAAGCGAGAATGCATCTTCAAGAAGGAGAGGAGGATGGCACATGGGCCATAAACAAAGGGGATAGGAAGGTGGTTCAATAATGGTTCACTCACACAATTCAATGTGGGTGAACCTTAAAATAAAATGAGGTTCTCCGCTGGCTTTAAAATGACTTGAGTTAGTATTGGTCTTAACTGATATTACTTTGTGTTCTATAATAATAATAATAATAATAATAATAATAATAATGGTCGATAAGTAGCATTGAAATTACTTACTCCTTATGATATGTTAATAAGTTAACTTCACGTTTATGCGAAATCTCAAGAAATCCTCTCAGATTGAAATTGATGTTAGCGCCTTGGTGTTACATAGCATAAATCTCTTAGATATATTTTAATATCTTTGCCACTAGATATCTTGACTTTGCAACATCTAAGTGAAGATGTAAACAGCTCCGAAACATCACCTCTCTACTATTATCTGTCTACAATGTTTGATAGTTATTTTTTATACTGTCCCATCCCAGCCTGGCGCCAGACTGGCCTGGTTATTGCCTGGTCTATGGGGCTGTTGGTGTTGGTAGCCCGCATATCGACATGACCATTACAGTCTACCAAAATCACTTAAAAGTAAGATACTTAAATCACTATTACATACTTATAGCCATTACTTAATATCAAAATCACTCAAAATTAGGGAGCCGGTCGGCCGAGCGGACAGCACACTGTACTTGTGATCCTGTGGTCCCGGGTTCGATCCCGGGCGCCGGCGAGAAACAATGGGCAGAGTTTCTTTCACCCTATGCCCCTGTTACCTAGCAGTAAAATAGGTACCTGGGTGTTAGTCAGGTGTCACGGGCTGCTTCCTGGGGGTGGTGGCCTGGTCGAGGACCGGGCCGCGGGGACACTAAAAGCCCCGAAATCATCTCAAGATAACCTCAAGATAACTCTACCGTGCTTAAAAATATCTCTTACGCTGAGGGGGAATGTATTTCATATTTAAATTGCGGGCCTTGAATGGAGTTGAAATTGGTCTCGGCTTAATTGGCTTGAAGTCTAGAGATGGAACATTGCGGCGAATTGATTTTCACTAGTTGAGATTAGGTGTTGTTTCAGTGATGTGGTGGCGATGGTGATGGTGATGTGATGAGGCACAATCGACTTGAGAATGGTCCAGGACGGACCGAAACGTCGTCGTCCCTTCACCTTCTAGTGTGTGGGTCTGGTCAACATACTTCAGCCACGTTATTGTGACTCCTCGCCTGCATGATAGTGGTGGTGGTGATGGTGAGAATGATAGTGGTGGTGGTGATGGTGAGGATGACAGTGGTGGCGGTGATGGTGAGGATGATAGTGGTGGTGGTGATGGTGAGGATGATAGTGGTGGTGGTGATAGTGAGGATGATAGTGGCGGCGGTAATATTTCCAGTGATGGTGATATTTACAGAGGTTACACTAGTGGTGATGTGGGGTGAGGGATGGTGATGATGGTGCAGAAACTAGTATTGCAGGTGGTGTGGGAGAGGCCGGCAGTAATAGTGACGATAGTGGTGATGGTGCTAAGAGCGATGACGCTAGTAGTGGTAGTAGTAGTAATGACAGTGTATGTAGTGGTGCTTTTGGTTCACTGTTGAGTTTTTATGGTGACAATGATCTGTCATTAGATGTAATGGGCCACGGCTTCAGTCAACATCTTTCTCTTAAGGGGAGAGAGAGAGAGAGCTTTGCACGTGGCTTCCATTGTCTGTTGAAAAGAAATACCTTGTTGGTCATGCACAGCTATACACGGCGCCCTGGTGAACTACTTGTGGGCTGTACACACACACACACACACAACACACACACACACACACACACACCACACACACACACACACCACACACACACCACACACACACACACACACACACACACACCACACACACACACACACACACACACACACACACACACACACATAATGTGTGTTCCAAAACTGAGTGTTCGATTAAGGTTGTCTGAAGATGAGACAATACGAACACACACCACTATACAGATAAGGATAATAACAAGGCTAAAACAACTCCACAAGATTTATAATTTCCGAAAATGTTGAACAGGATAAGTACCATAGAATACCAGGCTCATTGACTGGATCTTGAAGACGCTGATGACCTTAAACTTGCTCCATTAACTTAGCAATTGTGGAGGCGTTTCATTAACAGTTTTAACCTCAATTATGATAAGGAGCATTTAAGAAAATTGTCATTGTATTATATTTCACCAGTGCCTGGAAAGGCGGGGCTTAGAAGCTAGTGTTCGACCCTCTTTTTCATCTAGGTAAATGCACCAGTCGATTTATGATACTTTTAAGTAATTGGGATACTTTTGCCTTGCCTTAAGGTGAACTTGAAGCTGGTTCAGAGGATTTGTGCCTCTTTTTAATATTTTTTTGCGCTACCGCTCACAGGATGAGTACGGGGTGCACAATAACATCAGTGATCACTGTGACCAAGAACCTTCTAAAGGGGGGAGGGGGTGTAGAACAACTAGCTCCCCACACACTCGATTGAGGAAGCTCACCAGTTGATTGACTGTTGAGAGGCGGGACCAAAGAGCCAGAGCTCAACCCCCGCAAGCACAACCAGGTTGGAGCACACGGCCCAGGCTCTATGCAGTCTGGTCTCTATTTGACGGTCTGGTCAACCAGGCTGTTGGTTGGGGATCCCGTATAAGGCTCATGATTCTCTGCATCGTATGAGGTGTGAGGGTGGGTGGGGGGGGGGGGGGTGGCAGGGCATTGGATGCGCGGATTGAGTGGATAAAATCAGTGGCGCCTTTTACAGCGAAGCTTAGCATGGTGGGTTTGCTGGCCACGTGCTTGTGTTGTGGCTTGCCTCACTGGTCTTTTTTGGGCGGGTTCCTCCACATGATTGAGCACGTGTATGTTTGTTTATGTTCGTGTGTGTGTGTGTGTGTACTCACCTATTTGTGCTTGCGGGGGTTGAGCTCTGGGTCTTTGGTCCCGCCTCTCAACCGTCAATCAACTGATGTACAGATTGTGTGTGGTGTGTGTGTGTGTGT
>WNGS01163858.1:9812-30056 GCA_020271785.1 Procambarus virginalis
CAACAGATGGTGCTGTTTCTTACACAAAGCATGGTTTTACCTGTCACATTTGTGACATCTATACTTATACTCATGAAATGAATGGTATGGTAAACAACTCAGCACAGTTCTACTGCAATGTCCCACAAAATAATTAAATCAAAATGAAAATAATTGAAATCTATGAAAATTCAATTTATCAATGCAACGGGAAACACTGAAATGAAATCATAACATATTTGGTACATTGTGTGTTGCTCTTCTGTACAACAGATGGTGCTGTTTTTAAAAAAAAAAACGCATGTTTTACCTGTCTTAGGTGTGACATCTAAATAGTAGGTGTATAAAAACATGCACGTATTCGAATGGAATGTTGTGTCAAAATTTCGAAGCAATCGGTGGAGAACTTCTGGAGATTACAGCGTGAGATCCTCATACATCCTACAGATGGCACGGTTTTTCAAAAAAACATTTTTTTCCTCTCACAGGTGTGGCATGTATATAGTAGGTTTAGAAAAACACTCACCTACTCGAATGCAATGTTGTGTCAAAATTTCAAAGCAATCGGTAAAGAGGTTTCGAAGATTTCCCTCACATGAAAAACACACAAAAAACACAGCTTTTCAAAAAAAGCATGTTTTTTTTTCCCCATCACAGACGTGACATCTATATAGTATGTATATAAAAACCTGCTCGGGTGGGAATGGAACGTTGTGTGAAAATTTTAAGGCAATCGGCGAAGAACTTTCGGAGATTAGCGATTTTGAACAAACGAACATTTCCATTTTTATTTATGTAGATTGGTCAAGTCAAAAAAAGTATCCTGAAAGCCAGGTATGCGAAATTCTAAGAATTTATCCCGCAAACGTTGATTGACAGGCAGATTGATGGGCAGAATATCTATTTGTTGAGTCGATTCAACTGAACTCTTTACACTGCGTATTTTGTTACATCTAGGAGACTGATCAATAATAATAGAACTATAATGGATGGTGTAGTGATGGATTTGATGAATCTATGTGGAGCTCTGAGGATAGAGTAGGATTCCCTACAAGAGGTGCTACGACTGCTGAAACAACGACAAGAAGAAACATAGGAGAAGACCAGTATTAAAATGCCTCACCTTGGAATGTCGTAAAGGACAAGGGTCTTAAGAAGACTCTGACAAAGCCTCCTACTGATGTCCTAAAAACTTCCTACTCATTCACCGTGCTGGAAGACGAGTGCTGCAGAGGAGCCTGCAGTTCACTCGAAAGACAAGGTAACGAATGGAGCCCCAGTCCCTCAAGCTGCTCAGAAAGTGAAGGAAGAAGTTAAGCGAATTTTATTTGTGGAAGATTCCCATGTGAGAAATTTGGATGATGCTTTTAGTGTCAGAGATAGAGGGAACAGATTAAGGGTTTGCTATCCGGGAGCAGGGATTAGTGTTATAGTTAATATCATGAACAATATTATGGCTGGAAATTGGAACAGACCCATTATTTGTATCAGTGCCGGTGGGAATGAAGTAGGACGAGTTTGGTGTGAGGCACTGATACAGAGGTATAAGACAGCCATGGAATTAGTCAGGAGCAAGGGAGGAATCCCAATCATATGTGGCATTCTTACAAGAAGAATGAAATGGATGATTTCCATTGTTGAATGAAAGTTGAATGAAATAAATGGTTGTCGAGGGCACTTGGTGTCAATTGCCGACTGAACAAATATTATAAATAAAAAGCAATATCCTTCATTGATAACTGGGATGACTTTCATAAAAGGAATGACATGTATAAATGCACCTCGGGATGGGGTGAATTTATCCAGTGAGGGATTGATGCTGTTGCTAACTCTTTGGAACCTGTGGTTGGATGTGTTTGTTTGGATTTAAACTGTTAGAAGATAGTGGTATTGGAATTGGTATGGGGAAAGGAGGCAATAAATGTATGTGGTGGTGGGGGAAAAATAGCAAAATGAGCAAGGAAGGAGAAGGGTCTCAAAATAACAATACACTTAAGGTATATTACATGAAATATTACACGGATGGTAGGAGTCTAAGAAACAAAATAAACGGTTTAAATGCTTTTGTTTGCACATAAACAATAGATATTGTTTCACCTTCCAAAACACGCATGAAACTTGAAAACAGAGAACTATTAGCTGAATAAAAAAAATGGATTTAAACTGTTTCACACAGATAGATGTATTAGACGAGGAGGGGACAGTAGCATATATGTTAGGGAAAATTTGAAATGCAGCCTCAAAAAAAGGAATCAAAACTGAGCCACACATAAAAATTATTTGGCTAGATTTTTTTTTTGAGATATATACAAGAGTTGTTACATTCTTGTACAGCCACTAGTACGCGTAGCGTTTCGGGCAGGTACCTGGAATACCTGCCGCGAAGAATCGTTGTTACAACCAAGTACACATTTTACCGTTGCGTTAAACAGAGGCTACAGTTAAGGATTTGCGCCCAGTAAATCCTCCCCGGCCAGGATACGAACCCATGACAAAATGCTCGCGGAACGCCAGGCGAGTGTCTTACCAATACACCACGGAGACTGTAAATTAAAAGTAAATAATAAGTAAATAGTAAAAAAATAGTTAAAAGTAAATAGTAAGTAAATAAATAA
Organism: Procambarus virginalis; assembly: GCA_020271785.1. Classification (NCBI taxonomy): domain Eukaryota; kingdom Metazoa; phylum Arthropoda; class Malacostraca; order Decapoda; family Cambaridae; genus Procambarus; species Procambarus virginalis. The sequence continues at coordinate 12,407 of WNGS01163858.1, forward strand.
AAAAGTAAATTAAATTAAAAGAAAAATCTAGAAATCTTATAATAAGAGTTATAACAGACCACCAAACTTAATTAAACAGAATGGAAGCAAAGCATTTAAGGATGAAATATCTTGAGCATCTAGCTGAAAAATTATTTGTGTTATAGGTGACAAATTTTAGTGGAATAAACTGGATTAACAGAACAGATAATAATGAAGCTGAAGATTTTCTAGAATTAATTGACGGTTGCTTTCTTCAGCATCACATTAAGGAACCTGCACGGGAAAATAATACTTTAGACTTTGTGTTACCTAACATTAAAGCCCAAATTAATGGCATCGAAAATGGGAGTGAGCTAGGAAACAATCATCACAAATAAATCTGATTTAGCAAAAATGGAATAGATTTGTAGGAGAAAATTGTTGTTAGTATGCTAGATGTTCGAGAAGATGATATTAATGGCCTAAAAAATGTTTTGGTTCAAATCAATTGTTAGGTCCTAGGCATGGGGAATGGGCCGGTCTCGGAGTGAGACGTGAATCCAGTACTGGGTGATGTAAAACGGGATTTTGATGTGGATTCAAACTATAATTTATTTAAAAATATTGTAAGCAAAGCATAGGAACGTAGTATACCATATAAATTGAATAGACCGAATATTAATGAATCCAAATGAATGACAATGTATCTGAAGAACCTTATTGGTATAAAGAGAGCTTGGATTAAGAATGGGTAAGTCAGTTTAGAACAAGAATTCGTCCAACTGGTTATAGATGTTAAAAAAGAGATAAGGAGGGAAAAACGAAACTATGAAGTTTGAATAGCAGGGTAAGCAAAGACAGATCTTTATTTATTTTACTTTTATTTATTTATATATATACAAGAAGGTACATTGGGATTGTGAGGATACATAGTATAGTAACTACAATCTTGTAAAGCCACTAGTATGCGCAGCATTTCGGGCAGCAAACATCCATAAGATTTTTTCTCAGTTATATCGAACAAAGGTTACGGAAATGACAGGTACATTAGAAACTGAGACAGGTCTGATAACTGATAATGACTAAGAGATGAGTTGTAATTTAATAAATATTTTATCTTTGTATTTAGTAAAGAGGAATTTAAGAGTATGCCTTTAGCCGAACAAGTCTATGTGCGTGGGGAAGAGGACAGGTTGACTAGTTTTGCAATTACCAAGGAGGATGTTATTAAACAAATAGTGAAACTCAAGCCAATCAAATCGCCAGAGCCGGTTGAAGTGTTTGCCAGGGTGCTTAAGGAATGCAAAGAGGAGCTTTGTGAGCCATTGTCTACCATCTATATAAATTAAAATAGAAATGTTCGTTTGTTCAAAATCGCTAATCTCCGAAAGTTCGTCACTGATTGCTTTCAAATTTTCACAAATCGTTCCATTCACATCCGAGCGAGTTTTTGTATACATAGTATATAGATGTCACGTCTGCGACGGGAAAAAACATGCAATTTTTTTTAAACGGTGTTTTTCTAGTGAGGGAAATCTTCGAAACCTCTTTACCGATTGTTTTGAAAGTTTGGCACCACATTGCATTTGAATTGCAGCGTGTTTTTGTATGCCTACTATATACATGCCTCACCTGTGACAGGAAAAAACATTTTTTTTAAACAGCACCATCTGTTGGACATAAGAGCAACACACACAGTAATCTCTGAAAGTTTTTCACCAGCTGCTTTGAAATTTTGAAATAACGTTTAATTTGAATACGCAGGTGTTTTTATATTCCTATGATATAGATGCCACACCTATGACATGTAAAAACATGCTTTTTTGAAAAAATGCGCCATCTGTTGCAAGTAATAGCAATACACGATACACTAAATATGTTACAATTCCATTTTAATGTTTCTGATTGCATTGATAAATTAAATTTTCATAGATTTCAATTTATTTTCAGTTTGATTTAATTATTTTGTGTGACATTGTGTTGAAATTGAGCTGTGTTGTTTACCATACCTTTCATTTTGTAGGAATAAGTATAGATGCCAGACCTGGACAGGTAAAAATTTTTTTTTTTAAGAAACAGCACCATCTGTTGCACGTAAGAGCAACACATGCTATACTAAATATGTTAGGATTTCATTTCAATGTTTTCGATTGCATTGACAAATTGAATTTTCATTGGTTTCCATTTTGATTTAATAATTTTGTGTGATATTGCATTGGAGTTGACCAGTGTTGTTTACCTTATCGTTCATTTCATTAGTGTAAGTATATGTACTTACCTGTACTTTACCTGCGACACCTGTGACAGCTAAAAACATGCTTTTATTGAAAAACAGGACCATCCGTTGCATGTAAGAGCAACACACGGTATACTATATGTTACGATTTAATTTCAATGTTTCAAATTTCATTGATAAATTGAATTTTCATAGATTTTGATTTGATTTCAATTTGATTAAATTAATTTGTTTGATATTGCATTGAAATTGAGCTGTGTTTTTACTAGACTGTTCAATTCGTGAGTATAGTAATTTTTTAAAGTTTTTAAATTCGTTTTTCAAACTGTTCTTCTTATATTTCAGTGATGGAACATCAGATCATTTGATGTTCCCAAATTTCTGATGGGAATATCAGATCATTTGAGAATGCATCAGACGAAGGAGGGGGGAATGGTGTGGAGGACAGGAGCGGGGAATGGTAGGGAGTACGAGGGGACAGGGGAAAGGAATAATGGAAGGGAGGACAAGGGGATGGGTAGTTGGGATGGTGGAGACGAGGGGACAGGGAAATTGAGAATGCTGGGGAGGACAAGGGCTACAGGGGAATTGGGGATGGTGGGGAAGATGAGGGGACGGGGGAATGGTAGGGAAGACAAGGGGACGGGGGAGTGGGTGATGGTGGGGGAGGACGAATGGACGGTGGGGAGGACTGGTAGACGGGGAAAAGTTGCTGTGGTTCAGCCACGCACATGTGTTGCTCTGCCAGAGCAACGCCTGACTAGGTACAGCTAGTATTTAATAAATCATTAAAGTCAGGCAAAGTGCCAGAGTCGTGGAAGGTTGCTAATGTGGTTAAAATTTTCAAGAAAAGAGATAAACCACTTGCGTCAAACTATCGCCCAATTAGCCTAATGTCTATTGTGGGAAAGATACATGAAATGATAATTGCAAATACCATTCGTCTTCATCTTGAAAAAACATAAATTAATTATTGATTTACAACATGGTTTTACAAATGGCCGTTCATGTTAAACAAATTTGCTATTATTTTATTCCAGCATATTTGAGGCAGTTGAAAGTGGTAAGGTTTGTGATGTTGTGTACTCTGACTTTAGCAAAGCCTTTGATACAGGGCCACAAGAAAGACCGATTAAAAAGTTAGAGGCTCTACGGTATTACATTTTTTTAAGTTGGATTAGGGTATGGCTATACCAAATGAAACAAAGAGTTAGTATAAATGGGGATATGTCAAAAGGAGACTTAAGTCACGATGAGAGGGAGTGTTAGCTGGAGCTTTGATTGTAGTAATATTATTATAGATATAATGGAAGATGTAGTGAAGGAACTGATGAGTCTAGTTGGAGCACTGAGGACAGAGTAGGAATCCCGTCGGGAGGAGGTACGTCAGCTGAAACAACATCAGGAAGAAACAAAGGAGGAGACCAGTATTAAAAAGACCTCGTCTTGGAAAGTTGCAAAGGACAGGGGTCTTAAGAAGACTTTGACAAAGCAGCCTACAGGTATCCTAAGAACTTCTAACTCATTTGCCGTGTTGGAGGACGAGTGCTGTGGTGAGCCTGCTGTTCGTTCGTAAGGGAAAGCAACGAAAAGCGCAGGTCCTTCAAAGTGCTCAGAAAAAAGGAAGTTCCTAAGCGAATTTTGATTGTGGAGAATTCCCAGGTGAGGTATTTGGATAGAACTTTTTGCCAGAGATAGGGAGAACAGGTTGAGGGTTTGCTTACTAGGAACTGGAATTAGCGATATTATACATAACATGAATCATATTATGGCTGGAATTAGGAACAAACCCATTATTTGAATTAGTGCAGGTGGAAATGATGTTGGACGAGTTAGGAGTGAGGAACTGACACAGAGGTTAAAGACAGCAATAGAATTAGTTAGGAGCAAGGGAGGAATCCCGATCATGTGTGGCATTCTTCCAAGAAAGGAAGTTGGAAATCAATAGATGTCAAGCGCACTTGGTGTCAATTGCGGGCAAGAAAAATAATGCAAATCAAATGCTATATCTTTCATAGATAATTGGGAACACTTCTATGGAAGAAATGACATGTATTCCCGGGATGGGGGTGCATCTATATAAGACGGAGTTGTTGCTGATGCGAATTCGTTGCAACCAGTGGTTCGAGGCATTTGTTTGGCTTTGGGTTTAAACTGTTAGTAGATAGTAATATGGGAATTGAGATGGAGAAAAGAGGTAATAAAAGTATGTGTTTGTGTGGAAAAACAAATTTGTAAAATGACCAGGTAAAGAGAATGGCCTCATAATATCAATATACTTAGGGAGCCGGTAGGCCGAGCGGACAGCACACTGGACTTGTGATCCTGTGGTCCCGGGTTCGATCCCGGGCGCCGGCGAGAAACAATGGGCAGAGTTTCTTTCACCCTATGACCCTGTTACCTAGCAGTAAAATAGGTACCTGGGTGTTAGTCAGCTGTCACGGGCTGCTTCCTGGGGGTGGAGGCCTGGTCGAGGACCGGGCCGCGGGGACACTAAAAAAGCCCCGAAATCATCTCAAGATAACAGATAACAGGGTATATTACAATAACAGCAGAAGTTCAAGAAGCACAATAAACGATTTAAATGCTCCTGCCTGCACAGAAAAAAAATATTATTGTACTTACCGAAACATGGATGAATGTAGAAAATAGAGATCTAATACCTGAATGTCAAATAAATGGATCTAAACTATTTCTCACAGATAAATATATTAGACGAGGAGGGGGAGAAGTCATATATATTAGGGAATATTTTAAATGTAGTCTCAATGAAGGAATCAAAACTGAGCCTCACCCTGAAACTAATTGGATAGAATTAAACAAAAAAGCAAATAACCTTATATAGGAGTTATATAAAGGCCACCAAACTTAGATAGGATGGAAGGAAAGCATCTATGGGATTAAATATCTAGACCATCTAGGGCTAACAATATTTGAGTCATCGGTGACTTTAATTTTAGTAGAATAACTTGGTTTAACAGAACAGGGAAAAATGAAGCAGAAGATTTTATGGAATTAATTTGTGATTGCTTTCTTACGCAATACCTTAAGGCACCAACGCGGGAAAATAATATTTTAGCTATATTACTAACAGGGAAACACAAATTAATGACATCGAAATAGGGAGTGAGCTAGGCAACAGTGATCACAAAGAAATCAGATTTTGCATAGAATGGAATAGATCTGTAGGAGAAAATTCTGTTAAAGTGCCAGATATTCGAAAAGCTGATTATAATAACCTAAGAATTTTTGGGGGGCAAATTGACTGGAAAGTCTGGGCATGGGGTGTACTCACCTAATTGTCCTGCGGGGGTTGAGCTCTGGTTCTTTGGTTCCGCCTCTCGACCGTCAATCAACTGATGTACAGATTCCTGAGCCTACTCAGCTCTGTCATATCTACATTTGAAACTGTGTATGGAGTCAGCCTTCACCACATCATTTCCTAGTGCATTCCATTTACTAACTACTCTGGCACTAAAAAAGTTCTTTCTAATGTCTCTGTGGCTCATTTGGGTACTCAGCTTCCACCTGTGTCCCCTTGAGCGTGTGCTACCTGTGTTAAATAATCTATCCTTGTCCACCCTGTCAATTCCCCTGAGAATTTTTTACGTGGTGATCATGTCTCCCCTAGCTCTTCTGTCTTCTAGCGACGTGAGATGCAGTTCACGTAGTCTGTCCTCATAACTCATGCCTCTTAGTTCTGGGACTAGCCTAGTGGCATACCTCTGAACTTTTTCCAGCTTCGTCTTGTGCTTGACTAGATACGGGCTCCATGCTGCGGCTGCATACTCCAGGATTGACCTTACATACGTGGTATACAAGGTTCTGAAGGGTTCCTTACACAGGTTTCTGAAAGCAGTTCTGATGTTAGCCAGCCTCGCATAGGCCGCTGATGTTATTCTTTTGATGTGGGCTTCGGGAGACAGGTTTGGTGTGATATGAATGCCCAGATCTTTCTCTTTGTCCGTTTCGTGAAGGACTTCATCTCCCATTCGGTATCCAATAACTGGCCTCCTAGTTTCATTACCTTACATTTACTTGGGTTGAACATAAGTAACCATTTGTTGGACCATTGCTTCAGTTTGTCTAGATCATCTTGTAGCCTCATACTATTCCCCTCTGTCCTGATCCTCCTCATTATGTTTGCATCACTAGCAAACATCGCGAGGAACGAGTCAATTCCTTCTGGGAGATCATTTACGTATATCAGAAACAGTATAGGTCCAAGAACTGATCCCTGTGGAACTCCACTGGTGACTTCCCTCCACTCCGAGACCTCACCTCTCACGGTGACTCGCTGTGTCCTGTTGCTTAGGTACTCTCTTATCCATTGGAGTACCTTCCCTTTCACTCCTGCCTGCATCTCCAATTTGTGCACTAGTCTCTTATGTGGTACTGTGTCAAAAGCTTTCTGGCAATCCAAAAATTTGCAGTCTGCCAAGCACTCTCTCTCACTTGCCTGATTTTTGTTGCCTGGTCATAGAACTCAATTAATCCTGTTAGGCATGATTTGCCATCTCTGAATCCATGCTGATGTTGTGTTACAAAGTTCCTTTGCTCCAGATGTTCCACTAGCTTTTTTCGCACAATCTTTTCCATCATCTTGCATTGAATGCAAGTTAGGGACACTGGCCTGTAATTGAGTGCCTCCTGCCTATCACCCTTCTTGTATATTGGGACTACATTGGCCGTCTTCCAAATTTTTGGCAGTTCACCTATTACTAGTGACTTGTTGTACACCATGGAGATGTAACACCCATGAACCCCCCCCCCCTGAGTTCTCACTCAGGGAAGCCTTCTCCAAGAGGTCAGCCCAGATGACCTCTGGATTATCTTGTATGTTGATTAAAAAATTCCTGGGTTAGTCTTAGTCAGCTAGTTTCAAGTATGTAATATTTCATGATATTCTTGTCAAACATTGAAATGGAATTAGACCCCAGATTCTTATGTGTAAACATCCATGGATCTCCCTATTTTAGCCAGGTCAAAGGTCAGTCACACACGTAATTAATAATTCCTCTTTTGAACAGTGTATGGTGAATGTCAAACAAGCTTAATGAAAATTCTTGAGTGTTTGTGCATGTGTGGCCGACCCCCTTACATCTTTCGATCTAGGTAGCAACAGCAAATCTCCCTCTCCCCCCATTTGGGGTGTATATAATGGTCCTGAAGAGACTTAGTTTGGAAAGTGTGCCGGACACCAGGGTCCAGAGTGGGTCTGTGAAGAACATCTCACAGCCAGGAAGAGACAGAGTGAAACCACCGGATGGAGAGACAGAGGTCTTAAGGTAATGTGTGTGATCTCTGAGGTTTTGTTCCATGTCTAAATTTATTAACTCTTGGCCAGTGTTAGAGTAGGATTTATAAGTGGTGATTAGCATAATTTTGTTCTCAATAAACTCGTGTTAAATTTCCCGTCTGTGTCAATTGTTGAATCTTCTTAGCCTTTTGAATATAGTGGCTGACAACCGTTCCATACTTAATGACAGTTATAGAAAGTACTCTCCAAGTCAAGCAATGCTTCTTGCCTCGTTGATTGATATAGTCTCAATGGTCAAGGCAGATGGTGGCAGCGTTTTTTAATCCTGTGTAGCATTTCCTTGTTGGCAGTGTACCTTAAAGGTTCCGGTGTAACTATTATGTCAGCGTAACTATTAACTATTATATTGTTTTGATATTGTAACTATTATAACTATTAACTATTATGTAACTATTGTAACTATTATGTCCGGTGTAACTATTATGTAACTATATGTCAGCTCGTATTACAGTGTTAGCAAGTGCAACCGACAGGAAGTGTTTCTCAGGATAAGTAGTATTCTTTTATTATTAGTTTAGTATATATTTTATAGTTCATATTTTATGGAGGTGTTACAGAGAGTGGTAGGCACAGAGCTTCTGCTCCTTCCTTTAGAATCCATGGTGAGATTCCATCCAGGCCTATAGCCTTTGTCACGTCCAAATCTAGCAGATGCTTCCTCACCTCCCCACTGGTAATTACAAATTACTCTAGTGGTGTCTGGGTTGATGTTCCCTCCCTTATCTCTGGGACTTCTCCTTGCTCTGAGGTGAAGACTTCCTGGGTGTGGGCCGGTCTTGGAGCGAGACGTGACCCCAGCAATAAGTGACGTAAAAAGAGATTTCGATGTGGATTCAAAATATAACTTATTTAAAAATATTCTAAGCAAAGCACAGGATCGTAGTATTCCATACAAATTAAATAGATCGAATACTAATGACCCAAAATGAATAGCAAATGATCTGAAGAACCTTATAGGTAGAAAGAGAGCTTTGTTCATAACAGGAATGGGGAAGTAAGTTTAGAACAGGAATTCAGACAACTGGTTTGAAATATTAAAAAAGAGATAAGGAGGGCAAAACGAAACTATGAGGTTCGCATAGCAGGGCAAGCAAAGACAAATCCTAGTTTTTTCAGTTATATTGAACAAAGATTAGGGAAAGAATAGGTCCATTAAAAACTGAGAAAGGTCTGATAATGGATAATGACTAGGAGATTAATAGTATTTTTAATAAATAGTTTATTTTTGTATTTACTAATAAGGGACTTAACATTATGCTTTCAGCCGAACAAGTCATGTGGGTAATTGGTTCCACAAATCAACAACCCTGTTAGCGAACCAGTACTTACCCAAGTCTTTCCCAAATCAAAACTTATCCAATTTATAACCATTGTTTCGTGTTCTGTCTTGTGTTGATACTTTTAATACCCTATAAATATCCCCTTTGTTATGTTCCTTCATCCCTTGTATACCTCTATCATGTCACCCCTTAACTCTTCGCCTTTCCAGTGAATGCAATTTAAGCTTTTTTAATCTCTCTTCATATGACAGGTTTCTAATTTGGAAAATTAACATTGTCATCTTACACTGGATACGTTCAAAGGAATTTATATCCATTTTACAGCACGGCGGCCAAAACTGAACTGCATAATCTAAATGGGGCCTAACGAGAGCAAGATATAGCTGAAGAACAACACCAAGAGTCTTGTTACTAATGCTTCGATTAATAAATCTCAGTGTCCTATTTGCCTTATTACGAACATTCATGCATTGATCTTTGGGTATTAAATTCTTACTAATCATAACTCCCAGATCCCTTTCGCAATCCGACTTCGCAATCTCATCACCATCTAGCTCGTATGTTGTAACTGTCATCATTACCTTGCCTCAAAACTTTACATTTATCAGGATTAAACTGCATCTGGCAATCTTTTGACCATTTCAAAACCCTATTTAGATCGACTTTAAGTGAGAGTGACTCTTCTTCCGTGTTTATTTCCCTACCAATTTTTGTATCATCAGCAAATTTGCAAATGTTGCTACTCAAACATGAATCTAAATTATTTATATATATTATAAACAACAGCGGTCCCAGAACAGAGCCTTGAGGCACTCCACTTACAACATTTTCTCACTCTGACTTAACCCCATTTATACTAACTGTCTGTTTTCTTTGGTACAGCCATGCCCTAATCCTACTTAATACAGCACATCCAACACCATGGGTCTTTATCTTTTTAATCAGTCTTTCATGTGGCACTATATCAAAAGCTTTGCTAAAGTCAAGGTACACAACATCACAGTTTTTACCGCTATCAACTGCCTCAACTATCCTGGAATAAAAAGATAGCAAATTTGTTAAACATGAACGGCCATTTGTAAAACCATGTTGAGAATCATTTATTAATGAATGTTTTTCAAGAAGCAGACAAATTTTATTTGAAATTATCGACGTAGGTAATTTTCCCACAATAGACATTAGGCTAATTGGCCGATAGTTTGATGCAAGTAATCTATCTACTTTCTTAAAAATTTGTACCAAATTAGCAACTTCCACGAATCTGGCATTCTGCCTGACTCTATTGATTTATTAAATATGGTAGATAATGGATCGCAAAGCTCCTCTCTGCATTCTTTAAGCACCCTGGCAAACACTTCATCCGTCCCTGGGGATTTGTTTGGTTTGAGTTTTACTAATTGTTTAATTATATCCTCCCTGGTAACTGCTAAACTAGTCAACCTTTCCTCGTCTCCAACGACATGACTTGTTCGGCTGAAGGCATATTATCAAGTTCCTCTTTAGTAAATACATAAATAAAATATTTATTAAAAATACTACTCATCTTTCCGTCATTATCTGTTATCTGACCTGTCTCAGTTTTTAATGGACCTATCCTTTCCCTAAACTTTGTAACTGATAAAACCCTTTATGATTTGTCTTTGCTTGCCCTGCCATGTGAACTTCATAGTTTCTTTTTGCCCTCCTTATCTCCTTTTTAACATTTCTAACCAGTTGTACGAATTCCTTGTCTTAACTGACTTCCCCATTTTTAATTCTTTTGTATCTCTCTTTCTACCTATAAGGTTCTTCAGGTCCTTTGTTATCCATATTGGGTCATTAGTATTCGATCTATTCAATATGTAAGGTATACAACGTTTCTGTACTTTTCTTTGAGTATTTTTAAATATGTTATATTTTGAATCCACATTGAAATCCCTTTTTATGTCACCTATCGCTGGGTTCATGTCTCGCTCCAATTCTGGGCTCCACCCAGCAAACAAAACGTTTCAAAAACTTTCACATATCTCTTCCCATGGTTTTAGGAATAACGTGCATTGAGAATGGTGCAGGAGAGCATTTGAGAAACTTTTAATCTAAAAATCCAAACACATAGGTTTTATAATAAATGATTTATCTAGAACTATTTTGTTCCTAATGTATTACAAATAGTTTTCACATGTTTAAATATAAAATTTATGGTGTTTTTTGTCAAATTCATTAATAAATTGTGAATGATATTTAATGGCTGAATGAAACCTTCAAAATACATTTAGTTACTCTATGATCAGAAAAAAGTAGTTTTCCAAATTTTCTAAAAATCGCTCTTTTTAACACAATTTGACTCCTTATGCATTCCACTAAACACTAATATCATGTCTAAATATTAAATTAATGTATTATTCCCTAAAATAATTTATAAAAATTGTAAATGTTGCTGGAAAGTGGTGTGAAAGAATCTGAAAACGTTTTGTTGTCTTATATATTGACGTGTTCTTATTAACTATGTCTCAAGAGCACAGTTTATCAAACAAGAATATTAACATTCGTCAACCCTTAAAATCTTATATGTTATCTTGCGGGTGCAAAATGGGGGAATCTTTAAGAACAGTATCTATATGACAATAATCGTGTTTTCCCTAACTCAAACAATGTAGGTTTATTATTCTACACATATTTCTAATGACTCTTAGATGTTTACATTCTCTGAAGTATAGTTGTCAAGGCTGTGTCCATCACTCTCACCACAGATTCTTAAACTCCTCTGCGTGCTTAACTATAATTGTTTCCATTCCAGCAGAATCTCCATGGACATTTGTATCCAAAATGAAACCAATGTGGTTTCCTTCAGAAGCCAGCACATTTGCTCATTCATTTCCACAGATTCCAACATGGTAGAGGATTTACAGAAATTTGGCTATTCAGATTGTTATCTATTATATGAATGCATTTCCATATTATAAGACAAATAATTGAGTTTATGATAAATTCGTTTTCTGTGATATAACATTGGTATGCTGTATTTTCTCTAAACCCAATACTGAACTAAATCACGAGAGTATATATTGTTTATTAATAATCGCCACCACTGACCGCCAATAAAGTGCTCACATCAATTATAATTCTACAAGAAATAATACACAAGCCATGCCGAACTGTCGATCAACATTGATGCTGCACACACACTCAGGCGCCTTGACTCAAATTTGCCACTCATCAGTCATATGGAGTAGAAAACTTTGACAAATTTCACCTATCATAAATAACAAGCACCACCATTGACTGCGAAGTGCTCATATCAAGTCTAACTCTAAGAAACAACACGCAATCGTTGTAAATAACCACGTCAACACGGACTCTGAACACTATACATCTCCCAACATCATCACTCGTGCTGTCATCAAGATGGAAATGTTAGGTCTTCTCCTATTGCTTCTATATACACAGCAATGTGCTGTTACCCTGCTGTTTCCCGGCCAACAGCCTCGCTTCTGTGCCAGGTAAGTCAACTACAGGGTCACCATAGCTACTTGGAACTTATTTTTCCGAGTAGCTGAATTTTAAACAACAACAACAGCTGCTACCCTATTCTATATGAAAGATTACACAGTGTAGATCAAAAGCTAGCTATAAGCTCATCTAATATTCCCATCTCATAGGATGGTTAGTCAAACATTCAATCAGGGTAGAAAACCCAAGCCAAGGGTACAAAAGCAAATCAAGTTTGACTAAAAATCAGGAGAGAACATTAAGTGCAAGGCTGATCTACCACTATTCTACCTTTCTCATATCGAACATGGACATGACACCACCAAAAAGCAAGAAACTCTCATTTAGGTTACACAGTGAATCAGCTTTAGGCAATCTTACAAATGCACTTCACAATATTAACTTGATTCTGAATTCAATAATACTCAGGATATAAATTCATTAGCTAACCTCTTCCTCTCCAAAACTCTAGACCTCTACAACCTTCATTGTCCCCTTCTTACTAAGCAAGGTAACTGACAAAAGATTAAACAATCCATGGCTCACAAGTGACATTCTCAAATCAATCCACAAGAAACATGAATATGAAAAGAAACTTAGGTTTGTCCTAGTTTCAAAGGAAGTAGCTAAAAGGTACTCATCAATGCTTACCAGTATAATAAGAAAGGCAAAACTTGCATATTATGTGAATAGATTCAATGCCACAGTAAATACTGAGCTAAATAAAGTCCATCTTTGGATAACTGCCAACAAACTCACCCTTAACATTGACAAAACTTTCTATATTCTGTTTGGCAATAAATCCTCTAATCAAATAAATCTCAGAATAAACAATACCCAAATTTGTAACAAAATAGATGGCAAATTCCTTGGCGTTCTCATTGACCACAAGCTGAATTTCCAGGGAAACATTCTAAATGTATAAAAAAAGTTTAAAAAACTGTTGGCATACTTTCTAAGATCAGATATTATGTACCTCGCCCTGCCCTGGTGACGCTCTATTACTCCCTCATCTATCCATATCTCAACTATGGTGTTTGTGCTTAAGGTTCTACTACCCAAAACCATTTACGTTCTCTAATTACTCAACACAAAGCTGCTATTAGGAAAATATCCAACTCTGGCCCCAGACATCACTCGGTACCCCTACTCAAATCTCTGAATATGTTAGACATTAAGTCACTGCACATTCTCTCATGTGTATCATACATATTTAAAACGCTGAACAGTAATGCCAAGCCTGACCTCAAAAGCTTCATTGAAGGTTGTAACAGAATCCATGAGCACCACACCAGAAACAAATACAATTTTGATATTCCAAGAGTACGACTTAATCAAACCAGAAATGCTCTACAAATCAAGGGTCCCAGAATGTGGAATGCCCTTCCCAAACATGTTAAAGACTGTACCTCTCTCAACCAGTTTAAGATACAAAACGAAGCACTACCTAATAAATTCCCTGTAGCCTACCTTACCCCTATATTGCCAACCCATGTCTGTTTTTTTAAACAACACTCTTTGTCGACCTAATTGTATTTGTGCTGCTTTCAGCCATGTTCCCCTCTTTTCTATTTTTATTTGTATTTGTTCTCAACACATTTCATACTTTAAACTCAATTAGTAATAAGTTTTAGTCTTTAATGTTTTTCCTGCCCTAAACGCTTTGCGTAATAGGGGCTTTAGGCATTGTATGTACTAGCTCTATCTATAAATATATCAATTTTTGTAAAATCTCTTGTATGTATGTACTTTACCTAAATAAATATTTATATATATATTTATTTATATTTATGAAGCAAAAGGCAACATGAAAAGCACTTGGAAAACAATCTCTAGTATCCTAGGAACTTAACACCACTCACATAACTAAATAAAACTCTACAAGGATGGGGATATACCGTCAACTGATTTAGAAATGGCAAATGAATTTAATAGCTTCTTTTCATCGGTTGGTGCTAATGTTGACAGTAAAATCCCACAGACTCAGACACATATTAACACATATCTCTCAGGCAGCAATCCAAACTCTCTTCTCCTTTCACCAATCAGCCCGGAAGATGTTGTGTCCAACATATACTCTCTAAAAACCAAGGCAGGGAACACCAGTGTAATTCCGTCCATTGTATACAAGAGCGCTTCCTATGCCCTTGCCCCACCCATAGCTCTACTGTTCAACAAATCTATAGAGTGTCACACCTTCCCTGATATCCTCAAAAAAGCAAGAGTAACGCCAGCCCATAAAGGAGGCAATCCGGAAGACATAAACAATTATAGACCAATATCAAATCTAAATATTCTATCAAAAATATTTGAAATAATTATTTACAAACAGCTCTATTCCTACCTCGTAAAATTCGACATACTCAGCCCCTGCCAGTTTGGCTTCCGGTTTCAAAAGAGCACCAATGATGCAATTATTAGTCTCCTTGACGTAATCTACTCAGTCCTTGACAAAAATGAGTTTCCGATTGGACTCTTCATTGACCTAAGAAAAGACTTTGATACTGTTAATCACAACTACCTCTTACTTGAACTCCAGCATTATGAAATCCGAGGCCTTGCCCTTGACTACATCCGATCCTAACTTAGTGACAGACACCAATGTGAAACCATCAATATTACAACTTCTTCCACTCTACCAATTACCGTTGAAGTGCCACAGGGCAGCATCTTAGGACCTCTTCTATTTCTTATATATATCAATGATCTGCCTAATGTCTCTAATATTCTTAAACCTATATTTTTGCTGACGATACTACCCTTATCTATTCAGACCCCAACCCACATACACTAAATAATGTTGTGAACAATTAATTAAAAAAGTCCACTTATGGATGTCAACTAACAAACTAATATTAAACATAGAAAAGACTTACTACATCTTATTTGGAAGCAAATCATCAAATGCAATTCAGCTACAGACAGACAACATTAACATCAGTAATAATAACGATGGCAAGTTTCTTGGCCTATTCCTAGACAAGAGACTCAACTTCAGCACCCACATTCAACACATAACTAAGAAAGTCTCTAAGACAGTTGGTATACTCTCTAAAATAAGATATTATGTTCCTAACTCTGCTCTCCTCTCACTATATTATGCACTAATCTACCCCTATCTTAATTATGGTATCTGTGCATGGGGGTCTACCACTGCAAACCACCTTAAGCCCATCATCACCCAGCAAAAATCTGCTATCAAAATAATAACTAACTCTGCTTTCAGACAACACTCAGCTCCCTTGTTTTAATCCTGAAACTTGCTAAATATTAACTCCCTCCATACAATCTCTTGTGTCAACTACATTTACAAAACCCTGTTCTTAAATGCAAACCATGCTCTGAAACTCTCCCTGGACAGATGTAATAGGACTCATTATCACCACACTAGAAATAAATATCTCTTTGATATCCCCAGGTCAAACTTAATCTGTGTAAACACTCTATGCAAATTAAGGGACCTAGTCTATGGAACTTACTCCCTAGTGAATTGAAAAGCTGTCAAACTTTTGACTTAATTAAAAGCAAAACCAAAAAGTACCTAATTTCATCTTCTTAGTTTCCTACACTGAGCTTTAAATTTGCTCTGTATCTGTATGTGTTACCCAATCTCCCAATTTTATGTACTTAACTCAAACAACCTTATCATTGTGTTCATTGCTGTCTTCTTTTATGTGCTAGCCATATGCTGTATTGTGCCTACCAAATTTTGTCAACTACCATTCAAGCTGTCATTGCAATCAATCTGAGCTACCTATGTGCTTTAATTTTCCTACAATTTTCTCTCGCCTTTTTTTTTTCTTGCCTTGTAACTGTTATCATTTTTTATAAATTTTGCAAGTATTTACCTACTTCACTAGCACACTCTGGTACAGTGCAAGAATATCTTCCAATTTTCCTGAGTGTATGAAGTGATTACAGAGCTCAAAGCTACCTCATACCACTTGGTCTGAAGTCACTTATAACAGGGCAATTACAGATATAATGTTGGAGAGTATGTCCCAGCTCTTGTTTACACAGTTTATAATTGGAATGTTCACCACCCGAGGACAAGTCAAGTCTGGCCTCGGGCCGGGCTTGGGGAGTAGAAGAACTCCCAGAACCCCATCAACCAGGTATCAACCAGGTAACCATTGGGGGATTCAATACCTACCACCACCTGACATATATATCGATATCCCAGTACCTAATTTCTAGTGCAGTGCAATCTAGTGCAACCCAATCCCCTAATATATGAACCTAAGCCATACAGTTTGTACGGTATGGCTTAGGTTCATTTATTAAGTTGGATTAGGGCATGGCTATGGCAAAGGAAACAGAGTTACTATAAATGGGGTTAAGTCAGAGTTGGAAAATGTTGTAAGTTGAGTGCCTCAAGGCTCTGTCCTGGGACCTTGGTTATTTATAATGACTCTTAGATGTTTACATTCTCTGAAGTATAGTTGTCAAGTCTGTGTCCATCACTCTCACCACAGATTCTTAAACTCCTCTGCATGCTCAACTATAATTGTTTCCATTCCATTTGAATCTCCATGGACATTTGTATCCAAAATGAAACCAATGTGGTTTCCTTCAGTACCTTCAGCAGCCCGCACATTTGCTCATTCATTTCCACAGATTCCAACATGGTAGGGATTTACAGAAATTTGGCTATTCCTATTGTTATCTATTATATGAATGCATTTCCATATTATAAGACAAATACATGAGTTTATGATAAAGTCGTTTTCTGTGATATAACATTGTTATGCTGTTTTTTCTTTAAACCCCATACTGAACTAAATCACGAGAATATATATTGTTTATTAAGAAGCGCCACACTTGTTGGAAATAACCAACAGTTTTATAACATCATTGTATTTATACAACCTTTGAATTAACCAAAGTACTTACTAAAATTACTAATTTATAGATTTAATCATTATCATGATTTATTCATTGCCAAATTCTTCCTAGTACGTGAGGAAGGACAGGCAGCACATGAACTTTCTCCACATTTAGTTGAATTTATAAACGAGTCCAGTTTTATCATTTCCTTTACTAAAAATCGTTAACTTTGATTTCGTAGTATACTATTACTTACTGCAGCTCCCTTATTTAACTAACATTTAAGTATTCTAGAGGAAATTGCTTTGATGCAAATGATTTTACTTTAATTTCCGTGATTGGCTGCACATTTTTAGTAAGCCAAATTATGTTACAAGAAATTCTATTTTATCACAGAAGAATTTAATGTGATATAATACTTGTTATTACCTCTTCCTTCCTTAGTCAATTGCGATAAATACATATTTATTTACGCTCGAGAACAACGCATGCGCAATAAGGAGCAGGAGGAAGACGGGAGAGCGTCACTTGACTCGACACAAGAGCACGGACGCCATT
>WNGS01163858.1:53876-73501 GCA_020271785.1 Procambarus virginalis
ACTTCGATAGCTATGAAGGACCACACCACTTTTTATGAAAAAGTGGAAAACAAAGAGGCAATGGAAAAAACTGATCCTAGGAACTAGTGTCCTATGGATCTTTGTAAAACTGTAATGCTTATATGAATGGAGTCAAATTACATACACAAAATTGGGGGGTTACAATGCTAAAGATTAATACAATCCCTAGCATTATTCTTGTGCTGGTTCTTCACCATAGTAAATTAAATGTGAAAGTCATAGAATATAGAATATATAACATTGATGGAGGTAAATGCCCCTCAATATACTACTGTAATGTTGAACAGCATCAGTAAATCAATGGATTAGTATAATTGATCCTCTTTAGGAGATCACTACTGTAACTATGGAGTTATTGCTAATGATGGAAAAATGGACAGCTTAGATGTGAAACTAAGGAGAAGTAGTCGGTGCTACACACTCCACCGACGACGTGTTGCATAGTGTAAATTGTTGCCCAGAACGGTGGGGAAGCCTAGCACCGCGGTTGAAGTCGCCTGGGTACTGAAAGGCAATTACAGTTGTAGAAATTTTCTACACAATACGTAATTACATTTACATCTAAATACATTAAGATGATGCTAGTAAATTATCAGCTACTGTCTGAACAATTTGTATCCAAGCACTATAAATTCTTTCCGAAGAAATACTGATAATCATCTAATTAGATGGTAAATTTAATTAAGACACGTACTAGCTTTGTTGGTTTGCATTCGGCCTAACGACTGCTAGCCTACATGTTAATAGTGGCCACATAATATCAAAAAGGGTAAACTTAGCATCCGAGCCTCGTGTCGTTGGTTTGAAGACTTGAGCAACTCTTCCTCCTGATCGTGGGAGCGAAATAAATAGGTCAAGCGCAGCTCTGCTACACGCTGTCATATATATATATATATGAACATATACAAGGAATATCAGCGTATGAATGCAATAACATAAATATTATTTAATTGTTCCCTGATATATAACAATGATCAATCGATCACCCTATCAGTCCTAGAATACATACATCTGTAGGTAATCCAGCCTACGCCTGTAACCCTCTACTTCAGTATAAACATTCCTCGGCACAAGAACGGCAAACAATCACTGACCTTTCACTGCGTCTTGCACGCTAATGACAACCAAACACTCTATCACCTCCCTACAATTAATCATTTAGAACTTTCCTTCCACATCTGGAAGTTCACTACCCTGGTGTCTTCAGGTTCTTCCGGGTTTAACTATCAGGATCCTCTGCAGCTCCTCCAGGCTACTACACCATGAAGTTTTCCTTTAGCAATTATGGTGCTTCACTACTTCTACTAGGGTCATCCACAGCTCTCCTGGCTACTACACCATGAAGTTTCCTCGAGCAACTATGGTGCTTTACCACCTCTACAAAAGCACGTGACACTCCTCTTCACTGCTTCTCCTCACAGCTCGAGGTCCTCTCCTTCACTACCTTGGAGTCTCATCAACTACTCCTTCTGTGCTGGCTTCGAAGTTCTCAGCAACTTCTTCCCCAAAGAAAAACCTGCACCCCATTGACACTCCAATAAAAACGTTTCCTTTCAAACACGTAGACGAAATAATCCACACAATATGTTTGCATCCAACGTCTATCTGCTCTCTACATACTGAGAGAGTGGACTATCCCGTTTGGGCTGGTCCATGCTCCACCTTGCCCGGAGTCCTCCTCACTCTCCTCCGCCGCCAGTCAGTTGGCTTCAGGCGGTCGAAGGGAGAGGATGTGCTGGTCGTCCCACCAGCTGTCTCTCTCATCTCCGTCCTCTTATTTAGGCTTCCTGCTTTACCAAAACATGTCTAACTTATCAATAAACATACGCTACTGTCGCTGGGCACACAACCAACTACATGTCATCACTATAGACTGGCTTAAATCGTGCTTACCACAGATTGTCTAGTCGAGGGCGCTATCCAGTGTCACGTGCTAGGGGAGCCGGTCGGCCGAGCGGACAGCACGCGGGATTTGTGAGCCTGTGGTCCTGGGTTCGATCCCAGGCGCCGGCGAGAAACAATGGGCAGAGTTTCTTTCACTCTATGCCCCTGTTAAATAGCAGTAAAATAGGTACCTGGGTGTTAGTAAGCTGTCTCGGGCTGCTTCCTGGGGGTGGAGGCTTGGTCGAGGACCGGGCCGCGGGGACACTAAAAAAGCCCTGAAATCATCTCAAGATAACCTCAAGAAGATCCCTCTGACGGCGTCTGATCAGGGCACTCCCACGGCCCACGATAATGTCTCTGGGCGGCTTAATAAACACTCCTCGCCGTCCAGGACTTGAGACCACAGCGTTACCAGCTCAATTGCACAGCTGGAACGTCTGCACACACTTCTCTTCTCTTGGAGATATATCACTAGGGGTTCCTTTCTGACAGGAGCTCACATGGAGCGCAGCTTCCCCTCACGATGTCTGGTTCTCAAGTGACTTAAGCTCCTCTCTAAGCGAGCCTCACACCTCCAGCAAATTGTCCACATCTCCTAACCAGTCATTTATCTGTTTTCTTATTTACTGCCCATAATCTCAAATTGTATATCAAATCCAACCAGCTATTTTACATCTGTGTACATCTGTGTAACCTCTACCTCTGTATTTCTTAGACCTTCTAGTCAGGTCAGGCTTGATAGAATAATTTTCCAAGGGGAGACTCGTTTTTCGGCTGCCTTGGATCATAACAGGTGGCAGCAGAAGGAGACTCTTGAGTTTGCTAGGAGTCTAGTTCCATGTCGCGAAGCTGTAGAATCTTAGCCGATCAAACGGCTAAGACCACTTCGCGTGGGATTCCGCTGGAGTAGCTCTGGGGTCCCTTGGTATTGAGTTGAAAAAAATAGAATATGGGCAGGGGTTAGGGCGATTATAGAGACGATCAGAGCAATACAAGCAACTGGGAGATTGGTGAACCCCGACAGAGAGAGTGCATCTTCTGCCAACCTTTCACAGAAAAGCCATTACTTCACTATCCTCTGGAATGTGAAGCAACCAACGACCTTAGAAGAGCATTAAGAGTTCCTGAATCCTGCAGTGGCCACCCTGAAGCCATCAACACAGCCACTCTCCTGGTCAACAAAGGTGTCCAGCAGCTGGACACCCTCAAAAAGACTGTGAAGCAGTATCCTCCCCCGCGATAACAGCTTGATGATTAAATGCAACCTCAGAATACTGAAAAGAATTACTGAAAAAAATTGTACCACTTACGGGCTATTCATGCCCGTGCCACCTTTTGGGTGGCTTCATCTTCATCTTCGAATAATAACTCACATGGGAGACATCTCGTGTCACACAGGGTGTGACACGTGTCCACAGATCTACAGTATCATCTACTGATACTAGTTATGGCTCAAAAGGGACACCACTTACGGGCTATTCATGCCCGTGCCACCTTTTGGGTGGCTTAATCTTCATCAATCAATCAATCGAGCAATACCCCCCCCCATGTGTTACACCAACTTGGTCAAGAGAATGGGCGAGCCAGTAGCAGTACTCAAGAATTTTCGCCACAAGATTAATGATTACGTCGTCTGAAGTAACAAGAAAGTGAAACTAAGGCTGTCACAGGTGGAAGGCACGGTCTCCCTACAGAGTTCCGGGACTCGATATAGAAGGTCGTAAAATTGTTTTTTTGGCCTAAAGTCAGCGGTACGAGGGTATACACAGCTGGTGTTTACGGCCTAGTAACCTGGTGACATCAAGAAACACCTGGGACGACGTGAGCAATGATGGAAGACGGGATCTACCTGTTCTGCAAACAAGCAACCCGCCTCAACGACCCTCTGACGCCACTACTGTCACGAGACACTGTTAGTACGTCCAGTCCTGCTCGTCTGTGGTCATCTGCGCCGTCAAGTTTTACATCAAGACTGCCGTGTGAACTGTGATTGGTATGAAGACGTGTGGACTATTCGGAGCCAGGTAAATGGTCGAGTGACAGTATTCTACAGCTGGGAATTGGCGCTCCGCTCTACTACACTCTGTCGTCATTCAAGAGTACCAGATGGGAGTACAAGAGGACCAGGTATCGACATCTACGCATGGAAGAAGCAAGATTGACACCATCATCATCGTCATCGACTACGTTCAGCGTCCATCATCATCGATTTTTTGTATTAAATGTTCAATATGAACAATTGGAGAAAAATATAAAGTTGGCTCTGAACACCTTTATAAAGCAAATATGGACACTTTTGTTTGAATGTTGAACTACAGATTTAGAATCAAAACAATTTTGTTTAAATGTAGAAAAACAGATTTGAAATCAATATTATTCTGGTAGAGTGATATATGAAAATTTTACTATATAAATTGGTCAGTAATAACAAACAAAGCCTCCTATGTGATGGTCTCAGCCCAGAAAAAACGGTTATGGAAAATTATGTGCTGTTTTTTTTCAGAATTTTTGAACACAGGAGAGGCGGACCAACAAAAACATTGACACTCTTGAAAGGAGTGCGGACACTTCGCTGTACAGTCAGCTGTAACCTGTGATGTAGTTATAGTAGATTTTTTTTTATTTTTTAGATATATGTAATAAAAACTAGGTTTGTTTTATTGGCAGAATGTAAACGATGACATTGATTCGGGAGTGGATAGTACACGGATGTGAACTTCATAGAGTTCAGTGGTACGCTCCCGAATGACTGAAAGTTCAGTCTGTAGATAGATTTTTATTACTTTTTTCTTGATGTTTAGCATTGTGTGTGTCCAGCTCTAGGGAACACATGAGGTTGGCTAATGAAGAGCCAACGAATTTTAATAGCTAGTCCTTGCTGTTAGATTAGAGATATTTTATTTAGCTATGTCAGATTAAGTGTAGGATGTATGTTTCCAGATGTTGGATGAGTGCTGTCAGTTGACAGCCACGGGTTTGATGAATTTAGAAATGTTTATTCTGTGATGTTGCTGGACAATCTGATGATTGTCATTATTCTTAGATAGGTTAGCTTTTGTTTGAGGCACAAGTTTATTGATTTTTATTGAGGGTTTGGATATTAAACCTAATTTTTATTTTGGTAATAAAAACAAGGCTTACTAAGTTACTGGTGCGGGGGGGTTGTAACAAACTAGGTTTATTGTGGGGAACTATTCAGTATGGTATCTCATAGACTATGGGGATTTGGAAAGCTAGGAGTCAGGCGGTACTAGATCTGACCCAAGCAGAAAAAGTTATCTCTCCTGGGATTAGCGGTTAAGATTACAAAATGGCCGGCGCCTTTGTCTTAAAACAATGTATAATGAATTATTTTACAGAATTCAGTAATTTAGAGAAATTCAAGTCTTCATTCAAATGATATTCAATAGTATTCCTGATTCAAGCACCAAGAGTATTCTCAATTGCCAAAATAATGAGTAAGTCACCGTCAGTGACGTCACTAGGAGAGGACTAGCCTCTGACGCGTAACAATTTTGGCGACCCGGGGTCAAGGGTCACCAAAGCCTTCCACATTTAGTAATTCTAAAAGGTCAAATAGTCATATTGTAACTGGAAATAGCCTTTCCCTAAGATGACTGTGCAACTACCTTCAGTTTAAAAGAGTTCAACCATCTGGGTTGTTCACAGCAACAGAGATTAGTTGTGCAACTAATAACTTAATAGTAACTTAAACCCTGCTAGTAAACTAGTAACCTGGCGTATGAATACCCCTCTGGCTTCAGTGAGGAAGGCAGAGCGAGGTAGAATCAGTGTGGGCCGGTCAACGATTGAGGGAGGTCATCCACACTTACCCCTAACAAATAGATCAGTAGAATATCAGCTGGTCGCAGTAAAAGGTATAGTTTGCTTCAGTTTGCATAGGGAAATAGTTCATTCCATGCCTCGATAGGGAGTGTTAAGGTATAGGGAGTGTTAAGGTATAGGGAGTGATATTTCATTTAGCTTTTGTTTAGACTTTGCTTTAATAAATAATTAGCTTGTTATTTGTATTTTATTATTTCCATTTCATGTTTCTCATGTGGTTTCCACGAGTCTGAGTTTTAGTTCGGCTATAAGCCTAACAAAGCTTAAGAGTTCAGTTATCCCTTTGTTTGCTATAATTACCCACCCTTAACGTAGATTCTTCCCTCCTTTTCCAAGTAATTGTGGATCAAGCCCCCAAGGTTATAATGTTCGATTAATCGGCCCAGACCCCGATTAATTGACGCTTCTGGTTAATGGTCTGGTGGTGGCAGCAGAAGGAGATTCTTGAGCTTGCTAGGAGTCTAGTACCACGTCGCGAGGCTGTAGAATCTTAGCCGATCAAACGGCTAAGACCACGTGGTGTTTGATTCGGCTGAAGTAGCTCTGGGGTCCCTTGGTATTGAGTTGAAGTAAATAGAATACGGGCAGGGGTTAGGGCGATTATAGAGACGATCAGAGCAATACAACTCCCCCCCCCCCCGTGTTACTCAACGATCGATGCTGTAGTGGTAAAGACCATCTCCAATGCCGAATTCAAACGCAGACCAACACTGAAGGTGACATTCACCACACCCATCGCAGCGACTCACGCTACGGAAGTGCGATGTAAGTGCATAGGAAACATGATACCACCCAATCAAGTGACTATACCACCCAGCCGGAGCATATTTCACGGTGCTCCGGCAGTGCTTCAGGTGCTATCTTATCTTGATGTTATCTTGAGATGATTTCGGGGATTTTTAGTGTCCCCACGGCCCGGTCCTCGACCAGGCTCCACCCCGAGGAAGCAGCCCATGACAGCTGACTAACACCCTGGTACCTATTTACTGCTAGGTAACAGGGGCATAGGGTAAAAGAAACTCTGCCCATTGTTTCTCGCCAGCACCTGGGATCGAACCCAGGACCACAGGATCACAAGTCCAGTGTGCTGTCCGCTCGGCAGACCGGCTCCTGTGCTACCTGAAGCTATTCCCTAAACTGCTACCTACTCTTCCCTAAACACCATGAAATGCACCGAGCGAGCACAGACATGCAGCTTCTGCGCCCAGGACCACTACTACACAGACTGCACATCCTCTCACCGACGCTGCCTGCTCTGCAATGGCCACTCTGCGGTCTCACTTGACTTTCTTCTACGGCAGGAGGAAATCTAAAAAATTATAACTACCGCTTCTTCCACCAGCACAAACACACATGTGAAACACACATGTGACTCCTTCATCACTGCCTGGCTCCAGGGGATGCCGCACCGAGCCGAATGCACCAACTCTAACCACACCACCACCGGCCCAGCCTGTTGCCTCCACCAAGACAATCCTTTTACACGTCTTCCTTCACCTCGCCGACAAAATAGCGGGCGACGACATCACCCGAAACATCCACGTCATCAATAGGCTGCTCGTCGCGAATGGACTTCCAACAGCTGCTGTACCTAATGACCTTCTTCTAGCTTCCACAACTGCTACAGGACCCCTCCGCATCGGACACAAGTCTCACTGCCTTTACTTCCACTCCACAGACCACCAAATCGACCACAAGGTCAATCTCAACACAGACTCCAGAACCTCCCAAGTCCCGGGCGGCACAAACAGAAGTATTTTCCTCTTCAGCTCCCACCACTCCTACCATCACCATACCAGCAGTAACGCTGCCATGTTGTTGTTGTTGTTGTTGTTTTAGATTCAGCTACTCAAAACAAGAAATTCCAGTAGCACGGGCTATGGTGAGCCTGTAAGTGGAGGCTCTTTGGAGCCATAATCTCTATCAATTGCTGATAGCAGAGAACTGGCGATGGATGGGGGTCTTCGTGGTGGTTTTCAGCACTGAAGGGTTGGCTGTACCAGTTATGGAGCTGGTGGGGTTAGTGTACACCTCTAGGTTTTCCGTTTTTTATTTGCCTGAGACATCGGCTGAGCCGTGCTGTCGTTGTAGTTTGGTGAGGTGGCCTCCGTAAGGAAGTCTTGAAAGGAGTAGGTGTCGTCTTTGTGGTGCGGCGGTGGTGCTCCTACTAAGATTTCCTCGTCTAAGGAGTCCGTAATCTCCGTAGTAGGTGTTTGCATCTCTCGCCTCGAAGCCTTAGGTAGGCTCAGGTGTCGTGAATTGGTGGTAGAAGCTTTTTCAGGAGCATTGGTGGTGCTGTTAGCATTTGTAGACAGCACGTCTGCTAGTTCGGTTGCTGAGATGGTGATGGTAGGAGTGTTGGGAGCTGGAGACGGGAATTACCTCTGTTTGTGCCGCCCGAGTCATGGGTGCTTCTGGAGTCTGTGTTGAAATCGGCCTCGTGGTCGTCATGGTGGTAGTCTCCGGAGTGGTAGTTGAGGCAATGAGACTTGCGCCAGGGGCAATGATGGGGTCCAGGCCATTGGAGAGATATAATATGTTCAGTTCACTGACAAAACGGTGGTTGTATGGTCCAGCAAGCCTTTCCGCTCGTCTAGTAAGACCAGGAATAATGCCTGCACGGCTGCGAAGGAACCTTTGCTGCCTTGGGTCCTCAATGTGAAGGCCGTGTCGCCTGATTGGATGAGCTACTCTTTTGTAAGGCTGGAAAGTCTTCTAGTCAGTTGGTGGTCTCGAAGGTAGAAGGATTGTTTCTCTTGGTTTCAACCTGGGCCTTGATGTTTTCCTGTCTGTGGGGGCAGCAGTAGGAAATTGAGGGGTGATTGCCATCACAGAGCAAGCAGCGATGGACTGTTGCCTTGCATAAGGAGTAGTAATGGTCCAGTGCGCACAGACTGTACTTTTGGACAGGGTGCTGACATTTGTTAGTTGGGTGGGAGAGCTCGAAGCACTTGTAGCACTGCTGGACCTCATGGTATCGTTCCTTTTTTACTTGGTGAGGGGGTTTATTTGTATGCTGAAGCAGTAGAAACCTTCTGTGGCAACCTGGGAGGCCGCAGCTATGGTGGTGAAAGTATTCATCATTGATGATGTGTCGGTGTTGCAGAACTCTAGGTTGAATACACCCAGGTTGGGATTATTGTCCTCGATATTGTCCATGATATTATGTTGCAGTCGGTCAACGATCCACTGGCTGGTCCTGCTGATAAAAAAGCTGTTCTTCCGACCATGAACTGACACGGGAAGTGAGGATGTAGGTGGTACTCCTTACGAAGTATGGCATCGTTGGTCAATAGGTTTTCTATCTCTTCCTCATAAGAGAAGAAGAGCACGATATCATCACCTTCGTGACTAATGTCAGTGGGTGTGATGTCGGTAACGTCCTTTAAGACCTTAAGAATATTGCTTCAATCGAAAGCATTCTTGATCTGAAGTGACTTTCCCATTTTTTATCCTTTTGTACCAAGCTCTCTTTCTTCCTATAAGGTTCTTCAGCTTCTTTGTTATCCATTTCGGGTTATTAGTATTCGATCCATTCAATTTGTATGGTAAACTACGTTCTTGTGCTTTGCTTAGAATATTATAAAATAAGTTATATTTTGAATCCACATCGAAATCTCTTTTTACATAAACCATCGCTGGGTTCACGACTCGCTCCAACACCAGCCCACCGCCCATGCCCAAGACTTACCAACCAATTTGACCCCAAAAACATTCTTAGGCTATTAAGATCAGCTTTTCGAAATTCTGACACTTTATTCACTCCCTATTTCGATGTCATTAAAATGTGTGTCCCTTTTAGTTAACACTATATCTAAATATTTTCCCGTGTTGGTTCCATAATTTGTTGCACAAGAAAGTAATCGTCAATTAGTTCTAGAAAATCTTCTGTTTCGTTATTCCCTATTCTGTTAATCCAGTTGATTTCACTAAAATTAAAGTCACCCATGACACACATACTGTTAGACCTAGATGCTCTAGTTATTTCATCCCATAGATGCTTTACTTCCATTCTGTCTAAATTTGGTGGCCTTTATATATCTCCTATTATAAGATTATTTGCCTTTTCTATTAATTCTAGCCAAATAGTTTCTGAATGTGGCTCAGTTTTGATTCTCTCTTTGACACTTCATTTCAAATTTTCCCTAACATATATCGCTACTCGCTCTTTTCGTCTAAAATACCTATCTGTGTGAAATAGTTTAAAATCATTTATTTGATATTCAGCTAATAGTTCTCTATTTTCTACATTCATCCAGGTTTCTGTAAGTGTAATAATATCTAAACTCTCTGTTTCCTTTGGTATAGCCATGCCCTAGTCCAGCTTAATATAGCACCCCCAATACAATTAGCCTCTATCTTTTTAATCACTCTTTCATGTGGCACTGTATCAAAAGTTTTGCAGAAGTCAATGTACACAACATCACAAACCTTACCACTATCAACTGCCTCAACTGTGCTGGAATAAAATGATGGCAAATTTGTTAAACATGAACGGCCATTTGTAAAATAATGTCGTGAATCATTTATTATTTTATGTTTTTTTTCAAAATGAAGACGAATGGAATTTGTAATTATCGATTCAAGTATCTTTCCCACAATAGAAGTTAGGCTAATTGGCCGATAGTTTGAAGCAAGTGATCTATCTTCTTTCTTAAAAAATAGTACGACATTAGTAACCTTTCACGAATCTGGCACGCTGCCTAACTCTAATGATTTATTAAATATGGTAGACAATGGATTGCAAAGCTCCTCTTTGAATTATTTAAGCACCCAAGCAAACACTACGTCCGTCCATGGTGATTTGTTTGGATTGAGCTTCACTATTTGTTTACCTGTCCTCGTCCCCAACCATAGACTTGTTCGGCTGAAGCCATAGAGTTACGTTCTTCTTTAGTAAATTAAGAAATAAAATATTTAATAAAAATACTATTCACCTCATTGTCATTATCCGTTGTCTGACCTGACTCAGTTTTTAATGGACCTATCCTTTCTCTAACCTTTGTTCGAAATAACTGAAAAAAAACAAGGATTTGCCATTTCTTGCCTTGCTATACACATTTCATTGTTTCTTTTTGCCCTCCTTATCTCTTTTTTTAACATTTCTAAACAGTTATACAAATTCTTGTTCTAAACTGAATTCCCTATTCTTAATCCTTTTGTACCAAGCTCTTTTTCTACATATAAGGTCTTCATATCTCTTGGTATCCATTTCAGGTCATTAGTATTCAATCTAATCAATTTGTATGGTATACTACGTTCCTGTGCTTTGCTTAGAACTGTTTTAATTAAGTAATATTTTGAATCCGCACCCAAATCCCTTTTAACATCATCCATTGCTGGGTTCACGTCTCGCTGCAAGACCGACCCACCCCCTATATATTAAGACTTTACAATCTATTCCACCCAAAAAAATTGTAATGCTATTTAAAATATCTTTTCGAAATTCTGGCACTTAAACAGAATATTCTCCCACAGATCTATTTCATTCGATGCTAAAACTGATTTCTTTGTGATCACTGTTCCCTAGTTCAGTCCCTATTTTGATGTCAATAATTTGAGTTTCCCCTGTTAGTTAACACTAAATCTAAAATATTATTTTCCCGTGTTGGTTCATTAAGGTGGTGCATAAGAAAGCAATCGTCAATTAATTTTAGAAAATCTTCTATTTCGTTATTCACTGTTCTGTTAATCCACTTTATTCCACTAAAATTAAATTCACCAATGACGCAAATACTGTTAGACCTAGATGCTCTAGATATTTAATCCCATAGGTTCTTTGCTTCCATTCTGTCTAAATTTGATGGCCTGTATATAACTCCTATTATAAGATTATTTGCATTTTCGAATAATTCTAGACAAATAGTTTCTGTGTGTCTGGAAATGCTTGAAAGTAGGCACAGTTGATGAAATGCAAATGGTAACCAAGGCGAGGGAATGATTTGTAGATAAAGGCAATTTCAGAATCAAGAAACTGAGGGTCGCTGATGCGTAGAGCACGGAGGAAGAGAGAGACGAGGACACTTTTCATAACAAAAGGAGGATGGTAGGAAAATAAGTGAATGTACATTCCACTATACATGGGCATCTTCATCAATCATTCAATCCTCTTCTTCCTCACTTACAAGTGGTGGAGGTGGTGGTTGCTTCTCTGTGGAGAATAGATCCTTTTCTAAGTTTGGCAGTTCCTAGCAAAAAGGGGAACTGTATAATTTGGAAGTCTGATTTTAAATGTATGACGATTAAATAAAAATTGGGGGGAGGGGCATATATATTTACATCTGTTATGAGAATAAATATACTATTTCACAAAACAAAACACTACCTGCCTCAGACCCTGCTGAGACAGCCTTGTAATCCTCTGCAACAAGTGTCATCAATTAACCTATGTCACAAGAGTCTGATCGGCATATAACTCCCTCGAAGAATTACAACTCGGCAAATATGGACAGGACCCAGGAGTTGTGCTAAAAAAAATGAAGGCAAATAAACAGAAAAAAAAATTATGTCAAACACTACAATCAATACTTCAAGGACATCAATCTTCGATACAGAGCGTTTTTGAGTGGTAAATTCCCTTTTTGTAAGTGCATTGGGTCTCTTCAGAAGAGAGTTGGTGATGATTAAGCCACCCACAAGGTGATTTACGGGCATGAATAGCCCGTAATTGGTGGTAGATTTGTTGTTTAGTAAAAGTATTCTGTGTGTTGAGGTCGCATTTAATCGTCAGGCTGCTATCGCGGGGGAGGATACTGCTTGAGTATTCATGAGGATGTCCAGCTGCTGGACACCTTTTTTGACCAGAAGAGTGGCAGGGTTGATGGCTTCAGGATGGTTACTGCAAGATTCAGGGACTCTTAAAACTCTTTTGAGGTCGTTGGTTGCGTCACATTCAAGGAGACAGAGAGTAGTGACTTTTCTGTGATTGTTTGGCAGAAGTTTCATTCCCTCTGTCGGGGTTCTCCAATCTCCCAGTTGCATATGTAATCTAGACATAGTCTATATAACCGAACTGCTATTTCCAGGATTTAAATGGTGGGTGCGGACTGCTTTTTTCAGTGGAAATGAGTTATAGGCTGCACTTTGAATCGCTTTGAAAAAATCTTGTTCTTCCTGATTAATCATTGTCTTTGGGGAACATCATAGTTTCTTTTCCATTCTGGAAGGAGGTTTTGAAATCCGTCCCATTTTGCTAAAGCAAATTTCCAAGCTTCTGGTGAAGGTGAGGTGGGTAGATCCAACTTCAGATCAATTTGGAACCTTTAATGATCGCTTGTGATTAAGGGGTCAACTGACCATGCTGCTGCATCTCTTAGGGAGGCTGAAAAGAAGGTAAGGTCTAATCTACCTCCATGGATGTGGGTGGGTTCATTCTTGTTTAGGATTTGGATTTCTGGTAGTTGGTCAATTAGATGTGCTAAGTGAGTGTCGGTCACATTTGTTGTGTTTGAGCCCAGTGCCAATCGATGATGGATATTGAAATCACTACATATTATTGTGTTTGACGTGGTCGCGTGTCCAAATAACACTGAGAGATCCATTTCAGCACGTAGAGACCTGTAAACATTAAACACTCCAAGTTTGTGGTATCTTAGCTCAATAGAAAATCCCATCACCTCTGTTCCTGGCCCACAATCGGGTGGGCTGGTTATGGGCTTGAAGGTCATGTCACATTTCACATATATGGCACATTCCCTGGATTGCCCGTTGACCTATGGAAGGATGAAGCCTCGATAGTCTGAGATCTTATGTTCTAATCCGTTTCGAAGCAAGCTTTCCTGTAATATCAGGATGTCTATGCATTTGGTTGCTGCTATGCATAGCAAGTGTTGCAATTTTGTGCGCAGCCCTAGCACATTCCATTGCAGGATCTTTTGTCCTGTAGGTTGTTGGAACTTGCTGATATTACCGTGGTATCCATGGAGTCAGATGAACTCATCATAGAATTTGAAGTTGGAGTTGAGGATCTTGGTGTACTTGAAACAGACTCATTAAGGTCGCCTTCAGAAGTACTGGACTCTTCCTGTTTTTAGGAGAGTCTTTCCTTCCCTGCGTTCTTGAAAGTGAGGGTAGTGTTTTTTTCGAATTTCTTGAACTTGTGCTGACTTATCTTTCGAGTCTCTGTGGTTGGCTAGATACCGTGTTTTAACAGCAAACTTTCGATCAATTCCGTGACCAAGGCCTTAAGCATTGGCCAGAGAGTGTCTTGTTGTGCGGGAGCGCTAATTTCTTCTGTGCTGGTTTGAGGCATGTTTACTCCTAGGTTCTTTTCAGTGGAAACTCGGACACTCTTGTCATCATTGCTCACGGTGATGGCCCTCACACCATCTGCCATGGCCGATGGTAGAGGCCCGTGTACCCCCTCCACCTGGTTTTGTTTTGGTAAGCTCCACAATATTTTTGTGGGCAGAGGAGCTGGTATATGTTTTGGTTGGGGCTTCTGCTCTGCTGTAGGCTTAA
This sequence comes from Procambarus virginalis, assembly GCA_020271785.1. Classification (NCBI taxonomy): domain Eukaryota; kingdom Metazoa; phylum Arthropoda; class Malacostraca; order Decapoda; family Cambaridae; genus Procambarus; species Procambarus virginalis. The sequence continues at coordinate 68,088 of WNGS01163858.1, forward strand.
CTGGGGGGGGGGTTGTTTGGAACCTTTAAGCCTTTCGGGGCATCTTAAGTTTCAGGTGTGGTGTGCCTTGGAGCAATTTGGGCCCTTAGCTTGTACAGGCTGCTTTACCTTGTGTTTATCAAGGCATAGTTTCGTTTCGTGGGGCGGGCTGCAGACTCCACACCTCACTGGGCATTTGCAGCCGTCCTTGTGATGTCCAAATCTCTGACATCTGAAGCATCTATGGGGCTCTGGGGTGTATGGCCTGTGTTGGAACATGCCCCAAATGTCAAGATCAATTTTATCTGGTGTTACGTCCCTTGACCTCTGGTTATGGTTCCTCTGTTGCAGTTGTTAGAAAATATATAATAATACGGCCTTGCCTACTAAAGTGTCTAGGGGTAAATAATTAAACTGCTTACTCAACAAAGCATTATACTTAAAGTAAGGGTAACAAAGAACATACAATATATAAATGGAAATACACGCAGCCAAAAATATTAATGCACCAGAAAACAGTAAAACAATATCATTATATAAGCACTGATCAATATATTAAACTTAAATGGATAGATGGGTAAGCACATAATGGTCTAACCAGGAAATCAGCTACGTTATTAAACAATAAACAAAAACCACAGACTTAACTCCATAACATATCCACGCCAGCCAGCTCCACCCACGCGACTGGCGTTGCTCGAGCATGCACGGCATGGTTCCTACAAGGTACCAACTAAAACCCACATGAAACCTATAGATATTCTGCTGAGTAATACTAAAGAACATAATTATAACTAATTTATATGCCTATAACACTGCTAAGGTGTAAATACGAAATTAAGTACAATCAATAAACATTAATAATTACAGGGGTGAATCAGTGACGCTAGCTTGATACATTGCACGCATACCGGAACATCCCAAATATGGTCATCCCCCACGAGACGCTACGGTCTCCCCCCACAGGAATGAACATGCAATATCATCAACAAAATATTAAATACAGGCACACTACAGCATGCTACATTTAAATCAAACATATATATTCTGGAACACAACTGGATACAATGTTATATTTAAATAACTGATTCGTAACATCTGGAATCCGTCCTTTTACTGTGAGAAGGACTTGGCATTCCTGCTTCGTGGATTTTACTTGGCATCTTTCTGCTGGCACCACATAATTCAGCTTTTTGAAATGATTTAGGGTCATGAGCAAGAGATAGTGGAGGACAAAGATTTTCCTTATTTTGTCCTCTGAATTTAGTTCGTCGCATTTCCTGTAAATTTTAAGAATCGTTACAGCTGTCTCGTCTTTGGGCCTCAGAATACGTTCGCCTCTGAGGTTTGGCTTTGCTCAGATCTTGAGCTGACGGTACTCTTTTTTATGGTCCACTACAGTGGCGTACGAAGACTTACCTTCAGCATGCTGCACCTTGAAGGCTGGCAGTGTGGATTTTGTCTGGGTAGATGGAGTGCTCATCGGTAGAGGCCTATTTTCTCGATGGGTTATAGTGGAGTGGTTTTTCCTTTTGGTTTTGATCACAGGACTCTAAACGCCATCAATGTCAGAAAGTGATCTGGTGAGAGTCTTCCTTTTGTGATTGGGTGCAGCAACGTTGGTTCCCACACAATTAATCTGGTGGTCCATACTATCGTCCGGATGCTGATTGTGGAATGACGTGTCTGTCTTGTGATGGTAACATGATCACAATGTGGAGAGTTGGTACTTGTCCTCGGGTTTTATAGGCCAACCTCTCCCCTCCCCCTCCCTCTAGCCCTCCTGTCCCGCTTTTTAGTAAGTTATTTAGTTTATGTAATAACAAAAAAATGCTTACCTTATCGATAAGAATCAACCATCAGACCTCTACAAAATGTCCTCATCCAAGGCTGTTTCATAGGGAAATATATTCGTACATAGGCAAGGTCTTTTTTATCATTTAATTTTAAAGTTACACTAGAAAATACATTACATAAATAACACTAGGCGGAAGGTAAACCCAGGTGGCGTATTCTGTGAACAATCATAATGCAATATAGCCAGCAGGCGAGACTAAAATCACTCTGAAGTCTGTGATGCAAGCTATTCACCACTATTATGTTTTTCTTTTCAATAAAATCTACAAAATAATGACCATAAGTATCCGGAGTCATAGTATAACTGTAAAAAAAAAATATGTTTAACTACATCAAAATATATACACACCCAGTGAGCAATAGATACCCTACTGTGAGTTGGTAGAATATTAGTTACAAAGATTATAGGCCTCATTGTTAAAATATTTAAATGTACAATCTCTTCCACGTTATAACAACTCAGGTAATGTACTTGAGCACCTAGTTTATGTTTTAAGCTTATATTCATATCGTGACAGTTCATTATGTTTAAGCATGCACGTCACATCGAACAGTTCTCTGTCCATCAGTGGATAAAACTCCAGTTGTTATAGCAAACAGCAAAACCAACCAATCATATGTAATGCCAGTGACAAATTCAAGCTCGATTCGCAAGTTGCCAGATTTCTCCACGGGGAGGAATCCTTTGTCTGAATTGTGGATAAGTCAAAGTCAGGTATCGATCTTCCATTATTAAATGTGTCATAAGCTAGTACAGTACTGAGCCATGCTCTAAGCCTAATGTTTTCAAAGTTTCATAATAAAGACGCCCATAATGATGGTTGAAGTCGTCTTAAATTCGGTAAATTGACCTGCATAATGTCTTGGTACAAATACTATATAAATATATATATATATATATATATATATATATATATATATATATATATATTATATATATATATATATATATGTCGTACCTAGTAGCCAGAACGCACTTCTCAGCTACAATGCAAGGCCCGATTGCCTAATAAGCCAAGTTTTCATGAATTAATTGTTTTTCGACTACCTAACCTACCTAACCTAACCTAGCCTAACTTTTTCGGCTACCTAACCTAACCTAACACCATAAGATAGGTTAGGTTAGGTTAGGTAGGGTTGGTAGGTTCGGTCATATAATTATGTTAATTTTAACTCCAATAAAAAAAAATTGACCTCATACCTAATGAAATGGGTTAGCTTTATCATTTCATAATAAAAAAATTAGAGAAATATATTAATTCATGAAAACTTGGCTCATTAGGCAAATCGGGCCTTGCATAGTAGGCTGAGAAGTGCGTTCTGGCTACTAGGTACGACATAGCTATATATATATATATATATATTATATATATATATATATATAATATATATTATATATATATATATATTATATATATATATATATATATGTCACAGGACTAAAACCCAACCACCTCAAGCAAATGCTCAATCCTGCACTGGGTGACATTGCAAAGAACCTCTTGGTGGAACTAACCAGATTCACCAACACATGTCTAGCTGGCAACATACCAGCGTCCATAAGACCTATTTTTTTTGGAGCAGCTCTCTGTGCTCTAAAGAAAAAGAATGGAGGGATCAGGCCAATAGCTGTGGGCAATTCTCTCCGGCGTCTCGTCGCAAAGGCAGCTGCAAGAACAGTTAGTGATGCAGCGGCCAACATGCTGAAGCCAAAACAGCTCGGGTTCGGCATTCCACAAGGGTATGAGGCGGCAGCCCATGCAGCTCGAGCCTTCATCGCCAACATCACAGACGAAAAGGCCCTTATCAAGCTAGATTTCAAAAATGCCTTCAATTTGGTGCGGAGGGATGCTGTACTCCTTGCGGTTCATAGTCATTTCCCTTCCCTCTACCCTTTCGTACATTCATGTTACAGTATGGATCTTAAGCTACTTTTTGGCGAACATGAAATTGACTCGTGGGAAGGCGTCCAACAGGGTGACCCCCTTGCTTCTCTCCTTTTCTGCTTAGTCATCTAACAAGTCACAGAGGTCCTGTCCAGCGAGCTTAACATCTGGTTCTTGGATGATTGGTACCCTAGCTGGTTCCCAAGACTCCCTCCTGGAGGACATCAGAAAAATCCAGGAGCAAGGTGCAGTTTTAGGCCTCACCCTGAACCCTTCTAATTGTGAAATAATATGTTCCAACCAGGGCATCGTAGAGAGAATAGAGGGTCTTCTGCCAAACATCCATAAAACTAAACCTGAAGACAGCACACTCCTAGGAGCTCCCCTGGGGTTGAAAGCCATCGATGAGGTCCTTGATAAGAAAATCGCCGACCTTAAGAGGATGGATGGGAGGATTGAGGATATTGATGCTCATGATGCACTCTACCTCATCACCAGATGTCTGTCCCTCCCCAGGTTAACCTACTTTCTGAGGTGTTCACCATCTTACAGTAGCCAAAAACTAAGTGAGTATGACCGGTTACTGAAATCAATGCTAAAAAAAGCCCTTAACCTCTCTCTTGATGACCTACAGTGGAAACAAGCCTCTCTTCCCGTAAGACTTGGGGGACTCGGAGTTCGAACAGCAACGCAGATCGCTGTTCCAGCCTTCCTGTCCTCCTTATCAGCATCCGACGACCTTGTGAAGGAAATTCTACCTGCCCACTTACATCAGCTGGCAGGTGTACATGATCCCAATTTTACACGCTGTGCCACAGAGTGGGCCTCTCGTGCAGGCCCATCACCTCAACCACCATCCCCAAAAGCCCACAAGCAATCCAGCTGGGATGGCACCATTGTAGACCAAGTTGCTGCAGAGTGCCTGGGTGCTGCAACAACACAACATGACATTTCTCGCCTCACAGCAGTAGCAGCCCCACATGCAGGGGATTTCCTGTTAGCAACCCCAATGTCGGCAACTGGCACGCGTCTCACACCACACGCCCTCCGAATTGCTGTGGCCCTCCGCCTTGCTGCCCCAATCCACACCAGATATAGGTGTATTTGCGGCGAGGTGGTGGCTGACAGGTACGGCCACCATGGCCTACTCTGCCAAAGCACAGGAGGATGGCACTCGAGGCACAGTGAAGTTAACGACATCATCAAGAGGAGCCTCACCACAGCTGGATGCCCAGCTGAGAGAGAGCCCCATTACCTAACGCCCCGTAACTCTGATGCTCTTATTGGTCGCCCGGATGGTATCACAGTGAACCCCTGGAAGAATGGCAAGCAGTTGGTATGGGACTACACGTGCGTATCAACCCTGGCTAACACCTACATTGACCTCAGTGTTGCACAACCAGGTGGCGCTGCCACTCACAGGGAAGCAGCCAAATCCTGTAAGTATAGAGAACTGGATCACCACTACAATTTTGTCCCCATTGCTTCTGAGACACTCGGCGCCTGGGGTAAAAGTGCTACCAGTTTTTGAAGGAACTGGGTGATTGTCAGGTGATTGTCTTATCACCTGACCCAGTGCGGGTATATAATCAAACCACATTGTAACATTCCTCACTTGAGAATGAACCATGGAGGTTCGAAAACGTTGTGCAATGTTTAAATCAAGTGTAATAACATTCTTAGTAATCCACA
>WNGS01163858.1:91999-109832 GCA_020271785.1 Procambarus virginalis
TTTGTTTCCTTTGGAATAGCAATGCCCTAATCCAACTTAATATACCAGCCCCATAACCCTGAGCCTCTATCTTTTAATCAGTCTTTCATGTGGCACTGTGTAAAAAACTTTGCTAAAGTCAAGGTACCTAACATCACAAGCCTTACCACTATTAACTACCTCAACTCTGCTAGAATAAAATGATAGCAAATTTGTTAAACATGAACGGCAATTTGTAAAAACATGTTGTGATTCATTATAATTAATTTTTCAAGTGGAAAACGATTTGTATTTGCAATTATCGATTCAAGTAAAGTTCCTACATTAGTCGTTAAGCAAATTAGCCGATAGTTTGATGCAAGTGATCTATCTCCTCTCTGGAAATTGGTACCACATTAGCAACCTTCCACGACTCTGGCACTCTGCCTGACTCTAATGATTTATCAAATATGGTAGACATTAGCTTGCAAAGCTCCTCTTTGCATTCCTTAAGCACTCTAGCAAACACTTCGTTCTGTTAAACTAGTCAACCTGTACTCTTCCCATCCACATAGACTTGTTTGGCTGAAGGCATAATGTTCAGTTCTTCATTAGTAAATACAGAAATAAAATATTTATTAAAAATACTACACATCTCGTCATCAATATCTGACCTGTCTCAGTTTTTAATGGACCTGTCCTTTCTCTAATCTTTGTTCGATATAACTAAAGAAACCTTTAGGATTTGTCTTTGCTTGCCCTGCTATGCAAATTTCATAATTTCTTTTTGCCCACCTTATCTCCTTTTTAACATTTCTAACTAGTTGGACGAATTCTTGTTCAAACTGACTTCCCTATTACTAATTCTTTTGTACCAAGCTATCTTTCTACCTATAATGTTCTTCGGATCCTTTATTATCCATTTCGTGTCAATATTATTCGATCTGTTTAATTTGTATTTTATACTACGTTTCTATGCTTTGCTTAGAATATTTTTTTTTAATAAATTATATTTTGATTCCACATCGAAATCCTTTTTTCATCACCCATCGCTGTGTAACGGGTATGGGGTAATGTCTCTCTCTTGTCCACTATCCTGCCCATAGATATCTTAACTCCAGACCCCAGAGCTCTGACTCTCAGCTCAGTCCACGCCTCGTGATCTTGACGATTGACCGCCTTAGATACTACAGACACGAAAACGTTGTACTAGGCTTTTCGCCAAACTCAAGGACCTTTACTGGCTGCCACCTCCAAATAAAAAAAAGCGATCTTGCAGATTAATCAATCGGCGTTTGGACAACTAATTAACCATTAAACCTTTGGGGTAGGTTATCCTCAATTAAGTGGAAAGTTAGGTATGAGTTTATATTAAGTGTGGAATTCCAAAGAAAACAAGGAGGATATATCAGCTATTAAAATGGACTAAGCTTGCTTGCAATATGAATATTGACTTAGCCCAATAAACCAGTCTCGTGGAGACCACGGCAATAGACAATCACATATAAATTGGAATAAGTAAAAAATACCAATGATTTAAAACAAAATTTATTGACACCAAACTATCCAAAAATGGAAATAAATTGAAACACTTATTATCCTTAACACTTCCCAACTGAAATCTCTCCAACTGAGGCAAGATAGGGTATCAACTATATCCCTCTATATCAACTATATCAAACTCTACAGTACTTTACCACAAAATGCTAAGTCCAGCTGCTGATGTTCTGGTCTTCTTGGGGGTTTACATGGTGACCCCAGGTTATTCCACGCCACAATGACTACCTATTCTCCTCTCTCAAGACGAGAGACTGTCCTAGGCTAGTATTACTCCGCCTGGTTATTAAATTACCAGCAGGGGTTAAATTGAACAAACTAATCTCATATCCTAGCCAACCCAGATGGTTGAATTCTTATTGAGTCTGATGGTAAATCTATTAAGCATCTTGGGGAAAGGCTATTTCTAATTACAATATTGAGAAGTGACCTGAATTTATACTTTATGAATTAATGAATATAGGAGGCTGTGGTCACCCCCTAGCCCCTTAACCTTGAACCCAGGCAACATCATAAGCGGCCTACAAACTAGTCCGTATGTAGGCCGCTACGTGACGTTATTGTTTCTAATGGCGGAATATGAACCCCTGATCTTGACTTTACATACATGCTAACCTAATCTAAGACTTTAAACCAGATTGGTTATTACTGTAATTATTGAACTCTTCATTGCTTGATGGATTAATACAAGAGAGACAGCCATTTTGTAACTAATGTGCTAATCCTTAAATCCCTGGCTAGTGACCTTCCACAGCTTCTCAGGAAGAAATTATTTTACCTATCCACTTTTTGGAACCACGTGGTCAAGGGTTCTAATCAAGCTTAATTTGTCACAGCTGGGTTCGAACAAAGGTTAGGGAAAGAATAGGTCCACTGAAAGGTGAGACAGGTTAGATAACGGATAATGACGAAGAGATGAGAAGAATTTTTTTTTAATATTTTATCTTTGTATTTATTAAAGAAGAACTTAACTCTATGCCTTCAGCCGAACAAGTCTATGTGGGTGAGGACGAGGACAGGTTGACTAGTTTAACAGTTACCAGGGATGATTTTAATAACAAACGGTGAAACTCAAACCAAACAAATCCCCATGGCTGGACGAAGTGTTTGCCAGGATGCTTAAAGAATGCAATGAGAAGCTTTGCGATCCCTGGATTACCAAATTTAATAAATCCTTAGTCAGGCAGAGTGCCAGAGTCGTGGAATGTTACTAATGTGGCCTACAATCTACAATTTTTAAGAAAGGAGATAGATAACTTGCGTCAAATTATCGGCCAATTAGCCTTACGTCTATTGTGGGAAAGTTACTTGAATCGATAATTGCAAATACCAATCGTTTTCATCTTGAAAATCATAAATTAATAAATGATTCACGACCGGGTTTTACCAATGGCCATATATGTTTAACAAATTTGCTATAATTTTATTCCAGCATAGTTGAGGATGTTGATAGTGGTAAGGTTAGTTATGTTGTGTATCTTGACTTAAGGAAAGCTTTTGACACAGTGCCACATGAAAATTGATTAAAAAGACAGAGGCTCATGGTATTGGGGGGTGCTATATTAAGTTGGTTTAGGGCATGGTTATACCAAAGGAAACAAAGGGTTAGTGTAAATAGTGTTACGTCAGACTGGGAAAATGTTATAAGTGGAGTGCCTCAAGGCTATGTCCTGGGACCTTTGTTATTCATGATATATAAATGGTTTAGCTCCCAAAGGTTTGTGCAGCAATATTTTTCAAATTTGCAGATGAAACAAAAATCGGGAGTGAAAAAACACGGAAAAAGACTCACCATCAGTTCAATACGATCTAAATAGCTCTTTGAAATGGCCAAAAGATTGGCAAATGCAGTTTAATGGTGACAAAGATTTTGAGGCTAGGTAATGATGATATATTTACGAGATACGAGGTAGATGGTGTTGAGATTGCGAAGTCGGATTGCGAAAGGGGTCGGGGAGTTATGATTAGTAAGAATTTAAAACAAAAAAAATACATAAATGTTCGTAATTAGGCAAATAGATCACTGGGATTTATTAATCGAAGAGTTAATAACAAGACACCTGTGTTGTTATTCATCTATATCTTGCTCTGATTAGGCTCCATTTAGATTATGCAGTTCAGTTTTGGTCGCCATACTATAGAATAGACATAAATTCACTTGAACGTGTCCAGCGTAGGATGACAAAGGTAATCCCACAAATTAATAACCTGACATATGAAGAAAGATTAACAAATCCTAAATTGCATTCACTGGAAAGGCGAAAAGTTATGGGTGACATGATAGAGGTTTACAAGTGGATGAATGAACATAACAAAGGGGATATTAATATAGGGTATTAAATGTATCAACACAAAACAATGGGTATAAACTGGATAAGTTTAGAACACACAGAAATCAGAATAGCGTGATGCTTCAAATGATCAAATCCGTGGTTATCTTGAGATGATTTCGGGGCTTTTAGTGTCCCCGCGGCCTGGTCCTCGACCAGGCCTCAACCCCCCCAGGAAGCAGCCCGTTACAGCTGACTAACACCCAGGTACCTATTTTACTGCTAGGTAACAGGGGCATAGGGTGAAAGAAACTCTGCCCACTGTTTCTCGCCGGCGCCTGGGATCGAACCCAGAACCACAGGATCACAAGTCCAGCGTGCTGTCCGCTCGGCCGACCGTTTCCTATTGTAGGGAGCCGGTCGAGACCTATTGTGGTAGGTCAAGTTGATTTCTCGGAAGCAATTCTTTTTCCATGTCGTAGCTCAGTCAATTAAGGTGTGTCTGGGATCCTCTTGGACGTAGGTTCGAAACCTCGTCACGGCCCTTGTGGATTTGTTCATGGATAAGTATAGATTTTAGAAAGACCTGGATAAATACTGGTTCGCTTTCTGGAACTAGTTTCCACATGGCTTGGTGGAAGTGAGGTCCCTTGATTGTTTCAAGTGTGGATTGGACATGTATATGAGTTGGATTGGCTGGTTATAAATAGGAGCTGCCTCGTATGAGCCAATTGGCCTTCTACAGTTACCTTTATTTTTGTGTTCTTATGTTCGCCAGGAATATCAGCACATGGATCACCGACCGCGACCACGACTACATCCTTGTTCGTATGAACTGTAACAAAGTAGGTTTGTTGTGGGGAATTATTCGTATGGTTTCTCATAGACTATGGGGATTTGGAATGTTAGGAGTCAGGCGGTACTAGATCTGACCCAAGCAGAAAAAGTTATCTCTCCTGGGATTAGCGGTTAAGATTACAAAATGGCCGGCGCCTTTGTCTTAAAACAACGTATAATGAATTAATTTACAGAATTCAGTAATTTAGAGAAATTCAAGTCTTCATTCAAATGATATTCAATAGTATTCCTGATTCAAGCACCAAGAGTATTCTCAATTGCCAAAATAATGAGTAAGTCACGTCAGTGACGTCACTAGCAGAGGACTAGCCTCTGACGCAGAGCAATTTTGGCGACCCGGGGTCAAGGGTCACCAAGCCTTCCACATTTAGTAATTCTCAAACATCAAATAGCCATATTGAATTGGAAATAGCTTTTCCCTAAGATGCCTGTGCAATTACCTTCAGTTTAAAAGAGTTCAACCATCTGGGTTGTTCACAGCAACAGAGATTAGTTGTTCAACTTCACTTAAACCCTGCTAGTAAACTAGTACCTGGCGTAAGAATACCCCTCTGGCTTCAGTGAGGAAGGCAGAGTGAGGTAGAATCAGTGTGGGCCAGTCAACGATTGTGGGAGGTCATCCACTCTTTCCCCTCCCAAATAGATCAGTAGAACACCAGCTGGTCGCAGTAAAAGGTAGTTTGCATAGGGAAACTGTTCATTTCATGCCTCGATAGGGAGTGTTATGGTATAGGGAGTGATATTTCATTTAGCTGTTGTTTAGACTTTGCTTTAATAAATAATTAGCTTGTTATTTGTATTTTATTATTTCCATTTCATGTTTCTCATGTGGTTTCCACGAGTCTGAGTTTTAGTTCGGCTATAAGCCTAACAAAGCTAAGAGTTCAGTTATACCCCTTTGTTTGCTATAATTACCCACCCTTAACGTAGATTCTTCCCTCCATTTCCAAGTAATTGGGGTCAAGCCCCCAAAGTTTAATGCTCGATTAATCGGCCCAGACCCCGATTAATTGACACTTCTGGTTAATGGTCTGGTGGTGTATTGTATGGTGGGTTGGTGGTGTTGTCGTCGTTGATCCTTCTTCTGGACAACCCAACCCACAACTCGGTAGAGTACTTTTACTTTACCAGGAGATCACCCTGGGCACTTCTGGCTCTTGGAGAGGGCTCAACGTCACACGTTTAGGGGATGCAGCTCCAATACTTAGCCTCGTTGTCACATGCACACACCCACTCGAGCCGCTGTGACTCCCCGCTTTCTCCTTAAGTGATGTGATCTCCTCAATCCCCTTTGACTTATTAGTTTTCTGTTCTACCTGTCCACAGCGGTGGTTTTTGGTTCTTTCTCTCTCTCTCTCTCCTTCTTTACTACATCCTGGGAAGCCTCACTAGGACAAGGGCAATCACCAGCAAATTTGAATACATTTACTGGACAAAGCACATACACGATACATACACACATATAATAATAGTAATGAATCCTACACTCTATACTATTTCAGTCAGGTTGCACTCCAACACCATCAGAACTCTATCATCTGCTTATCAAGTGGTATCCTATCTCCTGATCCAGCACCTAATACTACCACCACCTCCTCAAGGAGTCAAGTCTTTAACACAATGTTGCACTATTAGCAAGAGAATATATATATATATATATATATATATATATATATATATAATTATATATATATATATATATATATATATATATAGATATTATATATATATGTATATATATATATATAGATATATATATATATATATATAATATATATATATATATATATATATATATCTATATATATATATATATATATTATTCTCATGTGATCTCCACGAGTCTGAGTTTTAGCTGGGCCATAAGCCTAACAAAGCTTAAGAATTCAGTTATCCCTTTGTTTGCCATAATTATATATATATATATATATATATATATATATATATATATATATATATATATATATATATATATATATATATATGTCGTACCTAGTAGCCAGAACTCACTTTTTGGCCTACTATGTAAGTCCAGATTTGCCTAATAAGCCAAGTTTTCCTGAATTAATATATTTTCTCTAATTTGTTTCTTATGAAATGATAAAGCTACCCATTTCATTATGTACGAGGTCAATTTTTTTTTATTGGAGTTAAAATTAACGTAGATATATGACCGAACCTAACCAACCCTACCTAACCTAACCTAACCTATCTTTATAGGTTAGGTTAGGTTAGGTAGCCGAAAAAGTTAGGTTAGGTTAGGTAGTCGAAAAACAATTAATTCATGAAAACTTGGCCTATTAAGCAAATCGGGCCTTGCATAGTAGGCTGAGAAGTGCGTTCTGGCTACTAGGTACGACATATATATATATATATATATATATATATATATATATATATATATATATATCACTAAGAACTCTTTGACCCGGCCAGGATTCGAACCCATGCCGTCCAGGATCACCCCTAAACGTACACAGTACCGTGACCACCGCACCAATGATCGTCTATAAGGATTGGTCTGTCTTGGTGCTTATTAACTAAGCTCCCAGACTGATCAACCCCCGACGACACTCATGGATCCATTTGGGTACAGTTTTTCATCAAATTCTGGCGCATGCACGGGCCGCACCGAGTTCAACATGTGTGAGAAAGCTGCATGAACGCGCAAGCCATATATCACTAAGAACTCTTTGACCCGGCCAGGATTCGAACCCATGCCGTCCAGGATCACCCCTAAACGTACACAGTACCCTGACCACCGCACCAATGATCGTCTATAAGGATTGGTCAGTCTTGGTGCTTATTAACTAAGCTCCCAGACTGATCAACCCCCGACGACACTCATGGATCCATTTGGGTACAGTTTTTCATCAAATTCTGGCGCATGCACGGGCCGCACCGAGTTCAACATGTGTGAGAAAGCTGCATGAACGCGTTCAGGTCCGGTCCGCTCTCAGGTCCGCTCTCTTCACAGTATTCTTCTTCGGCTGCGGCATCTTTACTTCTGACCTCATCGAGACTCCATCTTCCTGAGTCGAACCTACCTCAAATAACCACGCTATATCTACGTCGATATCTTCTACCGGTTGAATCGACTCATCTTCTCCAGCGTCTTCCTCGTCGGCCACCTCTGCCTTCAACACTACCGAGACAGGGTACTCAATAGCTTGGCGGTCTCCTGACTCATCACCTCGGATGTCAGTCAGGTTCACACTCTCAGGTTTTCCACCCGTGCCGTGGCCTTCTGGGCACTCCTCTAGCACAGTCTCCGCCATGACTCTTGGCAACACCTTTGTCCCACATGTTACGTACTCATAGCTGAATACATATATAAATTTAAATAAACTTTTGTTCTATCAACTGTATATGTATATATATATATTATATTCTTTGTCATTTATCGTGAGGTGTGGCAATGTCAGTGGGTACAGGAGCGCGGTGGCATCTTCACACGTATAATACCTGTTAGATTCGGGAAAGAGATTTTGCTGGACCTGTTCAGTATGGGAGTTCCAGATGTCACCTTTTACTATTCATTGATTTCATAATATACGGTAATTAAGCACTTGGCATTGTAACTTATTATTTTTGTAAGTAACTATTATAGTTTCTTTGTATCCTTATGTACTTTGAGAACCAGTGGTGGTTCAATTAGTTTTAAATATTAAAAAGTCTTGATTTTTCATCCCTCATCTTGATGAGGCGGAGGGGGAGAGAATTATGGGTAGAGTCGCAGCGAGAGTAGTCAGTCGCTGGCCAGGACTCGGAGGAGAATCTTTGTTGGAGTTAAGTCTGGGTTTTTGTTTCTTGTCATTAGTTGTTATTTGTTCTGGGAGAGACAGTATATATTGTTTCTTGTAATAAGTGAAATATAGTAATCATCTGTAAGTACATATTATTGAATATATAATATTTTAAACTTATGCATATTTCTTCATTCCTAACGGAATATTTATTTTTATTGCTCAGTACTTATTATGGAGTTATACTGGTGACCCGCTTTAGACAACCGCAGTGGTAGTATCCCTAGACCCTTAAGTTATGTGGTTGTAGGATCACGAGCAGTAACAAACGATAGGTAACATAGAGTTATGGGGGCCTGTGCCGGGAGATATTGTTCCCACTTAAACTTAACTGTGCTAATCTAACCTTGCCTTCCTAGGTACCAGTGTCTTGTGTATTTTCTGCTAATAACTAGTCCATGTGCCATGCAAGACTTCCTATGTGTCAAGTAACAACGTTTCACGATTTTGAGGTAAGTCATCCTATAAATTTTGTTTGCGCAGTGAGGCCAAGCGAATTTTCAGTGTTATAACAATTTTACAGTGAAGTGTAGTGCAGTGCCATTGTGTTAATTATATTGTGTTATTCAAGTGCCAAGTGTTAGCAACGATGGAGGATAAAGTTGCGACGTTGTTGGCTCATCCAGACTTTGAGGGAATTAAGAGCCTAAAAAAGTCTGAGTTAGTAGACATGGCAAATAAATTGGATTTGGCCGCCAACAATAGAATGGTTAAAGCCCAAATGGTGAAAGTCATTGTGACGCATTTTGTTGAAAACGGAGAGTTAGACGAAGAAATTCTGGAGGAGTTACGAGAGGAGTCGAGTGATCAGATGACGTTAAAGCGTCTTGAGTTAGAAGCTCGTCAATTAGAGCTTGAAGCTCAAAAGGAACAGAAAATATTAGAGGCTGAAGCTCGTCAAAGAGAGATTGAAGCTCAAAAGCAACAGCAATTATTAGAGCTTGAGACTAGGCGTTTAGAGGTTGAGGCACAAAACCAGAGAGTTTTAATTGAGTTGCAACTAGAAGCAACAAAGAAGCAACAAGCCAAGAACACACTAGGCAATTAGAGATTCAACAACAAATGGCTGACACTAACTTCAGGCTTGAAACACAGCGTATGGAAGCTGGGCATGGAAATACTAGTAATGTTTCAATTAATAATGATAATAATCCCATAAGGATGAATAAGTATATAGAATTACCCAAGTTTAATGAGGAGGATCCTGAGGTTTTCTTTGCACATTTTAATAAGATTGCAATCAGTATGAACTGGCCAAGGGATCAATGGGTAGCAATCATGCAGTCTCAATTTAAAGGGCGTAGTCAGGAGGTTTTTACATCCCTACCTGACGCTCATAGTTTTGATTATGAGTTTGTAAAGAAAAGCATCTTAAATGCTTATCAATTAAATCCAGAGGCACACAGGCAAAAGTTTAGGAACCTAAGGAGGGTAAGTGATCAGACAATAGCTGATTTTACTCGTCAAAAGACGAACTATTGCAACAGATGGTTAAAGTCACTTTCAGTAACAGAGTATGATGCTCTAAAGAATCTTCTTATCATGGAAGAAGTATTGTCATGTCTCCCAGACAAGTTGTCTACTTTTATGGCAGAACAAAAGAATGTAACAGACATTTATGAGCTGTCAAAGCTCGCTGATGAGCATGAGTTGTTGACTAAGGCACAGTTTACTGACTATTCACCTAAGTTTAATCGTAAAGTAAATCATAATGCTCACAGAACTCCTTATCAGAACCAATCCAGTCCTAGTGCTCCAGTTACTCCCATGAGCTTTTCTCTTACAAAACCTAATCCTGCTACTTCATTGTCAGGAATGTCAAATAATAATAAGGTTAATTCTAAACCTACAGTTGGTTCTACAGGTGTGTCCACTGTAAGGTCCTGTTCCCATTGTAAGAAAAAAGGCCATGGAATTAATTCCTGTTTTATCTTGCACCCTGAGTTACGACCAACTGGTCTCATTTATTGTAGAGGTGTGCAAAATAAATTTACTAATAAACATGTAACTGTAAACCCCAATTGGGTGAAACAGTATTCTCCATATATGTCTTCAGGTGAAGTTTTGTGTGTTGATGGAAAGTGAAAGCTGGTGAATATTCTTCGTGATACTGGTGCTTCCCAAACCTTAATTTCATCTAGTATACTTTCTAATGTTGAAAAGAGCGATACTGGAAAGTTTGTTGTTCTTCAGAGTGTTGCAGGATGTCAAACTGTACCTCTGATAGATGTTACTTTAAGATCCACCATTGCTCCAAGTTTATGCACTGTGGGTGTTTGTACACAGTTGCCCATCCCAGGTGTGGATGTTATATTGGGTAATGATGTGGCCATAAATCATGTTGTGGGTGAGAATGATCCCAGTTTGTGTAAACAGCCAGTTGCAGACCATGTTTATTCTGCCTGTGCTGAAGTTAGTTCTATGAATGAACCTGTTGTAGTAGATGGTGTTGTCCATCCTACCTGTGCTGATGTCAGTACTATTATAAATCCAGTTGTCAGTTCTGATGTTACTCAAGCATTTGTTCCAGTAACCAGTACCCCTTCAGTGGAGAAGTGGGATGTGGTTGTTCCAGATTCCTGTGTGGCCGACCTAGTTGTTGAGAGTAAGCCTGATACTATGACTCTGCTTTATTCCAATAAATTGGGAAAGGATGTCCATGTACCAGTGTCTTGCCCGCTCACTACGAACGTTGTGCCAGGAGTTGAGAGAAACTTAAAAGCCACGACTCTATTGTATTCTAGCCAAGTGAATGGTTTAGGACAAGATGTCGGGTTGGCAGAAGTATTCCCGCTCACTCCAAGTTTAGAATCAGTTGTCGAGAGTAAGTCTGTTGTAGAGGCCCCGCCTCACCCTAGTCAAGGTGATAGTATAGGGGAGGAGGTCAAATTACCTGTTACTTGCCCGCTCGCTTCAGATTCCTTTAATTTATGTGCATTGAGTAGAACTGACCCTAAGATTTCAGAGAGAAGCAAGGAGACAGTCTGTACTGTAGATCCAGTTCTGGAGAGTGTGGGAAATCAGCCAGAGGATCAGCTTCTGTCGAGTAGATGGAGACCCATTGAGCCTCCCTCTTCAGTTGTCTGTGAGGCTGTGACCCCACTTGGTAGTTTTATTGATTGTGAGCAGACAGTACTCCAAGCAGCTCCAGATGTCATGGGAGGAACTTTTAATAAAACCATTGAGAGTGGTCAAGTATCATTCGGATCTAAGTTACAGAGAGTTGTGAGTTGTGATTCTTATTCCATGTGGAGTAAGTATTTCTCATTGTGTAAAATGAGTCAGAGTGTGTGTAGGATGTTGAAATCTACTTTTATTCTGCAGGAGCCATTCTCTTGTGAAGTAATGGACTGTGGGACATCTTTGTCCAGCCTTGTGGTTGAGCAGAGAGAGTTTACTCAAGTAGGTTGTGCATCCAGTTGTTCTGAGGAAGTGGTGAGTTATACTAGAGCAGTGTCTCTATATTCAGATCCAGTTTATTTTGATGCAAGAGTAGTGAACAACGTGTATGTTCCACTCAAGTGTGGTGTTGACTTTCAGAGTCATATTGGTGTTGACTTTCAGAGTCATATTGGTGGTGAAGGATTTAATCATACTTGGGAGCAGGTGTTTGAGGCTCCAGGTGTGTATTTCAAGTTGGGGGATAAGGTTATCCTACATTGTGTTAATCATTGTGAAGGGTTACAGATTGTCCTTGGGTGTTTCCCAGGTAATCTGCTGTGCATCTTCAAGATGTTAAGACCCTTAAACCTCTTGGTTGATTGTTTGTCATCAGACGTAAATCACTTGGGAAGTGATGGTGAGGGTTGTCAAGTTTTCGGCATGTTCTTGTTAGTCTTTTGGAAGACTAGAAGGTTGATGAAAGTGTGTGTTGTGTTCAAGTTCACCCTCAGAAATTGTGAACTTGTCTTTGGAGTTATGATTGAGATATGGTGCCTAGGCATATGCCTGTGCAAGGTAGCTTTTGCACTTATCTTGGGTTGTATTTCTTGGTTTCAAGGCCAAAGGTTTGCTAAGTCGGTGTGTTGTGTTGCTGAAGGTTCTATGAATGGGAAAGTTTTATACATAATTGTGAGGTTTAATGCTAATTTCTCTAATTTTAGTATCCATTGGGCGAGAGTATGTGTTCCACAGAGGATCAAGAGTGATGAGGAGCAGATGCTTTTGTCAGAGCATACCCAGGAGAAGTCCCAAATCTACTTTACATCCAGTCAGCTTCAATTAAGCAGTTCAGCTCATGGAAAATGGAGTCTGTCTTGGAAAATTCCACCATGTAGGAAATGGATCATATGGAAATATGGGACTGATCTCGGAGAAATAGTAGAAACAGATGTAGAAAATAATTGCAGTGACTGTGTGAAAGCAGCTACCTTTATTGACAATTCCATTCATGCTAATGATGATAATGTTGATAGGAGTGTGAAGTATGATCTGGAACAAAGTGAAATAAATGAGATAGTACCCTGGAGAGATAAATTTGCATACTCCAGTGAAACATATGTAGAACATAGTCATAAGACTGAAATTTCTGAGTTTCATGTAAGAAATATTGAAAGTGTTTCATTCTGTTCAGATATGTATCCTTATTGCTTTTACATGTTTGGTGAAATTAATACCATAAATCAAGTGTCACATGATTTTCCCTTAAGAAAAAATGCCATTGATCTTCAATCCATTGCTTTTTTTTTCTTGGAGGTGGAAGTGCTACGTACTCATAGCTGAATACATATATAAATTTAAATAAACTTTTGTTCTATCAACTGTATATGTATATATACATATATATTATATTCTTTGTCATTTATCGTGAGGTGTGGCAATGTCAGTGGGTACAGGAGCGCGGTGGCATCTTCACACGTATAATACCTGTTAGATTCGGGAAAGAGATTTTGCTGGACCTGTTCAGTATGGGAGTTCCAGATGTCACCTTTTACTATTCATTGATTTCATAATATATGGTAATTAAGCACTTGGCATTGTAACTTATAATTTTTGTAAGTAACTATTATAGTTTCTTTGTATCCTTATGTACTTTGAGAACCAGTGGTGGTTCAATTAGTTTTAAATATTAGAAAGTCTTGATTTTTCATCCCTCATCTTGATGAGGCGGAGGGGGAGAGAATTATGGGTAGAGTCGCAGCGAGAGTAGTCAGTCGCTGGCCAGGACTCGGAGGAGAATCTTTGTTGGAGTTAAGTCTGGGTTTTTGTTTCTTGTCATAAGTAGTTATTTGTTCTGGGAGAGACAGTATATATTGTTTGTTGTAATAAGTGAAATATAGTAATCATCTGTAAGTACATATTATTGAATATATAATATTTAAACTTATGCATATTTCTTCATTCCTAACGGAATATTTATTTTTATTGCTCAGTACTTATTATGGAGTTATACTGGTGACCCGCTTTAGACAACCGCAGTGGTAGTATCCCTAGACCCTTAAGTTATGTGGTTGTAGGATCACGAGCAGTAACAAACGATAGGTAACACCACACAAGTCATTCCCCAGGATCACTTGGACTCCTGGAACAGGTATGTAGGGGCATACTCCTAACAACACCTCTGCCAACACATATTACGACCTAAGCTGGACAGTACATACGGGCATGTCACTCTCAGACAATAACCCATATACTTTCATCTTCCTACTGCCAGCTAACCGTCTATCACTCCCAATCAGGCTTCTCGTAATCAAGCTCTGATTAGCTCCAGTATCTCTTAAGATACCAACTTTTACTTCATGTTGGCCTCCTTTACTGATGAATGGCCTATACCTCTCGTTCACTAAGTTCATCTTCTGTGGTTTGTCTTGGAACACATTAGTATATTTACTTCGGGGGTCACACATGGCCAGGGTCACAACTCTCTTGCCCTGCCGACAATCTCGCATCATGTCGATATCTAACCTGTTACATTGGTAACATCTCATCTGGGAAAAGTCTCTTCTATATGTACCAGAGCGGCTCTGACTTTGTCCACTCGCATGAGAGTTCCTTGGGCCAGGCACACTACCTGCACTCTGTGGGGCTTTACTGGACTCTTGATTTCCTGGATCACGATTAGTTTCTCGTTTAGCTCCTCCATCCTCACTTTCAGACGAAGTGCGCGACCTACTCTTATGAGTTTTAGGGTACTTACGTTTATCTGTCCATTTATCAAAATTCTTCTCACCCCAGACTCCTCTGGTTCTTTCATAATTTCTTCCTCCCCAGACTCCACTGGGTCTGCCATTGCTGCATCTCACCTCGCTTCTCAGTTTGTTCTCCCTCAAGCTCTTATATGTTTCAGTAATCATATCTGCCCTATCTGCGGCATCTTTCACATCATTTACCCCCGCTTCTTGGATCTTGAGCTTTGTTTCGGAATGCATCATTTCTAAGAACTTTTCCATGACCATCAATTGCTTCAGGTCAGCGTAAGATCTAACTCCGGCAGCCTCAATCCATTTCTGGAATCGTTTTTCCAGACCCCTTGCTGTCTCAGCAAAGGTACATGCTCCAACCTTCACCATCTCTGTGAAGCGCTTCTTATAAGCTTCTGGGGCTAGCTGAAACGAGCGCAGTATGCTGCTCTTTACTGTGGCATAATCCTGGCACTCTTCTAGAGACAGTTGGGTGTAAGCCTCCCTGGCTGCACCGGTCAATCTTAACTGGACCAGCTGTGCCCATTCCTCCTGTGGCCACTCCTTGATGCTGGCAACCTTTTCAAAATGCTCGAAGAAGCTCTCTGCCTCTTCGAGAACAAACAAGGGAATGTCCTTCTCCCTAACCCTAACACCCGGTGAGTTTGATACCTGGGTGGTGCTCTCTGGCAACCAATGTTCAATCCTTTGTTCAGCCAAGGTTCTATTCGCTTCTATCTGCATTTCTTTTGTTTTCTCTTTTCTTTTTCGACCTGGGCTTTTTCTTTTTCTTGTTCCAATTCCAGTTCCCTTATTCTGGTTTTCTCTTTTTCTTTCTCCACCTCTAGTCTTGCTTTTTTTTCTACCTCCAGCCTGGTTTTCTCTTTTTCCTTCTCGGCTTCATTTTTCATTTGGAGTTCTAATTTCATCTTTTCCAGTTGGAACTGTCTCTCCTAACGCTGCATCTGCAGCTCTAACTGGAACCTTTCCAGACTCCTGATCCTGCTAATGCAGCTACTCTTACTGCTCCTACTCGATCCCTGTGATCTCACTTCATCCTGCCCATCATCCTCCCTTCCACTTTCAGCTTCTTTCTGGGCTCCTTGTTCTGCCGCTTCACTTTTGGCTCTCAATTGCCTCAGGATCTCATCCTTCATCCCAGCCACTTTAGATGCTTTCAACCTAATGCCACATTTTTCTACTATTTGTTTTAGTTGATCCCTCGTGCAACCTTCCAGGTCATCAGGCTTGCCTGACTCCACAAACGCTTGCACCTTATCCATCTTGTCATGTGAGTCTTCCCAAGAGAGAGAATATACACCTGCGGTCACACAGTTTATCTATTTCAGCAAGGGGCGTACAAATCCATTATTGGACAGGGTGTGGGTGTATCAGTTCACTCTTCCGGACAGGCCCCCAATTTTATTGTATGGTGGGTTGGTGGTGTTGCCGTCGTTGATCCTTCTTTCTGGACAACCCAACCCACAACTCGGTAGAGTGCTTATCCTTTACCTGGAGATCACCCTGGGCGCTTCTGGCTCTTGGAGAGGGGCTCAACGTCACACGTTTAGGAGATGCGGCTCCAATACTTAGCCTCGTTGTCATGTGCACACACCCGCTCGAACCGCTGTGACTCCCCGCTCTCTCCTTAAGTGATGTGATCTCCTCAATCCCCTTTGACTTATTAGTTTTCTGTTCTACCCTGTCCACAGCGGTGGTTCTTGGTTCTTACTCTCTCTCCCTCTCTCCTTCTTTACTACATCCTGGGAAGCCTCACTAGGACAAGGGCAAACACCAGCAAATTTGAATACAATTACTGGACAAAGCACATACACGATACATACACACATATAATAATAATAATGAATCCTATACTCTATACTATTTCAGTCAGGTTGCACTCCAATACCATCAGAACTCTATCATCAGCTTATCAAGTGGTATCCTATCTCCTGATCCACCACCTAATACTACCAACCTCCTCAAGTAGTCAAGTCTTATAACACAATGTTGCACTATAGCAAGAGTATATATATATATATATATATATATATATATATATATATATATATATATATATATATATATATATATATATATATATTTTTTTTATAAACCTAGAAGGGGTACCAATATATACAGAAGGGGTACATATATATATGTATGTATATATATATATATATATATATATATATATATATATATATATATATATATTATATATATATATATATATATGTCGTACCTAGTAGCCAAAACGCACTTCTCAGCCTACTATGCAAGGCCCGATTTGCCTCATAAGCCACGTTTTCATGAATTAATTGTTTTTCGACTACCTAACCTACCTAACCTAACCTAACCTAACTTTTTCGGCTATCTAACGTAACTTAACCTATAAAGATAGGTTAGGTTAGGTTAGGTAGGGTTGGTTAGGTTCGGTCATATAACTACGTTAATTTTAACTCCAATAAAAAAAATGACTTCATACATAATGAAATGGATAGCTTTATCATTTCATAAGAAAAAAATTAGAGAAAATATATTAATTCATGAAAACTTGGCTTATTAAGCCAATCGGGTCCTGCATATTAGGCCGAGTACGACGTTCTGGCTAGTAGGTACGACATATATATATATATATATATATATATATATATATATATATATATATATATATATATATATATATATATATATATATATATATATATGCAACCAAGCCTGAATGGTCCCCAGGACTAGATACAACTGAAAACTCACACCCCAGAATTGACTCGAACCCATACTCCCAGGAGCAACGCAAATGGTATGTACAGGGACGCCTTAAACCACTTGACCATCACGACCGGACATAAGGAAGTGATAGCCGAGGCTATATGAACCACTTCCCCGCCGGCACTCGGATGGCAATCTTGGGCATAGCATTTTATCAAATCACCTCATTTTTTGGGGCAACACGTGAGGAACACAAATGCAAACAAGCCTGAATGGTCCCCAGGACTAGATACAACTGAAACTCACACCCCAGATCCTTGTACATCCCTGTAAGGCGTCCCTGTACATACCAGTTGCGTTGCTCCTGGAGTATGGGTTCGAGTCACTTCTGGGGTGTGAGTTTTCAGTTATATATATATATAATATATATATATAATATATATATATATATTATATATATATATATATATATATATACATATATAGATATATATATATATATATATATATATTTAAATATATATATATATATATATATATATATATATAT
>WNGS01163858.1:120021-137348 GCA_020271785.1 Procambarus virginalis
CACTGCGATATGGTACGAACAAGCCACTGGTTACTCCTCTTTCAAGCCTGGCAAAAAGATATCCAGAGACATTGCATAGCCATACACGACTCAGGCTTGGTTACAAGTGCTGCTGGGAGGTAATAACCCAATAGTTAAAGAGTGTCACATATGTGAAACTGAGGCAGAGCGCCACTGTTGCAATACTTACTGGAATGTAAAGCTACTGAGCCCCTGCGCATCAAACTCAACATTAATCCAACGACAGCAGCTGCATTAGATGCACATTCCCGCGACTACAATGATTAGAAAAGCCGTTGAGGAATGGGACTCATTAGTGAGCATTCTGTATCTACATCCACCACCAAGATAAAGTTAATAAAACAAGATTAAAACCAGTGCACTAAAACAGAAGCGATAAGTACACAGGAAAAAAGAGAAATCCCCTCCTCCATTTTAAACTTAGACCCAAATATCACGGAAAAAGTTTATCATGTATAACCAAACTCAAGTACGGGCTCACCACAGCTCGTGCTACATGGACCTTCGTCCTGAGTAGCAAAATTTTTAACAACAAACAACCACGTTTCGGTAAGTGCAATAATATCTATTTATTCTGTGTAAACAAGAGCATTTAAATCGTTTATTTAGTTTCGTAGACTCCTACTGTTAGTGTAATATACGCTAAATGTATTGTTATTTTGAAAGCTCTTCTCTTTCCCCTGATCATTTTGCCAATTTGTTTCCTCTCCACAAACACATACTTCTATTACCTCCTTTCTCTATATCAATTCCCATGCCACTATCTACTAACAGTTTAAACCCAAACAATCACCTCCAATCACAGGTTCCAACGATTTTGCACCAGTAAATTAATCACATCGAAATAGGGAGTGAACTAGGGAACAGTGTTCACAAAGAAATCAGATTTACCATGGAATGGAATAGATCTGTAGGAGAAAAATTTGTTAAAGCACAAGATTTTTGAAAAACTGATTTTAATAGCCTAAGACATTTTTGGGGTCAAATAGATTGGAAAGTCTTGGGCATAGCGGGTGGGCCGGTTTTGGAGCAAGATATGAACCCAGCGATGGGTGATGTAAAAAGGGATTTCGATGTTGATTCAAAATATAACTTATCTAAAAATATTCTAAGCAAAGCACAGGAATGTAGTATACCATACAAATTGAATAGATGGAATACAAATGACCGGAAATGGATAACAAAGGATCTGAAGAACCTTATAGGTAGAAAGAGAGCTTGGTACAAAAGGATTAAAAATAGGGAAATCAGTTTAGAACAAGAATTCGTACAACTGATTAGAAATGCTAAAAAGAAATATGGACGGCAAAAGAGACTATGAAGTTTGTATAACAGGACAAGCAAAGGCAAATTCTAAAGTTTTTTTTCAGTTATATCGAACAAAGATTAGTGGAAATGATAGGTCCATTAAAAACTGAGACAGGTCAGATAAGGATAAGTACGAAGAGACGAGTAGCATTTTTAATAATATTTTTTCTCTGTATTTACTAAAGAAGAACGTAACTCTATGCCTTTAGTCGAACAAGTCTGTGTGAGTGGGGTCGAGGACAGGTTGACTAGTTTAACTGCTTCCAGGGATGATGTTATCAAACAAATAGTGAAACTCAAACCAAGCAAATCCCCAGGGCCGGACAAAGTGTTTGCCAGTGTGATTAAAGAATGGAAAGAGGAGCTCTGCCATCCATTGTCAACCATATTTAATAAATCATTAGAGTCAAGCAGAGTGCCAGAGTCGTGAAAGTTTGCTATTATGATACTTGTTTTTAAGAAAGGATATAGATCACTTGCTTTAAACTATTGGCCAATTAGCCTAACGTCTATTGTGGGAAAGTTACTCGAATCGATAACTGCAAATACCATTCATCTTCATCTTGAAAAACATAAATTATTAAATGATTCACAACATGGTTTTTACAAATGGCCGAGCATGGTAAACAAATTTGCTATTATTTTATTCTGTGATAGTTGATACACTTGATAGTTGTAAGGTTTGTGATGTTGTGCATCTTGACTTTAGCAAAGCTTTTGATACAGTGTCACATGAAAGACTAATTTAAAAGATAGAGGCTAAATGGGGCCTAAATGGGGCACCCCCAATACCAAAGAGGGTCATGGTATTGGGGGTGCAATATTATGTTGGATTAGGGCAAGGCTATACCAAAGGAACAGAGAGTTAGTATAAATGGGGTTAAGTCAGACAGCAAAAATACTGTAAGTGGAGTGCCTCAATGCTCTGTTCTGGGAACTCCGTTATTCATAACCCGACCACGAGTTGCTGTGGCTTGCTGAGCGACAGCAACCTTTCACTGTCTCCCAGTCCTCCCCCACGATTCCAGCCTCTCCCATCCCCTCGTCCTCCCAACCATTCCTAACTCCCCCCAGCCCTTCATCCTCCCAACAATTCCTAACTCCTCCGTCCCTTCGTCCTCCCCCCCTTCCCCCATACCTTTGTACACCCATAATCCCCCACTCTACCGTCCCCCCTCTTCCTCCTAATCATTTCCCACTCCACTGTCCTTTCGTCCTCCATACCATCTCCCATTCCCCTGTCCCCTCGTCCTCCCTGCCATTCCCTGCTCCTCTGTCTCCTCGTCCTCCCAGCCACCCCGCAGTCCTCTGGCTCTTGTCCTCCCCACCATTCACCATTCACCTGTCCCTTCGTCCCGACCATCACCAACTACCCCATCCCATCATCCTCTCCATCATTACCCCCTCCTTTGTCCCCTCGTCCACTCCACCATCCCCCACTCCTATTCCCTTGGCCACCCCACCATTCCCAGTCTCTTGTCCGATGCATTCCCAAATGATCTAATGTTCCCATCAGAAAATTGGGAACATCAATGACCTGAGGTTCCCATCACTGAAATATAAGAAAAACATTAAAAAAAATAAAAAACATGAAAAAATAAAAAAAAATAAGCTATTCTCACGAAATAAATGGTATGGTAAACAACATAGCTCAAATCAAATACAATGTCACACAAAATATTTAAATCAAATTTAAAATAAATCAAAATCTACGAAAATTCAATTTAGCAATGCAATCGGAAACATTGAAATGGAATCGTAACATATTTAGAATCGGGTGTGTTATTACGAGTAACAGATGGCACTGTTTTTCAAAAACAGCATGTTTTTACCTGTCACAGGTGTGGCATCTGTATATAAAGTAGGTATTTAGTAAGTATATACAAATATGCGCATATTTGAATGGAACGTTGAGTAAAATTTAAAAGTAATCAGTGAAGAACTTTTAGAGATTACAGCGTGTGTTGCTCTTAAGTCCACCAACAGATTGCGCAGTTTTTCAAAAAAAGCATGTGCTCTCCTGTCACAGGTGAGGCATGTATATAGTAGGTATATAAAAACACGCGCCTATTTGAATGCAACGTTGTGTCAAAATTCCAAAGCAATCAGTAAAGAAGTTTCGAAGATTTCCCTCACATAAAAAATTTAAAAAACACAGTTTAAAAAAAAATGTTTTTTTCCGTCACAAACTTGACATCTATATAGTATGTATATAAAATCCCGCTCGGGTGCGAATGGAACGTTATGTAAAAATTTCAAAGCAATCGGTGAAGAACTTCAGGAGATATATATATATATAATATATATATATATATATATATATATATATATATATATATATATATATATATATATATATATATATATATATATATATATATATATATATATATATATATATATATTAGGGGTACCACCTCTGGTGCAATTGCAGGGACCCACATCCTCGAAGAAGAAAACAAAGAGCATTCAGAGAAGATCTTGTGGATTCTCACTGAATACTTAATTCTTTTCTTCTCCTACCACCCCTATTATTTTTTTGTATGTTTTGTTTTATTTTATTGCAATGCTACAGTTTACAGAGAACACACACACACACACAAATATATAACAATTAAACAATCAGCGTTCGAAGACCTCGTCCAGCTCCTCGGAGGTTGGGTGCGTACCCAGGATACAGCACGCATTTCCCCTCTGCACTGCGACACTGAGGCGCTGGAACAAGAAACTGGCTGCTCGTGGGTCTCTAGTTTTCCTAATGAGTTCCTCACCAACCTCCTTTAAAAACTTGAGTGCACATTTACCCCAGGCGCCCAGAGTCTCTGAGCCTATCGGCACGAACCTGTAACAACGTTCTAGGTCTCTGTACTTGTGGATTTTCTGGGTCTCCCTGAAGGTGGCTGCCCCACCTCCCTCCGCTGAGCTGTAACGTAAATAGGTATCAGCCAATGTAGATGCACAGGTGTAATCCCATACGACCTGTTTACCTTCCCTCCATGGCTGCAGGGTGACTCCATCTGGGCGTTTTTGGCTGTTGTCAGGTCTGCACAACTGGGGTTCCCTTTGTGCTGGACACCCAGCTGTAGCCAAACTATATATATATATATATATATATATATATATATATATATATATATATATATATATATATATATATATATATATATATATATATATATATATAACAATTAAACAATCAGCGTTCGAAGACCTCGTCCAGCTCCTCGGAGGTTGGGTGCGTACCCAGGATACAGCACGCATTTCCCCTCTGCACTGCGACACTGAGGCGCTGGAACAAGAAACTGGCTGCTCGTGGGTCTCTAGTTTTCCTCTAGAGTCTCTAGTTATATATATATATATATATATATATATATATATATATATATATATATATATATATATATATATATATATATATATATATATATATATATATATATATATATATATATATATATATATATATATATATATATATATATATATAAATGGCGGGTTCCTGCCCGCCATCTGAGGAGCTGGAGGAACTCGACAACCTATGATAACCATCTTTGTAACCTATATGTAACTCCTTTTTTGTAACAAAGTTCAAATAAAGCAAATATATATATATATATATATATATATATATATATATATATATATATATATATATATATATATTTGCTTTATTTGAACTTTGTTACAAAAAAGGAGTTACATATAGGTTACAAAGATTGTTATCATAGGTTGTCAAGTTCCTCCAGCTCCTCAGATGGCGGGCAGGAACCCTGGATGCAGTGCGCATTTCCCCTCTGTATCGCCACGCTGAGGCACTGGAAAAGAAAGCTGGCAGCTCTAGGGTCCCTTGTTGTTTCAATGAGCCTAGAACCCAGTTCCTTCAAAAAACTGGTAGCACTTTTACCCCAGGCGCCGAGTGTCTCAGAAGCAATGGGGACAAAATTGTAGTGGTGATCCAGTTCTCTATACTTACGGGATTTGGCTGCTTCCCTGTGGGTGGCAGCGCCACCTGGTTGCGCAACACTGAGGTCAATGTAGGTGTTAGCCAGGGTTGATACGCACATGTAGTCCCATACCAACTGCTTGCCATTCTTCCAGGGGTTCACTGTGATACCATCCGGGCGACCAATATGAGCATCAGAGTTACGGGGCGTTAGGTAACGGGGCTCTCTCTCAGCTGGGCATCCAGCTGTGGTGAGGCTCCTCTTGATGATGTCGTTAACTTCACTGTGCCTCGAGTGAAGTTAAGGCCACGCTGAGGCACTGGAAAAGAAAGCTGGCAGCTCTAGGGTCCCTTGTTGTTTCAATGAGCCTAGAACCCAGTTCCTTCAAAAAACTGGTAGCACTTTTACCCCAGGCGCCGAGTGTCTCAGAAGCAATGGGGACAAAATTGTAGTGGTGATCCAGTTCTCTATACTTACGGGATTTGGCTGCTTCCCTGTGGGTGGCAGCGCCACCTGGTTGCGCAACACTGAGGTCAATGTAGGTGTTAGCCAGGGTTCATACGCACATGTAGTCCCATACCAACTGCTTGCCATTCTTCCAGGGGTTCACTGTGATACCATCCGGGCGACCAATATGAGCATCAGAGTTACGGGGCGTTAGGTAACGGGGCTCTCTCTCAGCTGGGCATCCAGCTGTGGTGAGGCTCCTCTTGATGATGTCGTTAACTTCACTGTGCCTCGAGTGCCATCCTCCTGTGCTTTGGCAGAGTTGGCCATGGTGGCCGTACCTGTCAGCCACCACCTCGCCGCAAATACACCTATATCTGGTGTGGATTGGGGCAGCAAGGCGGAGGGCCACAGCAATTCGGAGGGCGTGTGGTGTGAGACGTGTGCCAGTTGCCGACATTGAGGTTGCTAACAGGAAATCCCCTGCATGTGGGGCTGCTACTGCTGTGAGGCGAGCAATGTCGTGTTGTGTTGTTGCAGCACCCAGGCACTCTGCAGCAACTTGGTCTACAATGGGGCCATCCCAGCTGGATTGCTTGTGGGCTTTTGGGGATGGTGGTTGAGGTGATGGGCCTGCACGAGAGGCCCATTCTGTGGCACAGAGTGTAAAATTGGGATCATGTACACCTGCCAGCTGATGTAAGTGGGCAGGTAGAATTTCCTTCACAAGGTCGTCGGATGCTGATAAGGAGGACAGTAAATTAATAAATTCAGTAATTCATAAATTCAGTAATCCAAATAAATTCAGTAAGTGGTACCCTCACAAACCTATATTAAAAATATATGTACATATATATATATATATATATATATATATATATATATATATATATATATATATATATATATATATATATATATATATATATATATATATAAGTACCACCTCTTATATATATATAAGGTGGAAGGGAGTACCACCTCTGGCTGGAAGAAGGGGGACCCATAGCCTCGGAGGAAATCACACATAACACATTGGAGGGAATGTAGGTCCCCTCCAATACAATTTCTGTGTGCTTTTCTCCTACCACCCCCTTCTTTTTTTATGCTTTATTGTGTATTTAAAGGTTACAAAACATACAAGACAAATGCCTAAAGGTTATGTATCTCTTGAAGCTCTTCCGCTTCCGAGGACGCAGCAAGCATTTCCCCTCTGGATCGCCACACTGAGGCGCTGAAACAAAAAACTGCAAGCCCTTGGGTCTCTGGTGACGTCGATGAGCTTGGAACCCAATTCCTTGAGAAATCCCAAGGCACTCTTGCCCCAGGGGCCATGCGTCTCAGACGCATATATATATATATATATATATATATATATATATATATATATATATATATATATATATATATATATATATATATATTGTGACGGTGTTCCCCCCTTCTAATTCTCCCACGCCTGCTGTAAGAGTCATGTCCACTATTCCCGAGCGTTCTCTACATTGCAGGCAACAAGTGAACATGTGTGGGAGAGAACAGTATTCTCGAAGAGCCGAGAAATGTGAGAAAATGTAGTATTTTGGCCTGTGGGATAGGCCCTTTAGGGAGCCAATATGGCGCTGGCGAGTCTGTCTTCCCGCCAAAACTGTGTGACGTCAGTGTCGCCAGATTGGTCACCGTCAGCGACATGGCACTGGGAGCCAATGAAAACCAACTTTGGAAAAGTGACGTCACATAGGCAGGGCGGGTCCAGCCGTGTTGGCGCCAGGCGGTATCAGTCTTTCACGACACGTCCGAGAGGTAGGACGCGCGATCGGTCATCCTGTCAGAGTGACGGATTTACCGAACTCCGGTGGATTTAAGCGTCTCCAGTTGTTGGCACGCACGCTGTGAGGTCTTCCTGCAACCCAGATGAGGCTCAGATAAGGAATTGACAAAATATTGAGCAACAAGTGCTCAGGGACAGGTGCGTTGCAAGAAGTGGGCCGGGCATCGACGTGTGTCGTCGTTGGCAGTTCACCAGTATAAGAGGCAGCTTAGTGGCCGGGCCACCCACCGTGAGGGAACCAGGTTGACAGCCTTGTCAACCAGGTTGAACGTGTGATCGACGATCCTGTCAAGTTTGACAGTAACCCCACCTTCGTGGAACCCTACGAGTCAACATTTGGATGCAAGCACGTCGAGAAGTCTTCCCAAATACCTAGCGATATATCTAGACGACGAGGGAATTGACAGTGTTGTGAGCTTCAAGAGCTCTGAAGTCGGGTGCTGTGCGTGTGTCGTCCGGGACGACTAATAACTTCAGTGACTTCGTAGTGGTGAGAGGCAGTTCCTCTGGGAATACAGTGACAAGGACTAATTGGGAAACGTACGACGACAGCCGAGACGTAGGCTGGCTGACGTAGTTGGGAGGAAAGTTGATGGCCAGGAGACCGACTTCAACCCAGCGACGTACTGTAGGGAAAGAAGCACGGACCTGCTGTGTACAGAAGCGGCGAGACGCGACATCCTAAGGTGTGGGCTTGTGTTTCTGGACGAACGAGGCGAGAGCCTGGACCAGGAGCTACAACCCAACTGTCATCCTAGGATAGGTGAAGTAGGTGTTTACAGTTCCCTCCCATTTCCCCTTTAGTTAGCTATATATATTCTTGTCAGTATATTTTATATGTCGTGAGCAAGTCTCACCTGAGTTTAAGTCACAGAGAGCACAGTATGTGGTGAGGCTGCCCAGAGCGCTCACAGTATCAATTTACATATATATCTATGTGTGGGTGTGTGCAAGCACCGAGATTCATCAGAGAATTTACTGTGACTATTATTATTGATCTGTGATTATTATTATTATATATATTGGTAGTGAACCAGATATTGGTGTATTGATCTCTATAATCTATTGATATAAATGCCTGTTGATTGATCTCTATAATCTATTGATATCAGTGCCCGTGTGTTGATCTCTATAATCTATCAATATAAATGCCCGTGTGTTGATCTCCATAATCTATCGATATAAATGCCTGTGTGTTGATCTCTATGATCTATTGATATATATATGCCTGAAGTTTGATTACCGATTTATATATGACATCATTGTGTGCTGAATAATATCATATACGTGAAGTGTTTGCCAGTGATATCTCTGTGAGAGGAAGTATAAATATAAAGAAAAGTTCAGCGATCAAGCGAGTGCATTCACAGTAAATATTATTAAGAGTAGAGTAATCTTTTGGTACAGTGAAAGGTCACTGTGAGAGTATTGTGAATAAGATGATGATCGTGAGGCCAGTGAAATCATAAGTAAGCCATGTGAACGTTGAATAGTGTTTTGGAAAAAGTTAAATAAACGGTGATCGTGACAATTAGAAAACAAGTACTAGTCTTTCCCACGATCGCGAGGGCCCGGTCAGCTGGCATTTCTGACAGGTGACACATGCCGATGTTGACATATGGTGCGCTCTAGAATATTATGCTATGAATGGAGCAATCGTCATATATTAATTCTGATACATTGATGCATATATATTTCTCGTTGTTTTTTTAAGTAAAATACCAAAACTCTTTGGTGTTTGATATCATCCCCTCCATTTTATCTTGTGACCGTGTTATGATATAAAGTAGAGTGACCTGCCTGATACTATATTACTAGATTTGGCTCTTGCCACAATTACACCTAACCACTGCAGTGTTACTGGACATCTAAGAAAACCAGTTGGCGACCTTGAAGGCTATTTAAGAGTTCGGTGTCGGGAGGGCCACAGATTGAGGGAACGATCTGTGCACCCACTCATCTCATAATCTAAAGGCCGGTTGTGAGATCGACTGGGATACTCTCCGAGGCCAGCAGTGGAGCCTAAGGGATTGAGGGAAGACCCGCCGAACGACGGTGAGTAAGGGTTATGGTTGGAGCAACCACCTGGAAAGGAGATCCGGTCTACTGTTGCTTTAACCCTTCTCTTACGAGAACACCGTGAAACCCCGACAATATATATATATATATATATATATATATATATATATATATATATATATATATATATATATATATATATATATATATATATATATAATGATTAATCAGGTGTAGTAGGCCTATTATGTTTAACAGTGTCTTCTATGTAGGCATCGTTATGCTCCAGTCTTTTTCTTACTCTCATGGTGGGTAGAATAAATAGTTCCGAAAATTGGGAATTCAGAGAAGGTTGTTTTATTTTAATGTGGATTGCTTCAAGAATTTGTAATCTTCTTACATCTTGGATTTTGTCTATTATACAAGTGTTTTTATTCAGCATTTCTCTTGTTAGGGTGATGTCAAGGGCTTGTCTCATGTGATTCCTGGGAGCACCGGATTGAAGATGACAGGTTAAGGATGGACCGAAACGTTAGGCTCGAAGAATCGAGTCTAAGGATTATCATTGAAGGATTACCAGTTAAACAATCAGAATATGACTCGCAGAGGCTCAAAGCAGTCATAGAACGATAAATGGAAACCATCTCAAGACCTACAACATCTCACCTCTTCACAGATGGATCATTTGATCAAGAAAGAGGTTCTGCTGGGATACTCGTTTACACTAACATCCATGAAGCTTACTGGAGCATGAATAATGGGTGCTCAACATTGCAGACAGAATTATATATATATATATATATATATATATATATATATATATATATATATATATATATATATATATATATATATATATATACCCTATATATATATATACCCTATATATATATATATATATATATATATATATATATATATATATATATATATATATATATATATATATATATATATATATATATATAATTCGCTCAGCGCCGCAACATCAGACAAGGAAAAAGCCCGCCTCAGAGCAGCAGTGCCTGCCCCCCATGCAGGAGGCTTCCTCTTGGCAGTATCCATGTCGGCAATGGGCACGCGCCTAGATCCAGAATCCCTTCGTGTAGCAGTGGCCCTCCGCCTTGGTGCCCCAATTCACTCTGAATACAAGTGTATTTGCAACAGGGTGGAAGCAGACCAATATGGACTGCATGGGTTGTATTGCGGAAACACAAAGGGATGGCATATATAATATATACATATTATATAGATTTCACGTCTGTGACGGGGGAAAAAAACATGCTTGTTTTGAAAAACTTTTT
Organism: Procambarus virginalis; assembly: GCA_020271785.1. Taxonomy (NCBI): domain Eukaryota; kingdom Metazoa; phylum Arthropoda; class Malacostraca; order Decapoda; family Cambaridae; genus Procambarus; species Procambarus virginalis. The sequence goes on from WNGS01163858.1 coordinate 130,893, forward strand.
CATGAGAGGGTTTTTCAGGTTTATCTGAAACCTCCTTACTGATTGCTTTGAAATTTTGACACAATGTTGTATTCGAATAGGTGCATGTTTTTATATTCCTACTAAAAGCATGCCACACCTGTGACAGGAAAAACATGTTTTTTTTAAACAGTGCCATCTGTTAGACGAAAGAGCAATACACTCTGTATTGTAATCTCAGTAAGTTCTTCACCGACTGCTTTGAAATTTTGATACAACGTTCCATTCTAATAAACTTGTGTTTTTATATATTGACTATATTGATGCCACATCTGTGACAGGTAAAAATATGCTTTTTAAAAAAACTCAGCTCTATCTGTTGCACATAATAGCAACTCACGCTATACTAAATAAGTTACGATTCCATTTGAATGTTTCCAATTGCTATGATAAATTGAATTTTCATAAATTTCGATTTATTTTCATTTTATTTTAATTATTTTGTGTGACGTTGCGTTGAAATTGAGCCGTGTTGTTTACCATACCATTCGTTTTGTAAGTATAAGTATAGATGCCACACCTGTGACAGAAAAAATCATTCATTTTTCAAGAAACAGCGCCATCTGTTGCATGTAAGAGCAACGCAAGGTATACTAAATGGGTTTACGATTCCATTTCAACGTTTTTTAACTGTTATTCTTATATTTCAGTGATGGGAACATCAGATCGTTTTGGAATGCATCAAACGAGGGAATGGGGAATTGTAACAAACTAGTTGTTGCAGGAATGATGCAGAATGTGCTAGAAACCACGTGTGGGGACCTGACCCAAGCACATGGACGCATCCCCTGGGGGGATTGGTGGTGAAAATAACTGCCACCTTTGTTCACAATTTCATATAATGAATTATTCCACATTATTCAGTAATTTAGAGAAATTAGTCTTCATTCAATCTTTATAGTATTACTGTTTATAGTATCGAGAGGATCCTAATTGTCAGGATAATGAATTAAGTCACCATCAGTGACGTCACCAGCTGTGACTAGACTTTGCTGCGGAGCAACCTCAGCGGTCACAGGTCATCAGAGTTTCCACGTCCACTATTTCTCAATGGTCAAATAGCCATTTTGTAATCGGAAATAGCCCTTCCCTAAGATGCTTGTGTAATTAACCTCAGTTAAAAGAATTCAACCAATCTGGGTCGTTCAGTACAACAGAGATTAGATGTTAAACTTAAACTTTGCTAATAACTTAGTAAACTAGGTGGAAGAATACCCTGCTCTGGCTTCTGTTTGGAGCAGGGCGAGGGAAGACAGTGTGGTACAAGGAGCAGCCCGGGCAGGTGGCCTCGACCCATTTGCCCCAAGACCTAGCACTAACACCGAGCTGGTCGCCTCAAGGTAGAGTTGCTAAGAGTTGGTATAGGGAATTAGTTCAACTCATTGCTTTTCACGTTAGGGAGTGTTTTGTTTTTAGATTTTGTTTAGTTTTGAATAAACCATTTAGCTAGTAAATTGTCTTTTAATTAATTTCCATTTTATGTAATTTATTTACATTGTCCCGGACCACGTGGGTAGCCTAAGAGGCCGAGTTGAGTTGGGCCGCAGATTCTAACACCGAATAAGAATTCATTATCCCTTTGATTTTAATTATTCCACACTTAACGTAATTAACGTAAAAATTCATCCCTCCCATATATTACTAGTGGGGATCAAGCCCCAAGGTTTATTGATTAGCATGATCGATTCAGACCTCGCTTATTGCTCAGTGGTAATGGTCTGGTGGTGGCAACGCAATGCGATTCTAGAGTTGTGCTAGAAGTCTGTTTTCACGTCATAAGGTTGTAGAATCTTAAGCCGGTCAATGGTTTAAGACCACGTGGCATGGGGTCAGCTCAAGTATAGCTCTGGGGGTCCCTTGGTTTGAGAAGTGAATAAAGAATAAGAACAGGGTGAAGGTAAAAGAAGATTAAAAGTAAAAGAACGGGAAGTACCCATGTTACAATGGTTCACAGCGGTGGTTTCAACAATTTTGTTTGAAATTGTTGAAAGGCTCACGCGTCTAGCCATTCGGACACGTGCGTAGATGCTAGGGAAGACAGCCACAGGCCGCGGGCCAGGATTAGCAGTGCGCCTCAGAACAGTGCGGTTGAATGGGGGTTGGCGAATCTTGGGGTCGTGCAGGCTGATAAGATTAAGGATTAGTTAGTAAGTTAGACTGTTAAGATTATTGAGTAGGAGACCGCTCCGAATTGATTGGACAGGGTACCATACTCGACCCATTGCAATTGATTCAAAGGTGTTGGGAGCCACCATACTCTCAACAGCAGTTCCTTGTGAGCTGTTTGGGCGGATATCTCTCAGTATCTGTGAGACGCCAGGAGATTTATCCGAGGGCGTTGGTAGACGACCCAAAGCGCTAGGGAAAACGTAAATCCGTGAAGGGCGTTGCGGCCTCCGAGGGACGGACTAGTAAACTACCTAGCAGCGATTCAACGACTAAGTGATCCACACTTAGTGGAGGTTGAGTCGTTTCTAGTCGTAATTGTTGCTGAAAGCTGCGTGTCGCTCAGTTAGAACCTAGATGGTCGAGACCCCTAGGCTAGGCGCGGTACAGCGAGCCGGTAGGAGCGATTATAGGATTAAATCGAGTGTATCTTCGAAATAAGTATAGTTAAATTTATGTAAAGTAATTCCTTTTATTTGCGTTTCTCTAGGGATTAAATTTTTTTCCCTAAATTCAATCCCCGGTTAAAATTTTTCCCAAGTGTTCAGTATTTTTCTTGTATATTTGGCTAAGTCCGTAGAATTCTTATTGCTATCCCCTATTGTATTAGTCTAAGTCAGAGGCGTGGTTTCTAGAGCATAGTTAATCCTCTGGACTTAGGACTATATGTCGGTCACTATAGTTAGTGAAGGAGTTTGTTAAGGGATAGTGATTTTTGTTGTAAATGCTTGATAGAGCTTGTGGTAATATTTCTAAGTATTTTGGGATAAGTTTTCAGCTAAGTCAACGTCGCAAAGTCGTTAACTGTGATTAATTGGTATTCGCGGGTCACGTATATGATCTGGGCGTCATTAGGATTCCCTAGTCGATGCGAGTTATATTTTTCTAGTTTTTACCAGTAAGACGGTAGAATTGCGTTTTCAGACAGATTTTTTTTTTTTGTAGAAACGTAGTTGGAAAATTTTCTAAGTCCAGCTTGGGCTAGAATCTGATTTTTTGGCGAAAATTCGAATTTTCATGTTTCGTGTATATTCTAGGGCCAGCATTACCGTCTAGTGCGCGCAAGGGACATAATTCTGTTCTTAAGCATTAAACAGTGATAATTACATTTTTGCCGAATTTAGTTATTTTTCGAGAAAATTGTGTTGTGTTTTTGTCAGAGTCCAGTTTAGGTGAAAACCTCGGATTTTGACGAAAATTCGAATTAATGAGTGTTGAAACCGCCCGAGGCATCACTATTGTTCTGTATACAGCGTCAGTATTAAATAACAGCGTATTTATATCTGTGAGCGAAAAACCCATTTTTGCGAATTAAGGGAGTTTTGCGATATTTGGGCGACGGATTTTTTTTCCGGGTGCAGGAAAATTGGCAGAGTCCAGCATTGAGGTAAAAATGCAGTTTTTGGTGAAAATTCAATTTTGGCAAGCAAATACATGTCCTGGGTGTCTATATTAATCGCTAGAGCGGTTTATTAAAGTAAAACTAGTTATTTTCCTTCAGAATAAAAATTTTGATTTTTAAGAGTTTAAGCAAAAAAGCGCGGGATTTTTGTTTTTTCAACGCAGCTGGTCCCGCTCCATTAGTCATCAGTGGCCACGCTGTTTACTTCAAGTGCATCTAGTGTTAAAGTACAGTAAATATTCTTTATTAATCCATCACGAGTGCTGCGCGTTAGTTACTTTATCATTTTAATTGGCTTATATAAATTAGATTCTTTAATTTTTTTAACGTAAATGACTTAGTTTTCAGTAATAGAACTGCAGGTTATTTCACAGTCAGACACGAGTGCGGGGCAGACGCTCATTAATCGGATTCACTTCAGCGATGCTCTCGATTAATCGGTGTATTTCATATTTTTGGGAATTCAGTTAGTCTTCTCTTTTGGAACAGAGCTGTGAATTTTTTTTCTGTTATTTGTGTAAGATCACGGTTGTAGTGAGAGTCCAGGTCGAGTGTGAATTAATGGGTAGTTACAAGAGGCATGGCACACCGGGAATCACAGGGAATGTTTAACTCTGACGGTGACCAGTCAGTAGGGACCAGTGGGAGTGAAAGTTTAGAGGACAGCACCTCCTCCGACACCACGGGGGACCTGGTGGACCGCTCAGGTAGCTTAGCTGACGCCACAGGTGGAGTCAGTGGGACTGAGACGATGGGGTCACGGGTTCTGCATAGGACTGGGCAGTCGAGAGTATCTTCCCATTTCAGTACACATACGGTTATAGACATGAGTGGGGAATCTCACGAGGATTCGTCCCAAGAGTGGGGGGAGCCGTCTGGGGTTCCCCCACCTACAACATCGATGCCATACCAACAGGGGATACAGGGAGCTGGACAGGGGGGATCAGTTAGTACGGTAGGACGCACCACTTCGTTCAGTAGGGAACATGACCAGCAACCTGTCCAACGGGAACATGAACAACCACACCAACAGCAGGAACTACCTCACATAACACCAATACCACAACACCTATGTACACCTCACCCATCACTACAGCAACCCCAACCCCCAACCCCACCTCCTATACCAACCCCACCCTCAATTCTTATACCAACCCCATCCTCAATTCCTACACCAACCCCAACCTCAATTCCTATACCAACACTTCCCCCAACCCCAGGCCACACCATACCTACTCCAACCCCAGGCCACCCCATACCTATTCCAACCCCAGGCCACCCACACCTTACCTCAACCCCAATCCCAACCTCAATCCATTCCCCAACCCGAGGCCACCCACATCATACCTCAACCCCAACCTCAATCCATACCCCTATCTTTTTCCCAATCCCAGGCCACCCAAGCCATACCCCTACCTTTTTCCCAACCCCAAGCCACCCAAGCCATACCCCAACCTTTTTCCCAACCCCAACCTCAATCCAGACCCCAACCCGAGGCCACCCACACCATACCTCAACCCCAACCTCGATCCATACCCCAACCCGAGGCCACCCAACACCAACCCCAGCCTCAACCCCTATCCCAACCCCATGGCCCACCCACTTACAGTAGCCCCGCGTCACACAAACTTTTTTTTAATGAGGGAATTATGAGTCTGATTCGACGGGAGACATCTCCTGTCCACGAGGCTAACCATAGCCCATGCTTCTTGCCCAGCTCCTGTCCCAGGTAAGTTACGGGCTCACCATAGCCCGTGCTACTTGGAACTTGTTCCGAGTAGCTGAATCTATAACAACCATGCCACTTCACGGGGGAGACATCTCCCGTCACGCAGGGTGCAGTCGCACCTCCACAGATCTCCAGTATCAGCTCTTGATACTGGTAATGGCTCCAAAGGGCCACCACTTACGGGCTATTCATGCCCGTGCCACCTTTTGGGTGGCTTAATCTTCATCAATCAATCAATCGAGTCTGATTCCCAAGATGACTCTGCAGACACTCAGAGGTACGGTGTTGCCGTTTAATAAGGTGGAACGCAACCGCCGAGTGGATGACTGGCTTTGGCAGATTAGTGCGATGCTGGAGGCTGTCCCAGAGGATAGTTTGAAGATTACTCTCGCTATGGGGGCTTGCGTGGACGTAGCCGGTCCACTGGCGAGATTGACAGTTTCGGCACCTGACAACTTGACCTCAGTTTGTCCCAGCGATTAGGGACAGGTTTAAGGAAAAGGTGTCGGCAGATGAAGCTCAGATTTACCTGTGAAGGATGACCGCAGCACCATCAAAGATTTCGGGACGCTATTGAGGAGTAGGGTTGACGATCTTACTACGGAACTGGGGTTAAATTCGAGTCAGGCAGAGCGATTAGCCAAACAATTGTTCTGCAGAACGTTACCTTCTGCTATGGGGCCATTTTTATCTGCGGAGCGTTATTGAATTATAAAGAACTAGTCCAACATGCCGCCACAGCCTTAGACATGCAGATGCGCACGGAGAAGTCGGGCGCTCAGTCGTCCCCATACGTAGAGGCGCTAAGTAAAGGCGAGGGGGACAAGACGAGTAACTGTGACGCGGGTTCGACAGGCGGGAAGCAGCCCACAGCTGCACGTTCGAGCCACCCTGCGCGGGGTACCAACAGGGAACCGCGGAGGTGTTACTCCTGCGGGAAGCGCGGACACATACAGAGGGACTATAAAGTTACTACCACGAAAGATTGAAAGAAGGCTCCTAGTGATGGTTGGCCTACTTTTGAGGCGACAGTGGAAGGTGTAAAATTGACAGCTTTTGTTGATACTGGAAGCCAGGCAACTGTAATTAAAAAGTCAGCCTTCAGCGATTTTAGGTATGCACGTCTTAAACGTAGTGCAAG
>WNGS01163859.1:33608-45508 GCA_020271785.1 Procambarus virginalis
CAAAATTGGCACCCTTACAGATAGGCTATAGGCAGGCAGGTGTATAAGTTTCATGCAAATCGTCCGATAAAATGAAAAGAATTTTTTTTTTTTTACGTAATTTTTTTCCAATTAAACTAATTATAATATTTGTTTAATATATGCTATTGTGATAGCAAAGAGTCATGGCTATGATTTCTGTGACACTTTTGTTTCATAATCGTTTTTGACCATTTTGGCATAATTTTGACACCTACTTCAATATTTTTTTTCTCCCTTCCTATTTATGCTACGATGCTGAAACTTGGACCAGATGAAACACGTTTCATTTACAACGTGTCAAAAAGTTTGATTGAAATCGAACGAGTTTTCATTATTGCATTTTTGAGGCAAATTGGAACCTAATGCCCCCTTTAGGCCTCACCCTGAACCTTCTAAGTGTGAAATATATGTTCCAACCAGGGCATCATAGAGAGAATAGAGGGTGTTCTGCCGAATATTCATGCAACTAAACCTGAAAACAGCACACTCCTAGTAGCCCCCTTTGGGGCTAAAAGCCATCGTGAGGTCCTTGATAAGAAAATCACCGACCTTAAGAGGATGGATGGGAGGATTGAGGATATTGATGCTAATGATGCACTTTACCGCATCACTAGATGTCTGTCCCTACCCAGGTTAACCTACTGTCTGAGGTGTTCACCATCCTACAGTAGCCAAAAACTAGGTGAATTGACCTGTTACTAAAATCAATGTTAGAAAAAGTCCTCAACCTCTCTCTTCATGACCCACAGTGGAAACAAGCTACTCTTCCAGTAGGATTTAGGGATCTCGGAGTTAAAACAACAAAGCAGATCGCTGTACCACCCATACTGTCCTCTTCCTCAGCATCCGATGACCTTGTGAAGGAAATTCTAGCTGCCTACTTACATCAGCTGGCAGGCGTACACGATCCCAATTTTACACATTGTGCCACTGAGTGGTCCTTTCGTGCAGGCCCATCACCTCAACCATTATCCTCAAAAGCCCACAAGCAATCCAGCTGGGATGGCCCCATTGTAGACCAAGTTGCTGCAGAGTACCTGGGTGCTGCAACAACACAACACGACATTGCTCGCCTCACAGTAGTAGCAGCCCCACATGCAGGGGATTTCCTGTTAACAACTCCAATGTCGGCAACTGCCACACGTCTCACACCATACACCCTCCGAATTGCTGTGGCCCTCCGCCTTACTGCCCCAATCCACACCAAATATAGGTGTATTTGCGGCGAGGTGGTGGCTGACATGTACGGCCACCATGGCCTACTCTGCTAAAGCACATTGGGATAGCACTTGAGACATGGTGAAGTTTATAACATCATCAAGAGGAGCCTCACCACAGCTGGATGCCCAGCCGAGAGAGAGCCCCGTTACCTAACACCCCATAACTCTGATGCTCATATTGGTCGCCGGATGGTATCACTGTGAACCCCTGGCAGAATGACAAGCAGTTGGTGTGGGACTACACGTGCGTATCAACCCCAGTTAACACCTACATTGACTTGATTGTTGCACAACCAGGTGGAGCTGCCAATCACAGGGAATCAGCCAAATACCGTAAGTACAGAGAGCTGCATCATCACCACTACAAATTTGTCCCCAGTGCTTCTGAGACGCTCGGTGCCTGGGGTAAGAGTGCCACCATTTTTTTTAAGAAACTGGGTTCTAGGCTAATTGAAACAACAAGATACCCTAGAGCTGCCATCTTCCTTTTCCAGCTCCTCAGTGTGGCGATACAGAGGGGGAAATGAACAAAGCATTTTGGGTTCCTGCCCGCCATCTGAGGAGCTGGAGGAACTCGACAACTTATGGAAATCATCTTTGTGCCATGTATATGTAACTCCTATTTTGTAATAAAGTTTTAATAAAACAAACATATATATGTATATACAAAAGAATTGGGGTGGTAGTTGAAGAAAATATTAAAGACTGAAGTGTTCAGTGAGAATCCACAAGGTCTTCTCTGAATACTCCTTATTTTCTTCTCCGAGGCTATGGGTCCCCCACATTTGCACCAGAGGTGGTATCCGATATATATATAAATAATAATATGTTGTACCTAGTAGCCAGAACGTCGTACTCGGCCTACTATGCAAGGCCCTATTTGCCTAATAAGCCAAGTTTTCATGAATTAATATATTTTCTAAATTTTTTTCCTTATGAAATGATAAAGCTACCCATTTCATTATGTATGAGGTCAATTTATTTTTATTGGAGTTAAAATTAACGTAGATATATGACCGAACCTAACCAACCCTACCTAACCTAACCTAACCTATCTTCATAGGTTAGGTTAGGTTAGGTAGCCGAAAATGTTAGGTTAGGTTAGGTTTGGTAGGTTAGGTAGACGAAAAACAATTAATTCATGAAAACTTGGCTTATTAGGCAAATCGGCCCTTGCATAGTAGGATAAGAAGTGCATTCTGGCTACTAGGTACGACATATGTATATGTATATATATTAAAATATACATAAAATGTATATATATACATAAAGTTCCGCCGTAAAGACGCTAGCCTCCGAAGGGAGGCGACACATATAAGTACGGTCAGGAAAAACAACAGAGTAGCCCACACCGTCCGCAGACTTAGACCCATCGGTAAAGATGGAAATAGAGTGGGAGTGCGAAGAAAAGTGCTCAAGGAAGAGGCTTTTCAGAATTGTAGGAGGGGTAAAGGCTTTAGTAATACAAGTCAAGGACGTACAAAACTTGGGAAGGGGGACTCTCCACGGAGGCAAGGAAGGAACAATACGAGGAGAAACATTAGAAAGATGAACAGAAAGAGAATCCTGCAAGCGAGATAACCGGACAAAAGTGGGAAACGATGAAGAGGAACAGGAGCTACAGGAGGAGGAAAAGTCAAAGCACGACAGAGGCGAGAGGAAGGATGCTGTAAGGACCGCGCAAGATAGCGAAGACAGTAGCGGTCACGGCGGTCCTGGAGAGAGAGAAAGCCAGTGTCAACATACAAACTGAGGGCGGGAGTCGAACGAAAGGCACCAGAGCTGAGACGCAACCCAGTATGGTGCAAAACATCAACACGGCGAAGAGTAGAAGGAGAAGCAGAAGAGAAGCAGGGCAACCATAATCGAGTTTAGACAGGACGAGAGAGGAGTGCAAATATAGGAGCGTGCGTCTATCCGCTCCCAAAGAAGTATGGGACAAAACCTTAAGGAGGTAAGGGCCTTAGAGCACTCAACTCGGAGGTAAGAGATATGGGCTGACCAAGACAAACGAGTGTCAAAGACTAACCCCAAGAGCTTTGCGGAATCCCTGTACACAATGGGATGACCATAAAGCGACAAAGAGGGACGAAGAACAACATGCTTCCGAGTAAAAGTCATAGCACAAGTCTTAGATGCAGAGAACTTGAAGCCATGATCGGTGGCCCAAGACGACACGGCATCAATCGCAAGTTGAAGCCGCCGTTGAAGGAGAGGTGAATCATCACCCCGACAGCAAAGGGTAAGATCATCAACATAGAGAGCAGAGAAGACGCCAGAAGGAAGAGAAGAAAGAAGACCGTTGAGGGCAACTAGAAAAAGAGTAGTGCTCAGAACACTACCCTGGGGTACACCCTCATACTGCCGAAAAGGGGCAGAGAGAGCAGTACCAAGCCGCACACGAAAGGAACGACGAGAGAGGAAGCTCTGGAGGAAGAGAGGGAGGTTCCCACGAAGGCCAAAAGAATGAAGTTGAGACAGAATATGATACCGCCAGGTAGTGTCGTAAGCCTTTTCTAGGTCAAAAAGGACGGCAACAACGGAGGTCTTCGCAGCAAAAGCAGTACGAATATAGACCTCCAAGTTCACCAGGACATCCGTTGTGCTGCGGCACTTGCGAAAACCAAATTGAGAAGGAGAGAGGTGGTTATAGTGTTCTAAGAACCACATCAAACGAACGTTAACCATACGTTCAAAGAGCTTGCAGACACAACTCGTGAGGGCAATAGGGCGGAAGTCCTTGGGGATGACCCGAGAGACCCTGGTTTCCGAACAGGGAGGACAACAGCATCGAGCCAGTCTTCAGGGACTGACGACGACTCCCAGACCCGATTGTACAGACTCAGTAAATACTGAGACGTGCACGGAGGGAGATGGCGGAGCATTTCATAATGAATGCCATCAGAGCCCGCTGCCGTAGAACCACAAAGGGCTAGGGCAGATTGAAGTTCAGAGAGAGAGAAGGGATCATTATAGGGAAGGTGAAGAAAAGTACAGAAATTTAAAGGACGAGACTCAAGGAGAGGCTTACGAAGAAGGAAGGATTGGGGGAGATGAGAACCAGAACTAACAGAGGAGAAATGGGAACCCAGTTCGGTCGCAACCTGCAACGGGTCCGCCACAAGAGCACCATGGAGGCGAAGGACCGGTGAGACATCGGGAACGAACTTACCCGCAATCTTGCGGATACGCTTCCAGACCAGCGGAAGAGGAGTTTTGGAAGTAACGGTAGAGACATAAGTCGCCCAGCAAGCACGTTTAGCCGCACGGATGGTCCTACGGGCCACCGCACTCGCCTTCCGAAACAAAAGAAAAGACTCAACCGTCTGCCGGCGGCGATGTCTCTTCCAGGCTGCACGCTTACAGCGGACAGCCCGAGCACAGTCCAAACTCCACCAGGGAACGCACTTTCGCGTTCCCCGAGAGGAAGAGCGAGGAATAGAGTGGAGGGCAGCGTCAAAGACAGTGTCATGAAAAAGAAGGAGGGCGCGAGGGAGAGGTAAAACGGAGAGGTCGGAAATAGTAGCACGGAGAGTAAAAAGGCGCCAGTCAGCCTCGGCAAACCGCCACCGAGGGAAGGAGAGAGGAGGGCGAAAGGAGAAAAAAGTGACAAGGATAGGAAAATGGTCACTGCCATGGAGGTCATCAAGGACTCGCCACCCGAAATCTAAGGAAAGGGATGACGAGCACAGAGAAAGATCGAGACAAGAAAGGGAGCGAGTCCGAGAGTCCAAATGAGTGGGCTCACCAGAATTAAGAAGGGACAGGGAAGAAGAGAGGATGAAAGGTTCAAGTAGGCGACCCCGGGTGTTTGTTAGCACATCACCCCAAAGGGCATGACGACAATTGAAATCACCCAGCAGGAGCACAGGCTCCGGCAAGGAGTCTAGGAGGTGTTTAAGATCGGGAAGAGAAAGTGGGACAGTGGGGGGAAGATAAATGGAACAAACCGTGTACCATCTACGCACAAAGACACGGGCGGCAGAACAGTGGAGAGGCGAGGAAAAAAGTAAGGGGACAAAGGGAACATCGGAACGAATCAAGAGAGCAGAAGAATTATGGACCCCAGCAATAGCTGGGGGAGGGGAGAGAAAAGAATAGCCACGGAAGCGACCAGAACGAGAACCAAGCATCGGCTCCTGCAGACAGACACAAAGGGGCGAAAACTGTGAAATGAGAAGTTGAAGGTCAAGGAAATTGGCGTAAAATCCACGGATGTTCCACTGAAGAAAAGACATCACCAAAGAGAGAGAGGAGAGCAACAGAGAGCAAAGAAACAAAGGTGAAGAAGGAACACAGCACGCTAAAAAGCACAGAGTCAGGATCAGGGTCAGCGAAGTCAGGATTAGGGGGCATGGGTAAACTGAGTAAAGAAGAGGGCAAGAAGCGGGAGGACGGACCAGAGGTGGACGAGCAGGGTCTGGAGGAGAAGGAAGGGGAGGAGGGGGAGCAGAAAGAGGGGAGCGCACCTCAGCAAGGGCAGTAACCGAGATGGAACTGGGGCTAAAGAAACCCCCACAGTAGGAACAGGGGGCACCACCACCGAAGCGGGAGGGGAAGGAACGATAGAATCAGAGATAGGGGGCGAAGAAGAAAGCGAAGCTTCTTACCGACAGGGGAGGAGGAAGGAGAGGAGCCAGGTTTCCGCTTCTGACTCAAAAAACAGGCGTCCCAGCAGCAACGTACTGGGCAACAGACTCCAGAGTCTCGATAGGAGAAGAAGAGCGAGAGCGAACAACACAACCATCAGGAGAGCGATGGACGTCGGCCCGCACAGTCAGGCGGCGTGGAGAGCCAAGAGACGGAGGAGAAGACGGAAGGAGGACTAGAAGGAGAGGAAATAGAAGACACAGGAGACGTGACAGACTGGGTAGAAAGAAGGGGAGCCCTAGACAGAGAACCAGGAGGGGGACCCTTCGGGACAGAACGGAGGGAAACAGGGGAGGTGGTGGTGGGCGTGTCTGGGTCTAAGGCTCGGAAACGGTTGTGAGACTGAGGAAGGCGGGAAGGACGAGGAGAGGAAGAGCGCACCACTCGAGCATAGGAGACACCAGCGAAAGAGGGGAGACGATGAACTTGGCGCCGAGCCTCAGGAAAAGACAAACGGTCCCGGTGCTTCAAGTTGAGGACAGCCGCCTCAAGTTTGTAACGAATACACGCACGGGAGAAGGTAGGGTGGGCCTCACTGCAATTGAGGCAGCAGGCCTGGGGAGAAGTGCACTCCAACTTAGAGTGACCCTCGCTTCCACACAGGGGACAGAGAGAGACAGGACTAGAGCACCTGAGGGTACCATGCCCAAACTTCCAGCACTTACCGCAGAGCCGAGGAGATGAAATATACTCCTGAACGGAGCACCTGGCACCAGCGAGAATGACAGAGGATGGAAGGGTCCTACCATCAAAGGTAACCTTCACAACCCGAAGAGGCAGACGGCGATGACCACGAGGGGACGAATAAATGTATCCACCTGGAGGACAGAATGACCCTGGGCCTCGAGGACATGTTTGATATCCTCTGAGATCCCTAACACCGGTCGCAACATGGTGTGGGAGGAGAACAGTGCCAACACTGGCATTCAACCGAGCGTTCTTCGAGACTCGAACAGGGGTTTCACCAAGGCAGGATAAGGCGGCCAAGCGAGTGGCCGCATCCTGTGAAGGAGCAGCAACGACACGGGTACCAAGACGAGTGGGGTCGAAGGTGACAGAGGCATCCACGGAATCGACAAGATGCTTATGAAGGGAAAAATCGTCAGGAGGAGTCGAGTCCAAGGGTTGGAGGTCAAAATGCTTAGTCCATGTCGCAGGACCAAACAAAGCATGGAACGAAGTAGGATGGGAAGGAAGCATACGAGAGCGGCCGTGCGGGGACGGCGATGAGAACCCGTAGAGAGAGACGGGACGAAAGGTGCAGTAGTCACAAGAAGAGATGGAGCCGTGCAAGGGGACGATACGGTCACCACAGCAGGCTTGGGGCTCGACCCAACCACAGAGGAGAGAGGGGTGCAGGGAGGAAGAGTCCGGACTGGGCCTAAACCGGGCTCTGTAGTGGAGGCTACAGATCCCGGTCTTCCAGGACGGTCCAACTCAGGAGCCTGGTTGCCCACCCCATGAGCCTGGTTAGAAGTAGTCAAGTCGTCATCCATATAGCAAACTAATAAAAGGGATGGGACCCGGAACCAAGGGATACCACCTACCAGGGCAGCCAGGGAGGCCGAGCGCGGGCCAGTGCCGGAAGGGTGTGTCGTCCCCAGCGGTGCGCCCCCTTTTCAACAGGGGAGTCCTACTACTTCGTGCATTCTCCCACACTGGTGCTAAGACCCCAGTCCCCCTATCATCCTAGCCTGGACACCCAACCATCCACTCAGGGCGGCCTCTCACAGGCGACCCCTCCAGCGGGTGGTCCGATGGCTCACAAGGCCCCTACATGGTGCCCTTCTGCACGTACACCACCCAAAGGGGGGGTCAGGAGAGGGGGCACAGGCAACCCACTCCGGTCCCAGGGAGGTGTACGTGAGCCCCTCACCACGACAAGGAGGCACCACGGAGGGGAGAACATCATAAATCGTTAGTATGCCTGCGTGTCCTTGTTTTCTCTCTTTCTTAATCCTCTTTGAGGTGTGAGGGTAAACAGTTAATTCCATTAATAAATTCCACTAATGTGAGAAGATGAGACTGTTGTAATCAGCAAAAAGGCTGATAATTTTGTTTCCATGATTCAAGTTACTGATCCAGTGTGATAACCTCTACAGCTTGATCCAAGCACTGTGTCTGAACACTGTGTCTGTGTCCCTAGCCCAAAAAAGTTGTCTGACTTATTTATTCAACGAGATGAAGTCATCACATCTACCTAAATCACTGGACATTGGTAAGAGTTGGGCCAGATAAGGTCAGCCCGAGACTGTTACACCGTTGTGTCAACCTTCTGGCTTCACGTCTCAGATGAACTGGTTAACTATGCATCCCGTCCTCTAAACAAAGACCCCAACCCATCCCTCAGACCAAGTCCATTCCATCCCAGCCCGTCCTCTAAGCAAAGATCCAAAGTCGGTTTACACACAACTCACAATTGATGACGTTCCAACACTTCCCGAGCAAGTGTTAACTGACGTATTTTGTTCGAACCACAGCCCTGTAAATGCTTCACCCCACGTACTACAGTGAACACAATGTAGTACAGGATCCCTAGTCCCAGCTATGTCTGGATACAAGTGACAGGATGAACAATTCAGCGGGTTTTCTTCCTATTGGGGAGTGCGTTTTACATGCTGCTATGGCGGTATGTCCACTCACAGAAAGAGTGGCGCTGCCCAATAAACTCGCCCCACGGGGCAAAATTTAAAAAAATTTAACAAAAATGACATTTGGAGAAATCCTTTTCCAATTAAACTGCAATGTACGAGCACTGGTCAGAGGAATAGAAGCCCTAAACAAGAAAATAATTAACACAAATATGCAGTCATATGCAATGAAACATATATATATATATTATGTATACATAATTATTTATTATATATATGTATATAAGTTTACCGCTAGCCCTAGAGGGCCGCTAGCCCTAGAGGCCTCGACAAGGACAGGAAGCCGGCGACTTGTCGAAGGTCCTCCCATTTGTCTTAATGATCTTTTTCATGTATATTTTGAAATTTAGCACAGTTTTTGGCAGTTACGACTCTGGCGGGTAGGCGACTCCATGGGTTAATAACCGTGGGTGAAAAAAACATCTGCTCTCAATCCTACACTGTGGCTTGTTGTGCTTGGAACCGTTGTTCCTTGTTTGTGTTACATGGGACTTTTTGGAGAAAAGATGCGGGTCAACATATTCTAACTTGCTTCAGTGAGATCCCTGTCATGCCTGGTTTGTAGTGTTGATAGCCCTGTGGCGTATCAATATAAATATTCTAATATTTTACCATTTATTCCATTGGCCTGTAATTTCCTTGCTAGTCTTTCATATGATCACTATTCATTTCACACCTCCAAGGGTGTGAAATGTTATTCTATATATTATTATATTCATTTCATATATTCATTTCACACCTCCAAGGGTGTGAAATGTTATTCTATATATTATTATATTCATTTCATATATTCATTTCACACCTCCAAGGGAGCCGGTCGGCCGAGCGGACAGCACACTGGATTTGTGATCCTGTGGTCCCGGGTTCGATCCCGGGCGCCGGAGAGAAACAATGGGCACAGTTTCTTTCACCCTATGCCCTGTTACCTAGCAGTAAAGTAGGTACCTGGGTGTTAGTCAGCTGTAACGGGCTGCTTCCTGGGGGTGGAGGCCTGGTCGAGGACCGGGCCGCGGGGACACTAAAGCCCCGAAATCATTTCAAGATAACCTCAAGATAACCAAGATGGTTCCTTATCAAAAGCTTTATCAAAATACATGGATACTATATCCACCGGACGGCCTTTGTCTGAGTAGCTGGTCACCGTTTCCAAAAATGTGAGCAAGTTTGTAAGGTAGGATCTGTTTTTAACAAATCCATATTGTGTCGATTGTACAAGGTTGTTCATTGAAAGATGGTGAATGATTCCCTTCCTGAGGACCAGTGATTTTTACAGGTTAATGAAACACACTTCTCAAAAGATTTTGTTAATAAAACAATTTTACAAATAAACAATTCATTACAAACTCTTAGAAAAAAATATTTACATAAGCCAGTATTCACAGTCTTCCACACCTCCAAAAAACATTCACAACATCAGCCATGTAGTCCAAGAAATGGATCATTCAAGTCAGCATATACACCTTCACACCATACGTTCCCTCATTCCTTCCAAGACTCCCAAGACAAGGTGGAAAAGAGAGTAAAGAAAGATAGTGAAAGGACCAGGAGAAGGGTTTCGTTGTCACCAGAGAAGACTTCCATAGTAAGGAGTCTTACCATGGGATCATTTGACATGTGAAAACTGCAAGGAAAAATGGAATTAGTGACATGATATAATTTTGCAAACACAATTTTACTCCAGAACTTTTGAGGAAGACTACTTTACATCAAGATGTCTGGAACATGAATATTTCTACTTCTTAATGTCTGTTATTATGCAATAAGACACCTTGAAGTTAAACTATATTTATCACACTGTATTCAAATATTTCTAAAAGTATTGTATGACTATTATATTGTTATATGAATACTATTCAATACTAAAATGTCTGAAACTGATTATTCTTTATTAATATTTATGACAAACATGTTTTCTTATCTTAACAAGTAGTAAATGATGAAAAGTGATTTTCAGGCTGCTGAGGTGATGTTGAGGCAAAATTGTATGGCTTAGTATATCAGAAGAGAATATAAAGTATTAAATTACAGTAACAACATAAAAAAAATCTTAAAAATGTTTATACATCATATATGTAATTAGGTATTGAATGATATTTCACACTAAAATGCTTTAAAAGTTCAATATTTGCATTATAATTTTAACATTGGACTATTCCAAGGTACAGTAAATGCATCATAATACAGAAAGATCAACTTACAAAAGGTGCAGCCAGTGA
Organism: Procambarus virginalis; assembly: GCA_020271785.1. NCBI lineage: Eukaryota > Metazoa > Arthropoda > Malacostraca > Decapoda > Cambaridae > Procambarus > Procambarus virginalis. The sequence continues at coordinate 44,367 of WNGS01163859.1, forward strand.
TGTTCTGCCAGCCGGTGCTGGTGCAGGCGAGAGTGAGGGAGTTGGCTTGGTTTTGGAAGCGGTATTGAGGGTTACAGTGAGCCATTACCTCCTGGCCCTCAAGCCACAACCCTGGCACCCAGGTGGTGCTGCCGTTGTCAACACTTGGCTCTCCCTCACACACTACACCATCCAGTTGTAACATTTTGGGCACGATAGATAACAAGACAAAGGCAGGTCATTAGTCTGATGCGTGCTTTTATCATAATCATTTTTGTTTACGATAAAAGCATTTTAGACATTAAAATACTTTTACCATAGCATTAGACATTATCTATATTATAAATCTCAGTAGAATGTTTATCCTAAATTTATGAATAACCCTTTTACTGCTAAAGTCGACATTCTTCTCCATTACTATTCAGGTGGCCAGAATTTGTTTCACAAGTCATGCAAAGTTCGACCATGTCCTTTGGCTTCAAGACTGTTGCCTGCAGACCTAAACAAATACTGCAATCCATTGGTTATCAAGGACACATTTGAAATATAATTTTTTGGCATAACATCAGAATGAGAGATCACCCTGAAAGGGAGAGATCACATCCGGACATGTCTTCAAAGGAATGGTAACCATGTCGAGCATATAGTAACATGTAATTTTCGGCATTCAGTTCAATTCATGCTTCAATTAGTTTATGTTCCAGACATCCTTGTGCACAGGAATCTTAGCAAATATATGGAAAAAGTCAAACATAGTTCCAATCTACAAAATTGTAGCGGAAACCCCTCTAAATTATAGACCCATATAGTTAACAAACATGGTAGTCAAACCACTTGAAAAGTAGTTAAAACCAAATGCTTAGAACATCTGGAGAATATTATAATAACAGAAAGCCAGTATGGTTTTCGAACAGGAAGATCATATGAAACAAATCTACTTAATTTTTACGAAAAGGCCGCAGAGATTCTACAAGAAAGAGATGATTGGATTGACTGTCTATCTGGACCTGAATAAAGGCTTTCGGCCGAGTCTCACACAAGCGGTTGTTTTGGAAACTGGAACATGCTGGAGGGGTGAGAGGGAAGACTTCTGACATGGATTAACAATTTCTTACTGAAAGATGAGAGCAGTAATCAGAAGCAATGAATCTGACGGGAAGAGG
>WNGS01163860.1:0-12153 GCA_020271785.1 Procambarus virginalis
AGGTGTGTGTCTTTTGGATCCGGTACGTGAGAGTCTTGGGTCAGGTGTGTGTGTCTTGGGTCAGGTGTGTGTCTTGGGTCAGGTGTGTGTGTCTTGGGTCAGGTGTGTGTGTCTTGGGTCAGGTGTGTGTGTGTCTTGGGTCAGGTGTGTGTGTGTACTCACCTAATTGTGCTTGTGGGGTTGAGCTTTGGCTCTTTGGTCCCCTCCTCTCAACTGTCAATCAACTGGTGTATAGATTCCTGAGCCTACTGGCTCTATCATATCTACATTTGAAACTGTGTTTGGAGTCAGCCTCCACCACATCACTTCCTAGTGCATTCCATTTATTAACTACACTGACACTGAAAAAATGATTTCTAACGTCTCTGTGGCTCATCTGGGTACTAAGTTTCCACCTGCGTCCTATTGTTCGTGTCCCACCCGTCCTGAAGAGTTTGTCTTTGTCCACCCTGTCAATTTCCCTGAGAATTTTGTAGGTGGTTATCATGTCTCCCCTTACTCTTCTGTTTTTCAGGGATGTGAGGTTCAACTCCTTTAGCCTTTCCTCGTAGCTCAATCCTCTCAGTTCCGGGACGAGCCTGGTGGCATACCGCTGAATCTTCTCTAACTTTGTTTTGTGTTTAATTAGGTATGGACTCCAGGCTGGAGCTGCATACTCCAGGATTGGTCTTACATAAGTGGTATACAGGGTTCTGAAAGATTCCTTACACAAGTTTATATAGGCTGTTCTTATGTTGGCCAGTCTAGCATATGCCGCTGATGATATTCTTTTGATGTGGGCCTCTGGGGACAGGTTCGGTGTGATATCAACCCCCAGATCTTTCTCTCTATTTGACTCTTGCAGGATTTCACCTCCCAGATGATACCTTGTGTTCAGCCTCCTGCTCCCTTCGCCTAATTTCATCACCTTACACTTTCCTGAGTTGAACTTTTGCAGCCATTTTCTAGACCATTCCTCCAGTTTATCCAGGTCATCCTGTAGTCTCTGTCTATCTTCATCCATCTTGATTCTTGTCATAATTTTTGCATCATCAGCAAACATTGAGAGGAATGAGTCTATACCCTCCGGAAGATCGTTCATATATATTAGAAACAGGATGGGTCCAAGTACTGAGCCCTGTGGGACTCCGCTGGTGACATCTAGCCACTCTGCTGTCTCCCCCCTCACCGTTACTCGCTGTTTCCTCTTGCTTAAGTACTCCCTTATCCACTGGAGCACCTTCCCTTTTACTTCTGCCTGTTGCTCCAACTTTTTTAACATCCTTTATGGGGTACTGTGTCAAAGGCTTTTTGGCAATCCAGGAAAATGCAGTCTGCCCACCCTTCTCTTTCCTGCCTAATTTTTGTTGCCTGGTCATAAAATTCTATTAAACCTGTGAGGCACGATTTACCATCCCTGAACCCATGTTGGTGGTGCATTACAAAGTTATTTCCCTCCAGATGCTCTATGAGACTTTTCCTCACGATCTTCTCCATCACCTTGCATGGTATACAAGTTAAGGAAACTGGCCTGTAATTCAGTGCCTCTTGCCTGTCACCCTTTTTGTATATGGGGACCACATTAGCTGTCTTCCAACTTTCTGGTAAGTCTCCTGTTTCCAGTGACCTGTTATACACCGTAGAGAGTGGCACACTTAGTGCTTCTGCACCTTCCTTTAGTATCCATGGTGAGATTCTGTCAGGCCCAACAGCCTTTGTGACATCCAGCTCCAGCAGACACCTTTTGACCTCATCATTGGTGAGGTCAAATTCCTTCAAGGTTGCTTGGTTTGCCGCCTCCTCATTTAGTGCAGGGGCTTCTTGGGTCATGTGTGAGTCTTGGGTCAGGTGTGTGTGTGAGTCTTGGGTCACATGTGTGAGAGTCTTTGGTCAGGTGTGAGTCTTTGGTAAGGTGTGTGAGAGTCTTTGGTCAGGAGTGTGTGTGTCTTGGGTCAGGAGTGTGTGTCATGGGTCAAGTGTGTGTGTCTTAGGTCAGGTGTGAGTCTTGGGTCAGGATTGTGTGTCTTGGGTCACGTGTGTGTGTCTTGGGTCAAGTGTGTGTGTCATGGGTAAGGTGTGTGTGTCTTGGGTCAGGTGTGTGAGAGTCCTGGATCAGGTGTGTGTGAGTCTTGGGTAAGGTGAGTGAGTCTTGGGTCAGTGTGTGTGTGTCTTGGGTAAGGTGTTTGTGTCTTGGGTCAGGTGTGTGTGTCTTGGGTCAGGTGTGTTAGTCTTGGGTCTGGTGTGTACTCACCTAATTGTACTCACCTAATTGTGCTTGCGGGGGTTGAGCTTTGGCTCTTTGGTCCCGCCTCTCAACTGTCAATCAACTGGTGTACAGATTCCTGAGCCTATTGGGCTCTATCATATCTACACTTGAAGCTGTGTATGGAGTCAGCCTCCACCACATCACTTCCTAATGCATTCCATTTGGCAACCACTCTGACACTAAAAAAGTTCTTTCTAATATCTCTGTGGCTCATTTGGGCACTCAGTTTCCACCTGTGTCCCCTGTGCGTGTGCCCCTTGTGTTAAATAGCCTGTCTTTATCTACCCTATCAATTCCCTTCAGAATCTTAAATGTGGTGATCATGTCCCCCCTAACTCTTCTGTCTTCCAGCGAAGTGAGGTTTAATTCCCGTAGTCTCTCCTCGTAGCTCATACCTCTCAGCTCGGGCACTAGTCTGGTGGCAAACCTTTGAACCTTTTCCAGTTTAGTCTTATCCTTGACTAGATATGGACTCCATGCTGGGGCTGCATACTCCAGGATTGGCCTGACATATGTGGTATACAAAGTTCTGAATGATTCTTTACACAAGTTTCTGAATGCCGTTCGTATGTTGGCCAACCTGGCATATGCCGCTGATGTTATCCTCTTGATATGTGCTGCAGGAGACAGGTCTGGCGTGATATCAACCCCCAAGTCTTTTTCTTTCTCTGATTCCTGAAGAATTTCCTCTCCCAGATGATACCTTGTATCTGGCCTCCTGCTCCCTACACCTATCTTCATTACATTACATTTGGTTGGGTTAAACTCTAACAACCATTTGTTCGACCATTCCTTCAGCTTGTCTAGGTCTTCTTGAAGCCTCAAACAGTCCTCTTCTGTTTTAATCCTTCTCATAATTTTGGCATCGTCCGCAAACATTGAGAGAAATGAATCGATACCCTCCGGGAGATCATTTACATATATCAGAAACAAGATAGGACCGAGTACAGAGCCCTGTGGGACTCCACTGGTGACTTCACGCCAATCGGAGGTCTCACCCTTACCGTAACTCTCTGCTTCCTATTGCTTAGGTACTCCCTTATCCACTGGAGCACCTTACCAGCTATACATGCCTGACTCTCCAGCTTATGTACCAGCCTCTTATGCGGTACTGTGTCAAAGGCTTTCCGACAATCCAAGAAAATGCAGTCCGCCCAGCCCTCTCTTTCTTGCTTAATCTTTGTCACCTGATCGTAGAATTCTATCAAGCCTGTAAGGCAAGATTTGCCCTCCCTGAACCCATGTTGGCGATTTGTCACGAAGTCTCTTCTCTCCAGATGTGTTACCAGGTTTTTCTCACGATCTTCTCCATCACCTTGCATGGTATACAAGTCAAGGACACTGGCCTGTAGTTCAGTGCCTCTTGCCTGTCGCCCTTTTTGTATATTGGGACCACATTCGCAGTCTTCCATATTTCTGGTAGGTCTCCCGTCTCCAGTGACTTACTATACACTATGGAGAGTGGCAAGCAAAGTGCCTCTGCACACTCTTTCAGTATCCAAGGTGAGATCCCGTCTGGCCCAACAGCCTTCCTAACATCCAGATCCAGCAGTTGTCTCTTTACCTCCTCTCTCGTAATTTCGAACTCTTCCAAGGCCGCCTGATTTACCTCCCTTTCTCCTTGCACAGTGACCTCACCTTGTTCTATTGTGAAGACCTCCTGGAACCTCTTGTTGAGTTCTTCACACACCTCTTTGTCATTCTCTGTATACCTGTCCTCGCCTGTTCTATGTTTCAATACCTGTTCTTTCACTGTTGTTTTCCTTCTGATGTGACTGTGGAGTAGCTTTGGTTCGGTCTTGGCTTTGTTTGCTATATCATTTTCAAAACTTTTCTCTGCTTCTCTTCTCACCCTGACGTACTCATTCCAGGCTCTCTGGTATCTCTCTCTGCTTTCTGGTGTTCTGTTATTCCGGAAGTTCCTCCATGCCCTTTTGTTCAGTTTCTTCGCTTCCATACATTCCCTATTATACCATGGATTCTTCTGTTGCTTCTCGGATTTTTCCCTTTGGACCGGGATAAACCTGTTTACTGCCTCCTGACACTTTTGGGTAACATAGTCCATCATACCCTGTACAGACTTATCTCTGAGGTCTGAGTCCCAAGGTATAGGAAGCAGGAGGCCAGGAGGAAGCAGGAAGCAGGTTCCGTAGTTCGCGGGGGAGGGGACGGACGGTCGTCGTTGCTCCGGACGGTCGCTCCGTGAAAACAGTGGAATAAACCGGGCTTTTTTGGATTATAACCATGGATTACGGCCCACAGTGATCACCAAGTGCATAGTGACCCATAGGAAAGTTGAATACAGAAATTAATAATGGAACTTTGAGTTAAGTACAGAATAAACGTGGGACCACGTGGTGAGCCAGTGCCATCAAGCTCATGTGTACAGGCATAAGCGATATATATCAAATATAGCGAGCAGTGATATGTTGAACAGTGAGGTGGAACATGTAACACAACATATAAATTAGTGGATAGTGTTAGAGAATTGTACATAGAAAAAGTATAAATGTAACGTTGTGGAGGAGGCATCACACTAGGCGGTTTACACCACAGCCACGAGGCCTACACAGTGTAGGGGGACGTCCCTTAGTAAGAGTATACTCCCTCAGTGATAATATACTGGCAATATATATTGTAATACGGGAAAATGGATCTAGGAACTTGTAATAGAGTAAGTGAACAACATTGCAAGCCGGAAGAAAGCAAAAATTCCCTTAGGATATTACAGGCAAATAATCAGTGTATAAATCAAGTAACTGTCAACCGGTGGCATCCTGCCCCCGACCTGGGACAAACAACGGTCAACTAGACGGTCCCAAGAGGACCATATTTTCTCCACAAGGCAATAAGTACCCCCACACAAACTTGAACAATTAAACATATGTAATATTATAAATATACTGTATCCATATTATATATACATACATATAATATTATAAATATAGGCAAATAATATTATAACATCACAAACCCAACATGGAGGTGTGTGGAGGCTGCCTTAAGTCACTTCGGAAGAGTGTTGTAGGCATTGTATGTAACATTTGTAACATAAGATTTCACCTGAGTTGTACAGGATTACCTACACAATATGCAAACCGGGAAGGTAACTACTGGATCTGACAAAGTGACAGACAGATGTGAGAAAACATTACCAAACTAATGAATAACATTCCTGAAGTACACAGGCTACAATTCACACAAAAACTACCAGAAATATATGCAGAGTATATAAAGACAGCAACGAACTCTGAGCACAACTCAGGGACTGAGAATTTAGAGAGTCAAAGTAGCAATGTAGAAGGACATAGTGTCGAGGTACACAAAAATGAAGGCAATATTGTAGAGCAAACTGGTGATATGAATAAGGAGAGAAAAAATGAAACGAATGAGAACATAAATGAGAAAGACGAAAGCAACAAGGAGAAAGATAAGGGCAATACCGAGAATGAATGCAGAAACGAGAAAGTTGGAACAAAAAACACAGAAGTAACCAAGTCGTGCACGGGTACAAACAAGAATAATACAATCACAGATGAAAATATTTGCAGGTATTATGCAAAAGAACAGTGCATAAATGGGCCCAGAGGCACAGAATGCTCATTCATGCACCCACGGAAATGCCGAAACTGGTTAGGGAAAGGCAGATGTCGTTTTGATACAGAGTGTAGATATTTTCACCCTAAGCTATACAAACTCTCAGTTAATGAGAGGAAATACTACGATCTTCATTGCCCTGATTTCCATGTCAGAGGTACACAGCGCTATATAAGAGAGGAAGTCTAATATAATAGCCGTGAAATTTTTTTAGAGGCAGGCAGAAACAGAGGGAGAAACAGACAGGCAGAAACGTGGCAGGAGTACGGTTGGAGAGGGGGAAATGCCCAAGACTGGACTACTGTTCGTCATCAAGCCCACACATACTACACCCCCCAACTACACAGAGACTACCACACTCCCCAGTATCACTTCCAAAACTGTACAAACTATTGCCACAACAACACACCCTAGGGCAGGGTAGAGAGGAGGGAGAACTACCAAGACGTGACACCTTCCAGACGTGACACACAATATGGACAATCATTCATATTTGCAAACATTCAAGGTCTAAAGCCAAATTCAAGAAATAAAGTTAAGTTCATAAATGGCCTCCTATTAGAGTCAAACTCAATATTTGGGGCATTCACAGAAACTCATACAAAAGATTACATGGATGGTGAAATCTGGATTCCAAATTATAATTTATATAGATGTGATAGAAAAACTAGGTAAAATGGAGGAGTAGGTCTGTATATTAAAGAGGACCTGGTATGCACAGAACTACTAAACTCAACTAATGAGGTGGTAGAGGTACTTGGAATTAAGGTAGAGAAACTAAACCTAATTATTATTCTAATATATAAACCGCCAGATACAACGGTTGAGGAATTCACAGAGCAGATGCACAAAATAGAGAACATACTTGATAACCTAGCAAACCCAGCTCCAGATATTATCTTCCTTGGAGATTTCAATTTACCGAGTCTAAGATGGAGAATGGCAAACACAAATATCATAGCAGGGAATGACCCGGGAAATAACCAACCACAGGTCAGAGAACTTTTGAGATTCTGTGACAAATTCTCGCTCAATCAACAGATTACAGAACCAACTAGGAACGAAAACACACTAGACTTGTTATTCACAAACAATGATGAACTAATCAGAGACATCACAATCTCAGATACTTCATACTCAGACCATAAGCTCATTGAAGTGCGAACTAGCATAAATAACGGTAGTAGGTCTAAGAGACCCAACAAGCGAGAAGGAATATTCAATCAATTCAATTTCAACAATAAGAGGATTGACTGGGAAAACTAAATGTAGACCTTGCAACCATTCAATGGGAGACGGTCTTAAGCGACAAAACACCCACACAGGGAATAGCTCAACTGACAGCTGAAGCTTACAAGGTCTGTTTGAAGCACGCGCCTGTGAGGAGGGGCAGAAAGAGGACCACTCTAGAAAGAGAACGCAGACGACTATACAGGAAAAGGAAAAAAATAACGGAAATGCTTCGGCAGACACAACTATCACAAGCAAGGAAAATAAGCCTAAGGAGGGAGATCGAAGACATAGAACAAACGTTGAAGCGATCATATGAGTCTGAGGAAATGGAATTGAACAGAAAGCTATACAAGAGATAAGGAAAAATCCGAAATATTTTTTCACATACGCAAAATCAAAATAATAAACCTCGACCAGTATTGGACCGTTAATTACAAATGAAGGTACGTACACAGAGGACAACAAAGAGATTAGTGAAATTCTAAGAAGCCAGTATGAGGCTATGTTTAGCACACCAATAAACAACATGAAAGTTGATGACCCAGACAGCTTCTTTATGAATGACATTCAAGCTGCAGATAATATAACGGATATTACCACAAACTCGGAAGACTTTGAAAGAGAAATTGACAATATGCCTATGCACTCAGCTCCTGGGCCTGACTCATGGAATTCAATATTCATAAAGAAATGTAAAGTACCAGTAGCGAGAGCACTCAGCGTAATATGGAGAAAGAGCCTGGATACAGGGAAGATACCAGCAGCACTTAAATCTGCAGATATAGCTCCGTTGCACAAGGGGGGGAGTAAAGCCTTGGCAAAAAATTATAGGCCAGTTGCACTAACATCACACATAATAAAAGTGTTTGAAAGAGTGATTAGGAATCAAATTTCTAGTTTTATGGAAAACAATGAATTGCACAATCCAGGACAACATGGATTTAGAGCGGGAAGATCCTGTCTGTCACAGTTACTCAACCACTATGACAAAATCACAGAAGCCCTAGAAGAAAAGCAAAATGCAGATGTGGTATACACAGACTTTACAAAGGCGTTCGACAAATGTGACCATGGGGTGATAGCTCACAAAATGAGGTCAATGGGAATAACTGGAAAAGTAGGACGCTGGATACTCAATTTCCTGTCGAACAGAAAACAAAAAGTAACAGTCAATCAGATAAAATCGAGTCCAAGCGATGTTAAAAGCTCTGTACCTCAAGGTACAGTCCTTGCACCGCTACTGTTCCTTATTCTCATATCTGATATAGACAAAAATACACGTCACAGCTTCGTGTCGTCCTTTGCAGATGACACAAAAATCAGCATGAAAATTACCTCTGCTGAAGACATTGAAAAACTACAAGCAGATGTCAACAAAGTTTTCGATTGGGCAGCAGAAAATAACATGATGTTTAACAGTGATAAATTTCAGGTACTCAGGTACGGCAAAAATGAGGATCTGAAACATAATACAGGGTACAAAACACAATCGAATCTTCCCATAGTAGAAAAACAGCATGTCAAAGATTTGGGAATAATGATGTCCGACGATCTAACGTTTAGGGAGCATAACCAAGCAAATATCGCGTCAGCCAGAAAAATGATCGGATGGATTACGAGAACTTTCAAATCCAGGGATCCCATCACAATGGTTGTACTCCTCAAGTCACTTGTGTTGTCCCATCTCGAGTACTGCTCAGTACTCCCTTCCCCCTTCAGAGCAGGAGAGATTGCTGAAATAGAGGGAATACAGAAAACATATACGGCACGCATAGACGAGATAAAACACCTAAATTATTGGGATCGTCTCAAAGCTCTCCAAATGTACTCTCTAGAAAGGAGACGAGAGAGATACCAAATAATATACACATGGAAAATACTGGAGGGCCAGGTCCCAAATCTACACAGTAAAATAACAACGTACTGGAGTGAACGATATGGATGAAAATGCAAGATTGAACCAGTGAAGAGCACAGGTGCCATAGGCACAATCAGAGAGCACTTTATACACATCAGAGGTCCGCGGTTGTTCAACGTCCTCCAAGCGACTATAAGAAATATTGCCGGAACAACCGTGGACATCTTCAAGAGAAAACTGGACTGTTTTCTAAGAGAAGTTCCGGACCAGCCGGGCTGTGGTGGGTATGTGGCCCTGCGGGCCGCTCCAAGCAACAGCCTGGTGGACCAAACTCTCACAAGTCGAGCCTGGCCTCGGGCCGGGCTTGGAGAGTAGAAGAACTCCCAGAACCCCATCAAGCAGGCCAGATACAAGGTATTATTTGGGAGATGATATTCTTCAAGAGTCAGAGAGAGAGAGAAAGACTTGAGGTTGATATCACGCCAGGCCTGTCCCCTGAAGTCCATATCAAGAGGATAACATCAGCAGTGTATGCCAGGCTGGCCAACATAAGAACGGCATTTAGAAACTTGTGTAAGGAATCATTCAGAATTTTTTATACCACCTAGTCAGACCAATCCTGGAGTATTCAGCCCCAGCATGGAGTCCATATCTAGTCAAGCATAAGACTAAACTGGAAAAGGTTCAAAGGTTTGCCACCAGACTAGTACCCGGGCTGAGAGGTATGAGCTACAAGGAGAGACTACGGGAATTAAACCTCACGTCGCTGGAAGACAGAAGAGTTAGGTGGGACATGATCCCCACGTACAAGATTCTCAGAGGAATTGATAGGGTAGATAAAGACAGGCTATTTAACACAAGGGGCACACGCACTAAGGGACACAGGTGGAAACTGAGTGCCCAAATGAGCCACAGAGATATTTGAAAGAACTTCTTTAGTGTCTGAGTGGTTGACATATTGAATGCATTAAGAAGTGATGTGGGTGGAGGCTGACTTCATACACAGTTTCAAGTGTAGATATGATAGAGCCCAGTAGGCTCAGGAATCTGTACACCAGTTGATTGAAAGTTGAGAGGCGGGACCAAAGAGCCAGAGCTCAACCCCCAAATGCACAAATAACTGACTACAAATAGGTGAGTATACACACACACACACACACACAGTGCGGGAGCAAAGAACTAGAGATCAACCCCCGCAAGCATAACTAGGCGAGTACACACACACACACACCTTTTCCGTACATACATGGAAAGGAAAGGAAGGGGATGGGTTGGAGTAGAGTGGGAAAATACGAGGAAGGGAAGCGGGAAATGATGATTGCGAAAAAAATGGGATGAGAGGGGATGAAAGGGGATGTGAGTGGGAGGAATGAGATGAGAGAGGAAGAATTGAGACGTGGAGGGAAGGAAGGGGACCTGAGGGGAATGAATGGGAGGTGATTGGAAGAGGCTCCTTGTGTTACCAACGACAACCCTAACCTCCGTAAGTCAACAATTAACTCATTACCAATAAAACAAACTCACCAAATATCCCATGATCCCTGACAGTGTCGTCATGATCCTAGAGATAAATAACATCATTCAGGTTCCGCACAAAACTATGGCAATATCCTCCCAGGGCAGGAGAGCCATGTTCTCATGTTTGTTGCTGGGAGACATGTTGAGTGTTTAGTGGGTACCTGACCTTGTTGTTCTCCGACACGTTATAATTGTTCTACCAACATCAACTCATAAGTCAGGCTAACCTTTCGTAATAGGCCCTGGTAACCTAGCCTCTCAAGCCAGTCCCAGCTTACCTCATTAGCCCAAAAGAACTTATCTCAACAGCCAGGCCGAGCATATCTCGCATGCTCGTGCGAGCTTATCTCACACGCTCGGGCGAGATTACCTCATGAGCTTGACCGCACGGGCTTGACTGATTTGACGGATAAATTGTGAGTTGAATATGAAAGGTTGGGCGGCAGTGCGGAAGATTGAGGCGCTCCCCGTCCTGCTGTAATTAAATGAGGTAAGGGGAAGGGTGAGCTAAACGGAATTCATAGATTTAGACGACTTTATTTGCTTAGCCGGAGAGGGGAGCAGCGGTTATGGTGGTAGGGAGCTGGGGAGGCTTGCGCTCTCGTGTGTATTCACCTAGTTGTGCTGCGGGGGTTGAGCTCTTGCTCTTTGGTGATGCCTCTCAACTGTCAATCAACTGGTGTACAGATTACTGAACCTATTGGGCTCTAAGCATGTACATCAATGGTTTTGGCCAAGCATAAGTTTATAATATTTATTTCCATGAAATAGATATAAAGCATCCTAATTCTCTTTCTTTTGACCACGACACATCACAGTGGCCTTTCTCACCTTTCACATCAGAAAGCACAATCACACAGCTCCCACACGGAACACTAAGAGCACTAGAATGTTTTAACATAACTGGATATACTCATTCCATCGGCTACACTGCGCATACCTCACCTCATTCTGGATATACTAAGAGCTTCAAGACAACTTATACAAATTTTGCAGGCGGACAAGCTTTTCATAATCTGGACTACGTGACATATTACTAGAATAGGTAGGCTTCCATGCGTGGATCATTGGGGTAGCACTATCGCGTGTCCTCTGCCTCCCCACACAGTTTCATTTCAGAAACTTGCATAAACCATAAGCCGAATGTATCAGTAAGACTCCTCACCATGAAAGGTTCGAACCTTAGAATGCCACGAGCTATGAAACCACTGACAGGTCGGGTACCCTGACCACATGACCACCAGACTATTCAAGAGTATTGGATTAGTCGAGACTATTATCGTCTAATACCCGATAGCACTAGGTGGTCAGAAATTGTTTCATTAAATCAATTCACTATAGTGGAGAACTCGAGTCTCTCTCGGCCAAGCAATTGGCCGACAGCTAGGCTGATGTATGTGTCTGCCAGGGTGGATATGCAAGTACAATCCCACACCAATTATTTGCCTTCTTTCCAAGGGCGTAGAGTGATTCCATCTGGCCGGCCAGCAAAGCTAACAGAGTTACGGTTCATTAAATTTCGAGGCTCTCTGCTGTACACTGGACAAAGGCAAAGGTCCTCTTAATGATGGCATTGGCATCGTTGTGTCGTGAGTGCCAACCGCCTGATTATATATATATATATATATATATATAATATATATATATATATATATATATATATATATATATATATATATAATATATATATTATATATATATA
>WNGS01163860.1:13153-23970 GCA_020271785.1 Procambarus virginalis
TAGCATTTTATCAAATCACCTCATTTTTTTGGGGCAACACGTGAGGAACACAAATGCAAACAAGCCTGAATGGTCCCCAGGACTAGATACAACTGAAAACTCACACCCCAGAAGTGACTTGAACCATACTCCCAGGAGCAACGCAACTGGTATGTACAGGGATGCCTTAAACCACTTGACCATCACGACCGGACAAAAGGAAGTGATAGCCTGAGCTATATGAACCACTTCCCCGCCGGCACCTGGATGGTTATCTTGGGCATAGCATTTTATCAAATCACCTCATTTTTTGGGGCAACACGTGAGGAACACAAATGCAAACAAGCCTGAATGGTCCCCAGGACTAGATACAACTGAAAACTCACACCCCAGAAGTGACTCGAACCCATACTCCCAGGAGCAACGCAACTGGTATGTACAGGGATGCCTTAAACCACTTGACCATCACGACCGGACAAAAGGAAGTGATAGCCTGAGCTATATGAACCACTTCCCCGCCGGCACCTGGATGGTTATCTTGGGCATAGCATTTTATCAAATCACCTCATTTTTTGGGCAACACGTGAGGAACACAAATGCAAACAAGCCTGAATGGTCCCCAGGACTAGATACAACTGAAAACTCACACCCCAGAAGTGACTCGAACCCATACTCCCAGGAGCAACGCAACTGGTATGTACAGGGATGCCTTAAACCACTTGACCATCACGACCGGACAAAAGGAAGTGATAGCCTGAGCTATATGAACCACTTCCCCGCCGGCACCTGGATGGTTATCTTGGGCATAGCATTTTATCAAATCACCTCATTTTTTGGGGCAACACGTGAGGAACACAAATGCAAACAAGCCTGAATGGTCCCCAGGACTAGATACAACTGAAAACTCACACCCCAGAAGTGACTCGAACCCATACTCCAGGAGCAACGCAACTGGTATGTACAGGGATGCCTTAAACCACTTGACCATCACGACCGGACAAAAGGAAGTGATAGCCTGAGCTATATGAACCACTTCCCCGCCGGCACCTGGATGGTTATCTTGGGCATAGCATTTTATCAAATCACCTCATTTTTGGGGCAACACGTGAGGAACACAAATGCAAACAAGCCTGAATGGTCCCCAGGACTAGATACAACTGAAAACTCACACCCCAGAAGTGACTCGAACCCATACTCCCAGGAGCAACGCAACTGGTATGTACAGGGATGCCTTAAACCACTTGACCATCACGACCGGACAAAAGGAAGTGATAGCCTGAGCTATATGAACCACTTCCCCGCCGGCACCTGGATGGTTATCTTGGGCATAGCATTTTATCAAATCACCTCATTTTTTGGGGCAACACGTGAGGAACACAAATGCAAACAAGCCTGAATGGTCCCCAGGACTAGATACAACTGAAAACTCACACCCCAGAAGTGACTCGAACCCATACTCCCAGGAGCAACGCAACTGGTATGTACAGGGATGCCTTAAACCACTTGACCATCACGACCGGACAAAAGGAAGTGATAGCCTGAGCTATATGAACCACTTCCCGCCGGCACCTGGATGGTTATCTTGGGCATAGCATTTTATCAAATCACCTCATTTTTTGGGGCAACACGTGAGGAACACAAATGCAAACAAGCCTGAATGGTCCCCAGGACTAGATACAACTGAAAACTCACACCCCAGAAGTGACTCGAACCCATACTCCCAGGAGCAACGCAACTGGTATGTACAGGGATGCCTTAAACCACTTGACCATCACGACCGGACAAAAGGAAGTGATAGCCTGAGCTATATGAACCACTTCCCCGCCGGCACTGGATGGTTATCTTGGGCATAGCATTTTATCAAATCACCTCATTTTTGGGGCAACACGTGAGGAACACAAATGCAAACAAGCCTGAATGGTCCCCAGGACTAGATACAACTGAAAACTCACACCCCAGAAGTGACTCGAACCCATACTCCCAGGAGCAACGCAACTGGTATGTACAGGGATGCCTTAAACCACTTGACCATCACGACCGGACAAAAGGAAGTGATAGCCTGAGCTATATGAACCACTTCCCCGCCGGCACCTGGATGGTTATCTTGGGCATAGCATTTTATCAAATCACCTCATTTTTTGGGGCAACACGTGAGGAACACAAATGCAAACAAGCCTGAATGGTCCCCAGGACTAGATACAACTGAAAACTCACACCCCAGAAGTGACTCGAACCCATACTCCCAGGAGCAACGCAACTGGTATGTACAGGGATGCCTTAAACCACTTGACCATCACGACCGGACAAAAGGAAGTGATAGCCTGAGCTATATGAACCACTTCCCGCCGGCACCTGGATGGTTATCTTGGGCATAGCATTTTATCAAATCACCTCATTTTTTGGGGCAACACGTGAGGAACACAAATGCAAACAAGCCTGAATGGTCCCCAGGACTAGATACAACTGAAAACTCACACCCCAGAAGTGACTCGAACCCATACTCCCAGGAGCAACGCAACTGGTATGTACAGGGATGCCTTAAACCACTTGACCATCACGACCGGACAAAAGGAAGTGATAGCCTGAGCTATATGAACCACTTCCCCGCCGGCACCTGGATGGTTATCTTGGGCATAGCATTTTATCAAATCACCTCATTTTTTGGGGCAACACGTGAGGAACACAAATGCAAACAAGCCTGAATGGTCCCCAGGACTAGATACAACTGAAAACTCACACCCCAGAAGTGACTCGAACCCATACTCCCAGGAGCAACGCAACTGGTATGTACAGGGATGCCTTAAACCACTTGACCATCACGACCGGACAAAAGGAAGTGATAGCCTGAGCTATATGAACCACTTCCCCGCCGGCACCTGGATGGTTATCTTGGGCATAGCATTTTATCAAATCACCTCATTTTTTGGGGCAACACGTGAGGAACACAAATGCAAACAAGCCTGAATAGTCCCCAGGACTAGATACAACTGAAAACTCACACCCCAGAAGTGACTCGAACCCATACTCCCAGGAGCAACGCAACTGGTATGTACAGGGATGCCTTAAACCACTTGACCATCACGACCGGACAAAAGGAAGTGATAGCCTGAGCTATATGAACCACTTCCCCGCCGGCACCTGGATGGTTATCTTGGGCATAGCATTTATCAAATCACCTCATTTTTTGGGGCAACACGTGAGGAACACAAATGCAAACAAGCCTGAATGGTCCCCAGGACTAGATACAACTGAAAACTCACACCCAGAAGTGACTCGAACCCATACTCCCATATCTTGGACGAATTCTACTTCTAAACTGACATATATATATATATGTCGTACCTAGTAGCCAGAACTCACTTTTGGCCTACTATGCAAGGCCAGATTTGCCTAATAAGCCAGTTTTCCTGAATTATTATATTTTCTCTAATTTTTTCTTATGAAATGATAAAGCTACCCATTTCATTATGTACGAGGTAAATTTTTTTTATTGGAGTTAAAATTAACGTAGATATATGACCGAACCTAACCAACCCTACCTAACCTAACCTAACCTATCTTTATAGGTTAGGTTAGGTTAGGTAGCCGAAAAAGTTAGGTTAGGTCAATTTAGGTAGACTAGGTAGCCGAAAAACAATTAATTCATGAAAACTTGGCCTATTAAGCAAATCGGGCCTTGCATAGTAGGCTGAGAAGTGCGTTCTGGCTACTAGGTACGACATATATATATATATATATATATATATATATATATATTATTATATATATATATATATATATATATATATATATATATATGTCGTACCTAGTAGCCAGAACGAACTTCTCAGCCTACTATGCAAGGCCCGATTTGCCTAATAAGCCAAGTTTTCCTGAATTAATATTTTCTTTAATTTTTTTCTTATGTAATGATAAAGCTACCCATTTCCTTACGTATGAGGTCAATTTTTTTTTTATTGGAGTTAAAATTAACGTTGATATATGACCGAACCTAACCAACCCTACCTAACCTAACCTAACCTATCTTTATAGGTTAGGTTAGGTTAGGTAGCCGAAAAAGTAGGTTAGGTTAGGTTAGGTAGGTTAGGTAGTCGAAAAAACAATTAATTCATGAAAACTTGGCCTATTAGGCAAATCGGGCCTTGCATAGTAGGCTGAGAAGTGCGTTCTGGCTACTAGGTACGACATATATATATATATATATATATATATATATATATATATATATATATATATATATTATATATATATATATAATATATATATATATATATATATATATATATATATATATATTATATATATTATA
This sequence comes from Procambarus virginalis, assembly GCA_020271785.1. Taxonomy (NCBI): domain Eukaryota; kingdom Metazoa; phylum Arthropoda; class Malacostraca; order Decapoda; family Cambaridae; genus Procambarus; species Procambarus virginalis. The sequence continues at coordinate 17,442 of WNGS01163860.1, forward strand.
TATATATATATATATAATATATATATATATATTATATATATATAATATATATATATATATATATATATATATATATATATATATATATATATATATATATATATATATATATATATATATATATAATCAGGCGGTTGGCACTCACGACACAACGATGCCAATGCCATCATTAAGAGGACCTTTGCCTTTGTCCAGTGTACAGCAGAGAGCCTCGAAATTTAATGAACCGTAACTCTGTTAGCTTTGCTGGCCGGCCAGATGGAATCACTCTACGCCCTTGGAAAGAAGGCAAATAATTGGTGTGGGATTGTACTTGCATATCCACCCTGGCAGACACATACATCAGCCTAGCTGTCGGCCAATTGCTTGGCCGAGAGAGACTCGAGTTCTCCACTATAGTGAATTGATTTAATGAAACAATTTCTGACCACCTAGTGCTATCGGGTATTAGACGATAATAGTCTCGACTATTCCAATACTCTTGAATAGTCTGGTGGTCATGTGGTCAGGGTACCCGACCTGTCAGTGGTTTCATAGCTCGTGGCATTCTAAGGTTCGAACCTTTCATGGTGAGGAGTCTTACTGATACATTCGGCTTATGGTTTATGCAAGTTTCTGAAATGAAACTGTGTGGGGAGGCAGAGGACACGCGATAGTGCTACCCCAATGATCCACGCATGGAAGCCTACCTATTCTAGTAATATGTCACGTAGTCCAGATTATGAAAAGCTTGTCCGCCTGCAAAATTTGTATAAGTTGTCTTGAAGCTCTTAGTATATCCAGAATGAGGTGAGGTATGCGCAGTGTAGCCGATGGAATGAGTATATCCAGTTATGTTAAAACATTCTAGTGCTCTTAGTGTTCCGTGTGGGAGCTGTGTGATTGTGCTTTCTGATGTGAAAGGTGAGAAAGGCCACTGTGATGTGTCGTGGTCAAAAGAAAGAGAATTAGGATGCTTTATATCTATTTCATGGAAATAAATATTATAAACTTATGCTTGGCCAAAACCATTGATGTACATGCTTAGAGCCCAATAGGTTCAGTAATCTGTACACCAGTTGATTGACAGTTGAGAGGCATCACCAAAGAGCAAGAGCTCAACCCCCGCAGCACAACTAGGTGAATACACACGAGAGCGCAAGCCTCCCCAGCTCCCTACCACCATAACCGCTGCTCCCCTCTCCGGCTAAGCAAATAAAGTCGTCTAAATCTATGAATTCCGTTTAGCTCACCCTTCCCCTTACCTCATTTAATTACAGCAGGACGGGGAGCGCCTCAATCTTCCGCACTGCCGCCCAACCTTTCATATTCAACTCACAATTTATCCGTCAAATCAGTCAAGCCCGTGCGGTCAAGCTCATGAGGTAATCTCGCCCGAGCGTGTGAGATAAGCTCGCACGAGCATGCGAGATATGCTCGGCCTGGCTGTTGAGATAAGTTTTTTGGGCTAATGAGGTAAGCTGGGACTGGCTTGAGAGGCTAGGTTACCAGGGCCTATTACGAAAGGTTAGCCTGACTTATGAGTTGATGTTGGTAGAACAATTATAACGTGTCGGAGAACAACAAGGTCAGGTACCCACTAAACACTCAACATGTCTCCCAGCAACAAACATGAGAACATGGCTCTCCTGCCCTGGGAGGATATTGCCATAGTTTTGTGCGGAACCTGAATGATGTTATTTATCTCTAGGATCATGACGACACTGTCAGGGATCAATGGGATATTTGGTGAGTTTGTTTTATTGGTAATGAGTTAATTGTTGACTTACGGAGGTTAGGGTTGTCGTTGGTAACACAAGGAGCCTCTTCCAATCACCTCCCATTCATTCCCCTCAGGTCCCCTTCCTTCCCTCCACGTCTCAATTCTTCCTCTCTCATCTCATTCCTCCCACTCACATCCCCTTTCATCCCCTCTCATCCCATTTTTTTCGCAATCATCATTTCCCGCTTCCCTTCCTCGTATTTTCCCACTCTACTCCAACCCATCCCCTTCCTTTCCTTTCCATGTATGTACGGAAAAGGTGTGTGTGTGTGTGTACTCGCCTAGTTATGCTTGCGGGGGTTGATCTCTAGTTCTTTGCTCCCGCACTGTGTGTGTGTGTGTGTGTGTGTGTGTGTATACTCACCTATTTGTAGTCAGTTATTTGTGCATTTGGGGGTTGAGCTCTGGCTCTTTGGTCCCGCCTCTCAACTTTCAATCAACTGGTGTACAGATTCCTGAGCCTACTGGGCTCTATCATATCTACACTTGAAACTGTGTATGGAGTCAGCCTCCACCACATCACTTCTTAATGCATTCAATATGTCAACCACTCTGACACTAAAGAAGTTCTTTCAAATATCTCTGTGGCTCATTTGGGCACTCAGTTTCCACCTGTGTCCCTTAGTGCGTGTGCCCCTTGTGTTAAATAGCCTGTCTTTATCTACCCTATCAATTCCTCTGAGAATCTTGTACGTGGGGATCATGTCCCACCTAACTCTTCTGTCTTCCAGCGACGTGAGGTTTAATTCCCGTAGTCTCTCCTTGTAGCTCATACCTCTCAGCCCGGGTACTAGTCTGGTGGCAAACCTTTGAACCTTTTCCAGTTTAGTCTTATGCTTGACTAGATATGGACTCCATGCTGGGGCTGAATACTCCAGGATTGGTCTGACTAGGTGGTATAAAAAATTCTGAATGATTCCTTACACAAGTTTCTAAATGCCGTTCTTATGTTGGCCAGCCTGGCATACACTGCTGATGTTATCCTCTTGATATGGACTTCAGGGGACAGGCCTGGCGTGATATCAACCTCAAGTCTTTCTCTCTCTCTCTCTCTGACTCTTGAAGAATATCATCTCCCAAATAATACCTTGTATCTTGCCTGCTTGGTGGGGTTCTGGGAGTTCTTCTACTCTCCAAGCCCGGCCCGAGGCCAGGCTCGACTTGTGAGAGTTTGGTCCACCAGGCTGTTGCTTGGAGCGGCCCGCAGGGCCACATACCCACCACAGCCCGGCTGGTCCGGAACTTCTCTTAGAAAACAGTCCAGTTTTCTCTTAAAGATGTCCACGGTTGTTCCGGCAATATTTCTTATAGTCGCTGGGAGGACGTTGAACAACCGCGGACCTCTGATGTGTATAAAGTGCTCTCTGATTGTGCCTATGGCACCTGTGCTCTTCACTGGTTCAATCTTGCATTTTCATCCATATCGTTCACTCCAGTACGTTGTTATTTTACTATGTAGATTTGGGACCTGGCCCTCCAGTATTTTCCATGTGTATATTATTTGGTATCTCTCTCGTCTCCTTTCTAGAGAGTACATTTGGAGAGCTTTGAGACGATACCAATAATTTAGGTGTTTTATCTTGTCTATGCATGCCGTATATGTTTTCTGTATTCCCTCTATTTCAGCAATCTCTCCTGCTCTGAAGGTGGGAAGGGAGTACTGAGCAGTACTCGAGATGGGACAACACAAGTGACTTGAGGAGTACAACCATTGTGATGGGATCCCTGGATTTGAAAGTTCTCGTAATCCATGCGATCATTTTTCTGGCTGACGCGATATTTGTTTGGTTATGCTCCCTAAACGTTAGATCGTCGGACATCATTATTCCTAAATCTTTGACATGCTGTTTTTCTACTATGGGAAGATTCGATTGTGTTTTGTACCCTGTATTATGTTTCAGATCCTCATTTTTGCCGTACCTGAGTACCTGAAATTTATCACTGTTAAACATCATGTTATTTTCTGCTGCTCAATCGAAAACTTTGTTGACATCTGCTTGTAGTTTTTCAATGTCTTCAGCAGAGGTAATTTTCATGCTGATTTTTGTGTCATCTTCAAAGGACGACACGAAGCTGTGACGTGTATTTTTGTCTATATCAGATATGAGAATAAGGAACAGTAGCGGTGCAAGGACTGTACCTTGAGGTACAGAGCTTTTAACATCGCTTGGACTCTATTTTATCTGATTGACTGTTACTTTTTGTGTTCTGTTCGACAGGAAATTGAGTATCCAGCGTCCTACTTTTCCAGTTATTCCCATTGACCTCATTTTGTGAGCTATCACCCCATGGTCACATTTCTCGAACGCCTTTGCAAAGTCTGTGTATACCACATCTGCATTTTGCTTTTCTTCTAGAGCTTCTGTGATTTTGTCATAGTTATTGAGTAACTGTGACAGACAGGATCTTCCCGCTCTAAATCCATGTTGCCCTGGATTGTGCAATTCATTGTTTTCCATAAAAATAGAAATTTGATTCCTAATCACTCTTTCAAACACTTTTATTATGTGTGATGTTAGTGCAACTGGCCTATAATTTTTTGCCAAGGCTTTACTCCCCCCCTTGTGCAACGGAGCTATATCTGCAGATTTAAGCGCTGCTGGTATCTTCCCTGTATCCAGGCTCTTTCTCCATATTTCGCTGAGTGCTCTCGCTACTGGTACTTTACATTTCTTTATGAATATTGAATTCCATGAGTCAAGCCCAGGAGCAGAGTGCATAGGCATATTGTCAATTTCTCTTTCAAAGTCTTCCGAGTTTGTGGTAATATCCGTTATATTATCTGCAGCTTGAATGTCATTCATAAAGAAGCTGTCTGGGTCATCAACTTTCATGTTGTTTATTGGTGTGCTAAACATAGCCTCATACTGGCTTCTTAGAATTTCACTAATCTCTTTGTTGTCCTCTGTGTACGTATCTTCATTTGTAATTAACGGTCCAATACTGGTCGAGGTTTATTATTTTGATTTTGCGCATGTGAAAAAATATTTCGGATTTTTCCTTATCTCTTGTATAGCTTTCTGTTTCAATTACATTTCCTCAGACTCATATGATCGCTTCAACGTTTGTTCTATGTCTTCGATCTCCCTCCTTAGGCTTATTTTCCGTGCTTGTGATAGTTGTGTCTGCCGAAGCATTTCCGTTATTTTTTTCCTTTTCCTGTATAGTCGTCTGCGTTCTCTTTCTAGAGTGGTCCTCTTTCTGCCCCTCCTCACAGGCGCGTGCTTCAAACAGACCTTGTAAGCTTCAGCTGTCAGTTGAGCTATTCCCTGTGTGGGTGTTTTGTCGCTTAAGACCATCTCCCATTGAATGGTTGCAAGGTCTACATTTAGTTTTCCCAGTCAATCCTCTTATTGTTGAAATTGAATTGATTGAATATTCCTTCTCGCTTGTTGGGTCTCTTAGACCTACTACCGTTATTTATGTTGGAAATTTCCAACACTTATCATCCATTATTATCTTATGATAAATTAATATTAACTTACATTTGCAGTAGCTCTTAACACCACTAACCATAGTATTAATATAAATTAATCTGAGCATATTGCTGATAATATTACTCCTGATAATGTAAATCAAGAGTTATTAATTGAAATTATTCAGTAACAGTTTTTATTCTGTTACGTTTGAATGCTCTGGAGAAGTATAAATATTATCTCCATTTCTCGCTAGAGATTATTTATCGAGAATATTATAATTATTAATTCCCTATAATTTCAACCCAGTTCATATTATCGCATTTTCCTCCATAATTACGCGGGAAAGAATAGTTTGTGTTTAATAATTTCCGTGGTGAATGCGAGAGCTGGGAGAGGGAGACGCCATTACGCCATTACGACATCAACAAGGCATGCACGCGAGACAACGTGGTGGAACACGTGGCATTAATTGAGAATTCTTGTCGATAAGAATTACGTCGACACTCAATTAATAAGTGGAATTTACTTGCCAGTGTTTTCTAGTGCCTCAATAGTGAACCCAGCGTCTACAATTACCATCCGGACCGTGAATAAGTGTGCACAGCAGTGAACACTGAGTCCAGCAGAAGCTCCTCTCGGCAAACCTTAGTACTCGGTTACGCTCACAGGTTTCTTTCTTGTAGATGCATCTAGTAATTTAGAGCCTTAGTGAGTAGTTTGTCGTTAGGAAGAGAGATTAAATATAATCAAACGTTAGTAATATTTATTACTCAGTTCAGCTTCATGAATATATGAGCACAATTTTGTAGCCTAGTCAATTGCTACTTTATATTTCTTGTATTACAGCGTGTATTTGAGACGCCAACAAGATTGTCATCCATCGTGTTATTTACCTCGAGTCATTTATCTATGGGGATTCTGTGATCACGAGGACGAGTGATGAACTGGCGTTAGAAATCGTCTTACAGCTAAGACCCATTTTTTCTTATAAATTTATTCAATTTAATTATTGCTTCTATAATATGAGCTTAAGTGAATAATTTTGATTACCATATATTTACATATGTTGTAGTTAGATTTACCATAATTCCATGCATAATGAACTAGTGACGAACCACACTGGTTCCTAGATATATATGAATTTCTAGAAATAACCCCCCAATGTTGACATTTGAGGCTTTGACTTTAATTAATAATTACAGTCTTCATTATTTTCAAGTGAATATCCATTGAATGTTTTTCCATAGACACTGGTTCTCTGGTGTCATTCTAATGATCAATTTTATTTGTTTTCCCTCTTTTCTCAAAAGCGGGTGGTCCTTCGATTAATTTTAATATAACAATTAAA
>WNGS01163862.1:0-42553 GCA_020271785.1 Procambarus virginalis
CCTTAATGTTCAACTCACCAAGTGTCTTGAGTTTCCGTGGAATAGAGAAAGGGGGGGGGTCTGTAGTTGACAGAGACTGTCCCGCCCCCGCCGGCAGACCGCCTGTCTGGACGGCTGGCCGCTGCTGTCTGTTCTTCTGTCTATTGCTCTGCTTCTTCTGTCCTTCTCCTCATCCTGAATCGATAGCTCTCCGAGTATATATTGGGAAACCTGGTAGCTAACTCCGCCCACAAGTTAGATAGCCTCCGGCACTCTACCAAGCCACTCCTTAAACGTCGGCATGATTGAAGGCTACCCGGCTCAATTATAAGATTAGCGAGAGCCAGGTGAGATTCGCCTGGCTGACCTCAGGTCACTTGGTTGTCAATTAACACTTAGAGGTGTGAGATCTAGGCCAGACAAGTTGGCGTCTGTCAAATCCTTGTCTGTGACTCATATATCTCCATGTATGTATTAAATAAAATTAAACCAAACACCTTTACAGTGTTACAGTGTTACTCACCATACTCATGATGAGTCTGACTGGTGCTACTCACCATACTCATGAGTCTGACTGGTGCTACTCACCATACTCATGATTAGTCTGACTGGTGCTACTCACCATACTCATGAGTCTGACTGGTGTTACTCACCATACTCATGATGAGTCTGACTGGTGCTACTCACCATACTCATGATGAGTCTGACTGGTGCTACTCACCATACTCATAATGAGTCTGACTGGTGCTACTCACCATACTCATGAGTCTGACAAGTGCTACTCACCATACTCATGATGAGTCTGGTGCTACTCACCATACTCATAATGAGTCTGACTGGTGCTACTCTCCATAATCATGGTGAGTCTGTCTGGTGCTACTCACCATACTCATAATGAGTCTGACTGGTGCTACTCACCATACTCATGGTGAGACTGTCTGGTGCTACTTACCATACTCATGATGAGTCTGACTGGTGCTACTCACCATACTCATGAGTCTGACTGGTGCTACTCACCATACTCATGAGTCTGACTGGTGCTACTCACCATACTCATAATGAGTCTGACTGGTGCTACTCACCATACTCATGAGTCTGACTGGTGCTACTCACCATGCTCATAATGAGTCTGTCTGGTGATACTCACCATACTCATAATGAGTCTGACTGGTGCTACTCACCATACTCATGAGTCTGACTGGTGTTACTCACCATACTCATAATGAGTCTGACTGGTGCTACTCACCATACTCATGAGTCTGACTGGTGCTACTCACCATGCTCATAATGAGTCTGACTGGTGCTACTCACCATACTCACAATGAGTCTGTCTGGTGCTACTCACCATACTCATGAGTCTGACTGGTGTTACTCACCATACTCATAATGAGTCTGACTGGTGCTACTCACCATACTCATAATGAGTCTGACGGGTGCTGCTCACCATACTCATAATGAGTCTGACTGGTGCTACTCACCATACTCATGAGTCTGACTGGTGCTACTCACCATATTCATAATAGTCCTGACTGGTGTTACTCACAAAACACCGTGGAGAGGGGGGGACCTGCTGCATGGGTAACAGCTTCACCAAACATACTCATAATAGGTTTGGATGTATTCACGAAATACCTTTTTCCACGGCATCGAAGTGGACTTGTAGGGCGAGAGTAGTGAGGGACGAAGCCGCTCCCCCAGTAAGATGTCCTCAGAGTGCTGAAGACCGTTAAGGGCCTTAGGGGGCAGTGGAATGGTTTTGGAAAAGTTGTTCAATGTCAACCAATATTTGTTGACTAGTTGTATATGACAAGGGCTGCAAATGTTCCAAGTTTCAGTACTGTAGCCTAAATAGAAAGGGAGATATAATTTTTTTTTCACTCAAAATTACACATTTTGAAGTGACTTCACACCTTTCACCTTTTCAGATATCATCATTCTATGACACTTTTCTGACACATTAGTATATAATAAAGCATCTGAAGTTTGGGAGTTTCCAAAACATCTTTAGTTTTCCTAATACAAATTGTCAAAGTTCCCTCCAAAAAATTATGCAAATATGTCATGTTTATTGCTATTATAAAATCAATAAATGAATGAATAACAAATGAAAGAGTTATAAGAACTTTTATGTTACTTGAAAATATTGAAAATAAAATAATAAAGTGTAAGGTGCTGCCATCTGTGGCTGAAGTTGACATCAACCAATTTTCTCCAAAATTGGCGCCCTTACAGATAGGCTTATGTCCTCTCACCTGTATAAGTTGCATGAAAATCCTCCGATAAAAAAAATAAATAAAAAAATATCATTTTGTTTAACTTAATTATTTTTCTAATAAAACTAATTATAATATTTTTTAATATATGCTATTGTGATAGCTGAGTCATAGATATGATATTAGTTGACACTTGTGTTTGATAATCGTTTTGACCATTTTGGAATAATTTTGACACTTCAATATTTTTTCCTCCCTTCCTATTTATGCTACGATGCTGAGACTTGGACCAGATGCAACTCTTTTCATGTACAACTCGCCAAAAAAGTTTGATTGAAATTGAACCAGTTTTCATTGTACATTTGGATCGAAAACCATTCAAGTGCCCCCTTAGGCCCACTTAGAGTCGCTTGGCAAGTCTCTATGGGCGCAAAGTTTCCAATGAACAAATCCACAAGGGCCGTGACGAGGAATCGAACCTGCGTCCAGGAGCATCTCAGACACTGCCTTAGCTCAGTCGATTAAGGCAGTGTCTGGGATGCTCCCGGACGCAGGTTCGAATCCTCGTCACGGCCCTTGTGGATTTGTTCATTTGATGCATCACGCTAGTGTGATCTCTGTATGTAGCAAAACTTCTACTTCTGTATGGTGTCCATTGTTTCTTGTTGTTAAAGATTCACTACCTGGAACAAAAAGTTCCAAGTAGCACGGGCTATGGTGAGCCCGTATATATTATGGTGTCCAATCCCAGTTCACGTTCCTTCTGCTGTACAACAATGGCTGCCTTTTTCAATTCCAATTACGCTCATTTTTGTTCTAGTTCAGATTGTTCTTGATCTGTTTGTCGGGATAATTCCAACTCTTGCTTCTGTTGACGGGTTGACGGCTTCTATTGCCGTTGTTAGTCATGTTGCTTTGGCCAGACCACACACTTGAAGGTGAAGGGACGACCACGTTTCGGTCCGTCCTGGACCATTCTCACAGTCGACTTGAGAATGTTCCAGGACGGACCGAAACGTTGTGGTCGTCCCTTCACCTTCTAGTGTGTGGTCTGGTCAACATACTTCAGCCACGTTATTGTGACTCATCGCCTGCATGTTGCTTTGGCTTCTGCATCCATTGTTGCAAATTCTATCTTCATCTTCATCAAGAATATTGCAGATTTGTCAGTAAGTTGACATTGTTGTTCTTGCATGACAGCTTTTTCCTTCACCCAATAGTCGGAGCATAGATTATGGATCTCCTGGTTAGATGATCAGCACTTAAGGTCACTAATTCTGCTTTCGTGCAATGCAACGATGCAACTGTGAGACTTTTGTTGATATTGGTGACACTAGTTCACTAGTGATGACCTCTCAGGACTACACAAGCCAGCACGTTAACTGCCAGAGTAGTTCACTAGTGATGACCTCTGAGGACTACACAAGCCTGCACGTTAACTGCCAGAGTAGTTCACTAGTGATGACCTCTGAGGACTACACAAGCCAGCACGTTAACTGCCAGAGTAGTTCACTAGTGATGACCTCTCAGGACTACACAAGCCAGCACGTTAACTGCCAGAGTAGTTCACTAGTGATGACCTCTCAGGACTACACAAGCCAGCACGTTAACTGCCAGAGTAGTTCACTAGTGATGACCTCTCAGGACTACACAAGCCAGCACGTTAACTGCCAGAGTAGTTCACTAGTGATGACCTCTCAGGACTACACAAGCCAGCACGTTAACTGCCAGAGTAGTTCACTAGTGATCACCTCTCAGGACTACACAAGCCAGCACGTTAACTGCCAGAGTAGTTCACTAGTGATGACCTCTCAGGACTACACAAGCCAGCACGTTAACTGCCAGAGTAGTTCACTAGTGATGACCTCTCAGGACTACACAAGCCAGCACGTTAACTGCCAGAGTAGTTCACTAGTGATGACCTCCCAGGACTACACAAGCCAGCACGTTAACTGCCAGAGTAGTTCACTAGTGATCACCTCTCAGGACTACACAAGCCAGCACGTTAACTGCCAGAATAGTTCACTAGTGATCACCTCTCAGGACTACACAAGCCAGCACGTTAACTGCCAGAGTAGTTCACTAGTGATGACCTCTCAGGACTACACAAGCCAGCACGTTAACTGCCAGAGTAGTTCACTAGTGATCACCTCTCAGGACTACACAAGCCAGCACGTTAACTGCCAGAGTAGTTCACTAGTGATCACCTCTCAGGACCACACAAGCCAGCACGTTAACTACCAGAGTAGTTCACTAGTGATGACCTCTCAGGACTACACAAGTGAGCACGTTAACTGCCAGAGTAGTTCACTAGTGATGACCTCTCAGGACTACACAAGCCAGCACGTTAACTACCAGAGTAGTTCACTAGTGATGACCTCTCAGGACTACACAAGCTACCACGTTAACTGCCAGATGTATTCACCTAGTTAAAGACTAGGTGAATACCTAGACTTCATGGGTAAGTTTGATTGAATACCTAGACTTCAAGACTTCACCATGTTAAAGACTGTACCTCTCCCAACCATGTTAAAGACTGTACCTCTCTCAACCAGTTTAAGAATAAAACTAAACACTACCTAATAAATTCCCTGTAACTACTTTACCCCTCTAGTTCAACCCATGTCTGTTATTTTTTAATCAACACTGTTTGTCAACCTTTTGTATTTGTGCTGCTTTTTCAGTCATGTTCCCCCTTTTTGTATCTTTATTTGTATTTGTTCTCAACACATTTTATTCTTTATGCTCTATTAATATTAAGTTCTAGATATTAATGTTCTTCCTGCCCGAAACGCATTGCGTAATAGTGGCTTTAGGCATTGTATGTACTAGCTCTACCTATAATTCGATCCATTAATGTAACCTCACTTGCATGTATATACCTTACCTGAATAAACATATTTATTTATTTATTTAGTTGTTCTCATCTAGTTGTGCTTGCGGGGGTTGAGCGCTGGCTCTTTGGTCCCGCCTCTCAACTGTCAATTAATGTTTTTTACACACACACACACACCGTAGCAGCTGTCTAACTCCCAGTTACCTATTTACTGCTTGGTAAACAGGATCATCAGGCTAAAAGAAACTCTATACATTTGTTTCCACCATCGCAGGGGATCGATCCCCCAGACCCTAGGATTTATAATCCCGAGCGCTGTCCACCCTGCCACCAGACCCACCAAATGTGTACAATATACTTCACAAGACTGAGAGAGGCGAGAGCAGCCGCCAGCGTCTAATTGCCTGGTTCCCCTATCCACTAGGTCGTTAAGTTCCTTAACTGCCTGTGGCAATCTTAAGGGGTAACTAATGGCTTCTCATACTGAATTTAATATTTAGTGAAAATGTGGCTGTGAATCAGGTTCGACTCCAGAAGCAGGTCTTCATTAAGAACAAGTAATAGTCTAGATTGTTGCAGCATGAGCGAGGTGTGAGTATTGTTGCAAGGTGTTGACATAAACACACTTCTCTTCTTAGCAACAACAATTTATTACAGAACTTAACTCTAATTCAAAGCATAAACACTAATGACAGCTAATCAACCAGCTCTCAGTATAGCACGGACTCCTGTCCGTACTGCTCTTGGCTGATGTACTGGGGCCAGATTCACGAAAGCACTTACGCACCTGGGGCCAGATTCACGAAAGCACTTACGCACCTGGGGCCAGATTCACGAAAGCACTTACGCACCTGGGGCCAGATTCACGAAAGCACTTACGCACCTGGGGCCAGATTCACGAAAGCACTTACGCACCTGGGGCCAGATTCACGAAAGCACTTACGCACCTGGGGCCAGATTCACGAAAGCACTTACGCACCTGGGGCCAGATTCACGAAAGCACTTACGCACCTGGGGCCAGATTCACGAAAGCACTTACGCACCTGGGGCCAGATTCACGAAAGCACTTACGCACCTGGGGCCAGATTCACGAAAGCACTTACGCACCTGGGGCCAGATTCACGAAAGCACTTACGCACCTGGGGCCAGATTCACGAAAGCACTTACGCACCTGGGGCCAGATTCACGAAAGCACTTACGCACCTGGGGCCAGATTCACGAAAGCACTTACGCACCTGGGGCCAGATTCACGAAAGCACTTACGCACCTGGGGCCAGATTCACGAAAGCACTTACGCACCTGGGGCCAGATTCACGAAAGCACTTACGCACCTGGGGCCAGATTCACGAAAGCACTTACGCACCTGGGCCAGATTCACGAAAGCACTTACGCACCTGGGCCAGATTCACGAAAGCACTTACGCACCTGGGGCCAGATTCACGAAAGCACTTACGCACCTGGGGCCAGATTCACGAAAGCACTTACGCACCTGGGGCCAGATTCACGAAAGCACTTACGCACCTGGGGCCAGATTCACGAAAGCACTTACGCACCTGGGGCCAGATTCACGAAAGCACTTACGCAAGCACTTACGAACGTGTACATCTTTCCTCAATCTTTGACGGCTTTGGTTACATTTATTAAACAGTTTACAAGCACTAAAATTGCCAATCAACTGTTGTTATTGTTATAAACAGCCTCCTGGTGCTTCGGAGCTCATTAACTGTTTAAGGGGCCGTTTTGGTTATGTGGGAAAAGTTGTTCAATGTCAACCAATATTATTTAACTAGTTGTATATGAAAAGTGCTGAAATTGTCCCAAGTTTCAGTACTGCAGCGTTAGTTTAGTTAGTTAGTTTAGTTCATTTATTATGCACCCCATACCCATCTTGTGGGCGGTAGTGGAAAGGGTTACAGAGGCACATAATGGGCTCAGGGACTGAACCCCACAATTCATTTAGCTAAGCAAGTTACAATCTTGATGAGCTAGTTACAAAATTCAATATAAGTCGTCACATCAACAATGGGTTCGAGATCGACCTAAAGTACAGGTTCTAAATTAAGCAACTGACATATGTGGAGAGCTAGTGTCAAAATTTATATGTTTGTCCTGCACACCGCCTCCCATCCAGTGGACAGCGGTGGATAGGTTACAATCACTCAGTTACTACCTACAGTTAGCAAACTGGGGATATTTGGCTAAAATTTCTGGTAGCAGATCATTTTGAATGAAATATTTACACATCGCTGGAACATTGGTTATAGAATTGTCTCTAAATTCACGTATCTTTTCGCACTCCATCACATAGTGACGGAGGGTGTGCGAATAATTTTGTTGACACAGTTTACATTTTGTCAGGTCTACATCGGCAGATAATGAGAATTCCCAGAGATACTTGTAACCGAGTCTAAGCCGAGCAGCAGTAACATCTAGAAGTCTGCTGATTTTATTGGATGATCCATAGATGTGTGGCTCCTCTTGCATGATAGTATGATGATAGATGGAATTACTGGTGTCAATTTCACTTTGCCTCAGATCTACAAGATCTTGTTGAAGTTCTCGGTGTACTGCTGCTCTCAGATTGCTCATTGACAATCCAAGGTTACACTCAACGGCTCCTTTAAAGGCAGATTCTTTGGCTAACTTATCAGCTCTATCATGCATTCGGAGGCCAACATGAGATGGAGACCACATGAAATGGACTCTGTTACCATCCTTAATAATTTTGTTAAACTGTAACATGCTTCGGACACGAGCATGTTACAGTTATGTCTTAAAGAGTTGAGAGCATTTAAGGATGATAAGGAGTCACAATTAATGTATCAAGTTTGGAGACTTGTACACATTTCAGTGCAAGGATCAAGGCAAATAGTTCGGTCTGAAGGGTAGAGGCCCAATTGTTTATACGGACTCCCCACTCAAAGTACAAGCCATCGCCCATTGTCAGAACAACTGCACTTCCAGCTGCACCCGTGGTGCGGTGTAGGGAACCATCAGTGTATATCAGCGTAAATAGAAAGAGAGATTTTTTTTTGTTTTTTTTCAACGTTTTTTACACATTTTCAAGTCTACACTTCAGAACACACGTTTCAGATATAATTATTCTGTGACACTTTTCTGACACATTGGCATATAATAAAGGATTGTGTGTTTTAGAATTTCCAAAACATCTTTAGTTTTCCTAATATAAATGTTCAAAGTTCCCCCCCAAAATTATGCAAATATGGCATGTTTATTGCTATTATAAAATCAGTAAATGATCTTAGAGAAAAATGAAATCCTGCACATGTAGAGACATGCCCTCCACATATACTGTGTAAGTTTCATGTAAATTGAATAAAAAATTAATCAGTTTTGTAAACATTTGTGTCAATTGAAAAAAACAGAAATGAATAAAGTCTAAGGTTCTAAAATCTGTGGCTGAGGTTGACATCAACCAATTTTCTCCAAAATTCCTTACAGATAGGCTTACGTACAGGCAGGTGTGTAAGTTTGATGCAAATCGCCCGAAAAAAATGAAAAAAAAAAAATTGAAAAAAAAAAAACAATCCTTTTTTTTTCTTAATTTTTTTTCCAATTAAACTAATTATAATATTTGTTTAATATATGCTGTTGTGATAGCAAAGAGTCATAGCAATAACAACAATGCTACTTGCCAGCAACGCTATGCGTACTAGTGGCTCTAGGTATTGTATGTACTAGCTCTATCTATAAATGCTATGTGTACTAGTGGCTCTAAGTATTGTATGTACTAGCTCTATCTATAAATGCTATGTGTACTAGTGGCTCTAAGTATTGTATGTACTAGCTCTATCTATAAATGCTATGCGTACTAGTGGCTCTAAGTATTGTATGTACTAGCTCTATCTATAAATGCTATGCGTACTAGTGGCTCTAAGTATTGTATGTACTAGCTCTATCTATAAATCCAACACTATGTTTGTAAATCATCTATGTGTGTGTACATGAATAAAAATTTGAATTTGAATTTGAAATTTGAATTTGGGTCACTGAGACGGTCTCCATGGAGACCAAACACACACCGAAACTACGACATTGGTACAACGTTCGAACAAGTTTGAACCCCTAAGCTAACCTAACCAGTTATAACAACCAATATAGCAAGTTGTAACAACGTTCTAATATGTCATAAACAAGATGTAACCATTTTATTACAAGTTGTAACAAGCGGAAAATAGAGACAGTTACGGTTTGTGTTTCCAGGGTGATAACCCCTCACAAATGACCTTAACTCACATCATTAAGGACGACAATCACAACAATTACTTTATCTGTTCGTATCACACAGACAAGAACAATTGACTTCAAATCAGTTTAATCAAAACCACAATTTGGGATATTTACATTGATTAATTACGTTAATTACTGTCATCCAGATAGTTAACAACAACGATAATTTACGACAATGACCACCTGTCACTCAGTTCGACAATTGAAGCAGACAATCAAACAGGATAACACTACATCCCGTCCTCTTAAAGTAATGTCGCTTTTCGCTCGTCTGCTATGGCCAAAAGTGGACATAATTTGAAATGAAATTGGCTCACGAAAGTGACGTACTGTCACGTTTTCTGTTTGAGTCGTCCGGCCTACTCGGTAAGGTTAGGAGAGGAAACTTTCAATTAACGTTTTTCATGACGTTTTGAAACTTTAGGAGAATTTCCCGCCGTCCTAACCTCTAAGCGTACTCGAGTAGGACGCGGATGTGGCAGCGTGCGTTGTACTGCTGGGTCATAAAAGTGAGTTAGGCTCTCCCCAAGTGATGGCAAAGGAGTTTACGAAATCACAGCTAAGCGGAAGAGAGGAACGATATGGTACGCGCCCCCACAGTTATGAGGTGGTCGGCGTACAATGGGTACTCATCAGATCATTTGGGAATGCATCGGATGAGGGAGTGGGGAATGCAGAGGAGGACGAAGGGAGTAGAGTGGGGGATGGTGGGGAGGACGAGGGACGAGGGAGTGAGGAATGGCAGGGAGGACGAGGGGACGGGAGAGTGGGGAATGGCGGGGAGGACGAGGGAGTGAGAAATGGCGGGGAGGACAAGGGACAGGAGAGTGAGGAATGGTGGGGAGGACGAGAGGACTGGGAAGAGTTGCTGAGCCACAGCGACGCATGGCCGGGTACAACTAGTAGTAAATACAGAAACTCACCAGGGCCAACAGTGACCTGCAACATTCTTAACCACGAGACATTGCTGTGACTGAGAGTGAGAAAGTTAGGACAGTGTTCTCCGTCAGTTCTCTCAGACAACCCGTTTCTTCAAAGGTCGCAGGACAACACCTCTAAAGTTCTTTCTTTGTTCCAACAAGCTCTAAAAATCGAACTTTTGTAGTCATTCTTACCCGGCATTAAGGGAAGAGTCTTTTGTTTGTTGCATGAAGTTTGGCTTTTGGGTTTTGTTGTGTGTGTTGCCACCCCGGCGTGGAGTGTGTTGTGTGTGTTGCCGCCCCGGCGTGGAGTGTGTTGTGTGTGTTGCCGCCCCGGCGTGGAGTGTGTAGTGTGTGTTGCCGCCCCGGCGTGGAGTGTGTAGTGTGTGTTGCCGCCCCGGCGTGGAGTGTGTAGTGTGTGTTGCCACCCCGGCGTGGAGTGTGTAGTGTGTGTTGCCGCCCCGGCGTGGAGTGTGTTGCCGCCCCGGCGTGGAGTGTGTTGTGTGTGTTGCCGCCCCGGCGTGGAGTGTGTTGTGTGTGTTGCCACCCCGGCGTGGAGTGTGTTGTGTGTGTTGCCACCCCGGCGTGGAGTGTGTTGCCACCCCGGCGTGGAGTGTGTTGCCACCCCGGCGTGGAGTGTGTTGTGTGTGTTGCCGCCCCGGCGTGGAGTGTGTTGTGTGTGTTGCCACCCCGGCGTGGAGTGTGTTGTGTGTGTTGCCGCCCCGGCGTGGAGTGTGTTGTGTGTGTTGCCACCCCGGCGTGGAGTGTGTTGTGTGTGTTGCCACCCCGGCGTGGAGTGTGTTGTGTGTGTTGCCACCCCGGCGTGGAGTGTGTTGCCACCCCGGCGTGGAGTGTGTTGCCACCCCGGCGTGGAGTGTGTTGCCACCCCGGCGTGGAGTGTGTTGTGTGTGTTGCCACCCCGGCGTGGAGTGTGTTGTGTGTGTTGCCGCCCCGGCGTGGAGTGTGTTGTGTGTGTTGCCACCCCGGCGTGGAGTGTGTTGCCACCCCGGCGTGGAGTGTGTTGCCACCCCGGCGTGGAGTGTGTTGCCACCCCGGCGTGGAGTGTGTTGCCACCCCGGCGTGGAGTGTGTTGCCACCCCGGCGTGGAGTGTGTTGCCACCCCGGCGTGGAGTGTGTTGTGTGTGTTGCCGCCCCGGCGTGGAGTGTGTTGTGTGTGTTGCCGCCCCGGCGTGGAGTGTGTTGTGTGTGTTGCCGCCCCGGCGTGGAGTGTGTTGTGTGTGTTGCCACCCCGGCGTGGAGTGTGTTGTGTGTGTTGCCGCCCCGGCGTGGAGTGTGTTGTGTGTGTTGCCGCCCCGGCGTGGAGTGTGTTGTGTGTGTTGCCGCCCCGGCGTGGAGTGTGTTGTGTGTGTTGCCGCCCCGGCGTGGAGTGTGTAGTGTGTGTTGCCGCCCCGGCGTGGAGTGTGTTGTGTGTGTTGCCGCCCCGGCGTGGAGTGTGTTGTGTGTGTTGCCGCCCCGGCGTGGAGTGTGTTGTGTGTGTTGCCACCCCGGCGTGGAGTGTGTTGTGTGTGTTGCCGCCCAGCGTGAAGTGTGTTGTGTGTGTTGCCGCCCCGGCGTGGAGTGTGTTGTGTGTGTTGCCGCCCCGGCGTGGAGTGTGTGTTGTGTGTGTTGCCGCCCCGGCGTGGAGTGTGTTGCCGCCCCGGCGTGGAGTGTGTTGCCGCCCCGGCGTGGAGTGTGTTGCCGCCCCGGCGTGGAGTGTGTTGTGTGTGTTGCCGCCCCGGCGTGGAGTGTGTGTTGTGTGTGTTGCCNAAAGATTATTTGGAGGAAGACCAATCAATGGATGATTAGAATCCCTCACATGGCAGAAGAGAGCATTGTTAGTGTCTGCAGACTTAACACTTCTCTTGTGTTCTTTAAGTCTGTCATTCAGTGTACGGCCAGTTTCGCCAAAGTATTGGAGAGGACAAGAGAACAGGAATAGAGTAGACACCAGCAGCATTAGAAGCAGGAGGAGCAGTGTGAACTAGATTGCTACGAAGTGTGTTAGTTTGTCGAAAGGCGAGTTTAATGTCAAGAGGACGAAAGGTATTGGTAAAAGACGAAACGTCGTCGTCCCTTCAACTTCTAGTGTGTGGTCTGGTCAACATTTCCATGCCATAGTTAAGTCTGACGTCAGGCTTCTCTAGAACATAATTATTATTCTCACATATACTTTATAAGTACCAGAATATTTACTTTTGAATGGTGAACCCTTGAAGTGGAAATATATATCAGCTGATATATATTACGAAATATATAATATATTATATATATTATATTATATTATTATTATATATTATGGAACTATGATATATATTATAGAATTATAGAACATGAAATATTCTGGCTTTTCTCTTAAGGGGCATTAGATTGTTTATTCAAAGTGTTCAATGTCAACCAATATTTTTTGACCAGTTGTATATGACAAGGGCTGCAATTGTTCCAAGTTTCAGTACTGTAGCCTAAATAGAAAGGGAAATTTTTTGTTTTTCAACGAATTTTACACATTTTCACGTGTAAATAGATAAAACACACCGTTCAGATATAATCATTCTATAACACTTTTCTGACACATTAACTCATAATAAAGAATCTGTAGTAAGATATTTTCCAAAACATCTTTAGTTTTCTAATACAAATTTTCAAAATTCCCAAAATATGCAAATATGTCATGTTTATTGCTATTATAAAATCAATAAATGAACTTGGAAAAAACCGCTTCCTTCAGAGTTTAGAGACATAAACTTTACATATAAAGTGTAAGTTTAGAGACATAAACTTTACATATAAGGTGTAAGTTTAGATACATAAACTTTACATATAAGGTGTAAGTTTAGAGACATAAACTTTACATGTAAGGTGTAAGTTTAGAGACATAAACTTTACATGTAAGGTGTAAGTTTAGAGACATAAACTTTACATGTAAGGTGTAAGTTTAGAGACATAAACTTTACATATAAGGTGTAAGTTTAGAGACATAAACTTTACATGTAAGGTGTAAGTTTAGAGACATAAACTTTACATGTAAGGTGTAAGTTTAGAGACATAAACTTTACATGTAAGGTGTAAGTTTAGAGACATAAACTTTACATGTAAGGTGTAAGTTTAGAGACATAAACTTTACATGTAAGGTGTAAGTTTAGAGACATAAACTTTACATGTAAGGTGTAAGTTTAGAGACATAAACTTTACATGTAAGGTGTAAGTTTAGAGACATAAACTTTACATGTAAGGTGTAAGTTTAGAGACATAAACTTTACATGTAAGGTGTAAGTTTAGAGACATAAACTTTACATGTAAGGTGTAAGTTTAGAGACATAAACTTTACATGTAAGGTGTAAGTTTAGAGACATAAACTTTACATGTAAGGTGTAAGTTTAGAGACATAAACTTTACATGTAAGGTGTAAGTTTAGAGACATAAACTTTACATGTAAGGTGTAAGTTTAGAGACATAAACTTTACATGTAAGGTGTAAGTTTAGAGACATAAACTTTACATGTAAGGTGTAAGTTTAGAGACATAAACTTTACATGTAAGGTGTAAGTTTAGAGACATAAACTTTACATGTAAGGTGTAAGTTTAGAGACATAAACTTTACATGTAAGGTGTAAGTTTAGAGACATAAACTTTACATGTAAGGTGTAAGTTTAGAGACATAAACTTTACATGTAAGGTGTAAGTTTAGAGACATAAACTTTACATGTAAGGTGTAAGTTTAGAGACATAAACTTTACATGTAAGGTGTAAGTTTAGAGACATAAACTTTACATGTAAGGTGTAAGTTTAGAGACATAAACTTTACATGTAAGGTGTAAGTTTAGAGACATAAACTTTACATGTAAGGTGTAAGTTTAGAGACATAAACTTTACATGTAAGGTGTAAGTTTAGAGACATAAACTTTACATGTAAGGTGTAAGTTTAGAGACATAAACTTTACATGTAAGGTGTAAGTTTAGAGACATAAACTTTACATGTAAGGTGTAAGTTTAGAGACATAAACTTTACATGTAAGGTGTAAGTTTAGAGACATAAACTTTACATGTAAGGTGTAAGTTTAGAGACATAAACTTTACATGTAAGGTGTAAGTTTAGAGACATAAACTTTACATGTAAGGTGTAAGTTTAGAGACATAAACTTTACATGTAAGGTGTAAGTTTAGAGACATAAACTTTACATGTAAGGTGTAAGTTTAGAGACATAAACTTTACATGTAAGGTGTAAGTTTAGAGACATAAACTTTACATGTAAGGTGTAAGTTTAGAGACATAAACTTTACATGTAAGGTGTAAGTTTAGAGACATAAACTTTACATGTAAGGTGTAAGTTTAGAGACATAAACTTTACATGTAAGGTGTAAGTTTAGAGACATAAACTTTACATGTAAGGTGTAAGTTTAGAGACATAAACTTTACATGTAAGGTGTAAGTTTAGAGACATAAACTTTACATGTAAGGTGTAAGTTTAGAGACATAAACTTTACATGTAAGGTGTAAGTTTAGAGACATAAACTTTACATGTAAGGTGTAAGTTTAGAGACATAAACTTTACATGTAAGGTGTAAGTTTAGAGACATAAACTTTACATGTAAGGTGTAAGTTTAGAGACATAAACTTTACATGTAAGGTGTAAGTTTAGAGACATAAACTTTACATGTAAGGTGTAAGTTTAGAGACATAAACTTTACATGTAAGGTGTAAGTTTAGAGACATAAACTTTACATGTAAGGTGTAAGTTTAGAGACATAAACTTTACATGTAAGGTGTAAGTTTAGAGACATAAAATTTACATGTAAGGTGTAAGTTTAGAGACATAAACTTTACATGTAAGGTGTAAGTTTAGAGACATAAACTTTACATGTAAGGTGTAAGTTTAGAGACATAAACTTTACATGTAAGGTGTAAGTTTAGAGACATAAACTTTACATGTAAGGTGTAAGTTTAGAGACATAAACTTTACATGTAAGGTGTAAGTTTAGAGACATAAACTTTACATGTAAGGTGTAAGTTTAGAGACATAAACTTTACATGTAAGGTGTAAGTTTAGAGACATAAACTTTACATGTAAGGTGTAAGTTTAGAGACATAAACTTTACATGTAAGGTGTAAGTTTAGAGACATAAACTTTACATGTAAGGTGTAAGTTTAGAGACATAAACTTTACATGTAAGGTGTAAGTTTAGAGACATAAACTTTACATGTAAGGTGTAAGTTTAGAGACATAAACTTTACATGTAAGGTGTAAGTTTAGAGACATAAACTTTACATGTAAGGTGTAAGTTTAGAGACATAAACTTTACATGTAAGGTGTAAGTTTAGAGACATAAACTTTACATGTAAGGTGTAAGTTTAGAGACATAAACTTTACATGTAAGGTGTAAGTTTAGAGACATAAACTTTACATGTAAGGTGTAAGTTTAGAGACATAAACTTTACATGTAAGGTGTAAGTTTAGAGACATAAACTTTACATGTAAGGTGTAAGTTTAGAGACATAAACTTTACATTTAAGGTGTAAGTTTAGAGACATAAACTTTACATTTAAGGTGTAAGTTTAGAGACATAAACTTTACATGTAAGGTGTAAGTTTAGAGACATAAACTTTACATTTAAGGTGTAAGTTTAGAGACATAAACTTTACATATAAGGTGTAAGTTTAGAGACATAAACTTTACATATAAGGTGTAAGTTTCATGTAAATTGAATAACAAATGAAAGAGTTGTAAGAACTTTTATGTTACTTGAAAATATTGAAAATAGTCTAAGGTGCTGCCATCTGTGGCTGAAGTTGACATCAACCAATTTTCTCCAAAATTGGCGCCCTTACAGATAGGCTTATGTCCTCTCACCTGTATAAGTTGCATGAAAATACTCCGATAAAAATAAATACAACAAAATATCAATTTTTCTTTAACTTAATTATTTTTCTAATAAATCTAATTATAATATTTTTTAATATATGCTTTTGTGATAGCTGAGAGTCATAGATATGATATCAGTTGACACTTGTGTTTGATAATCGTTTTTTGACCATTTTGGAATAATTTTGACACCTACTTCAATAGTTTTTTCCTCCCTTCCTATTTATGCTACGATGCTGAGACTTGGACCAGATGAAACTCTTTTCATATACAACTCGCCAAAAAAGTTTGATTGAAATTGAACCAGTTTTCATTGTACATTTGGATCGAAAACCATTCAAGTGCCCCTTAGGCCCACTTAGAGTCGCTTGGCAAGTCTCTATGGACGCGAAGGTTCCAATGAACAAATCCACAAGGTCCGTGACGAGGATTCGAACCTGCGTCCAGGAGCATCCCAGACGCTGCCTTAGCTCAGTCGATTAAGGCAGTGTCTGGGATGCTCCCGGACGCAGGTTCGAATCCTCGTCACGGCCCATGTGGATTTGTTCATATGATGCATCACGCTAGTGTGATCTCTGTGTGTAGCAAAGCTTCTACTTCTGTATGGTGTCCATTGTTTCTTGTTGTTAAAGATTCACTACCTGGAACAAAAAGTTCCAAGTAGCACGGGCTATGGTGAGCCCGTATATATTATGGTGTCCAATCCCAGTTCACGTTCCTTCTGCTGTACAACAATGGCTGCCTTTTTCAATTCCGCTCATTTTTGTTCTAGTTCAGATTGTTCTTGATCTGTTTGTCGGGATAATTCCAACTCTTGCTTCTGTTGACGGGTTGACGGCTTCTATTGCCGTTGTTAGTCATGTTGCTTTGGCCAGACCACACACTAGAAGGTGAAGGGACGACCACGTTTCGGTCCGTCCTGGACCATTCTCACAGTCGACTTGAGAATGTTCCAGGACGGACCGAAACGTTGTGGTCGTCCCTTCACCTTCTAGTGTGTGGTCTGGTCAACATACTTCAGCCCCGTTATTGTGACTCATCGCCTGCATGTTTCTTTGCCTTCTGCATCCATTGTTGCAAATTCTATCTTCATCTTCATCAAGAATATTGCAGATTTGTCAGTAAGTTGACATTGTTGTTCTTGCATGATAGCTTTTTCCTTCACCCAATAGTCGGAGCTGAGATTATGGATCTCCTGGTTAGGTGATCAGCACTTAAGGTCACTAATTCTGCTTTCGTGCAATGCAACGATGCAAGTGTGAGACTTTTGTTGATATTGGTGACACTAGTTCACTAGTGATGACCTCTCAGGACTACACAAGCCAGCACGTTAACTGCCAGAGTAGTTCACTAGTGATGACCTCTCAGGACTACACAAGCCAGCACGTTAACTACCAGAGTAGTTCACTAGTGATGACCTCTCAGGACTACACAAGCCAGCACGTTAACTGCCAGAGTAGTTCACTAGTGATCACCTCTCAGGACTACACAAGCCAGCACGTTAACTACCAGAGTAGTTCACTAGTGATGACCTCTCAGGACTACACAAGCCAGCACGTTAACTGCCAGAGTAGTTCACTAGTGATGACCTCTCAGGACTACACAAGCCAGCACGTTAACTGCCAGAGTAGTTCACTAGTGATCACCTCTCAGGACTACACAAGCCAGCACGTTAACTACCAGAGTAGTTCACTAGTGATGACCTCTCAGGACTACACAAGCCTGCACGTTAACTGCCAGAGTAGTTCACTAGTGATGACCTCTCAGGACTACACAAGCCAGCACGTTAACTACCAGAGTAGTTCACTAGTGATGACCTCTCAGGACTACACAAGCCTGCACGTTAACTGCCAGAGTAGTTCACTAGTGATGACCTCTCAGGACTACACAAGCCAGCACGTTAACTGCCAGAGTAGTTCACTAGTGATGACCACTCAGGACTACACAAGCCAGCACGTTAACTGCCAGAGTAGTTCACTAGTGATCACCTCTCAGGACTACACAAGCCAGCACGTTAACTGCCAGAGTAGTTCACTAGTGATCACCTCTCAGGACTACACAAGCCAGCACGTTAACTGCCAGAGTAGTTCACTAGTGATCACCTCTCAGGACTACACAAGCCAGCACGTTAACTGCCAGATGTATTCACCTAGTTGTTCTCATCTAGTTGTGCTTGCGGGGGTTGAGCGCTGGCTCTTTGGTCCCACCTCTCAACTGTCAATTAATGCATTTTACACACACACACACACTCTCTCCCCGTAGCAGCTGTCTAACTCCCAGCTACCTATTTACTGCTTGGTAAACAGGATCATCAGGCTAAAAGAAACTATATCCATTTGTTTCCACCATCGCCGGGGATCGATCCCCCAGACCCTAGGATTACTAATCCCGAGCGCTGTCCACCTAGCCACCAGACCCACCAAATGTGTACAATATAATTCACAAGACTGAGAGAGGCGAGAGCAGCCGCCGGAGTCTAATTGCCTGGTTCCCCTATCCACTAGGTCGTTAAGTTCCTTAACTGCCTGTGGCAATCTTAAGGGGTAACTAATGGCTTCTCACACCGAATTTAATATTTAGTGAAAATGGCTGTGAATCAGGTTCGACTCCAGAAGCAGGTCTTCATTAAGAACAAGGAATAGTCTAGATTGTTGCAGCATGAGCGAGGTGTGAGTATTGTTGCAAGGTGTTGACATAAACACACTTCTCTTCTTAGCAACAACAATTTATTACAGAACTTAACTGTAATTCAAAGCATAAACACTAATGACAGCTAATGAACCAGCCCTCAGTATAGCACGGACTCCTCTCCGTACTGCTCTTGGCTGATGTACTGGGGCCAGATTCACGAAAGCACTTACGCACCTGGGGCCAGATTCACGAAAGCACTTACGCAAGCACTTACGAACGTGTACATCTTTCCTCAATCTTTGACGGCTTTGGTTACATTTATTAAACAGTTTACAAGCACTAAAACTTGCCAATCAACTGTTGTTATTGTTATAAACATCCTCCTGGTGCTTTGGAGCTCATTAACTGTTTAATAATTGTAAACAAAGCCGCCAAAGTTTGAGAAAAGATGTACAGGTTCGTAAGTGTTTGCGTAACAGCTTCGTGAATCTGGCTGCTGAACTAGACTCAACAATACGGGTGCTCACTTGCACTCAAGATGCAACTCCAAACAATTGCAACAAAACAATAACAACAATGTTACTTGCCAGCAACGCTATGTGTACTAGTGGCTCTAGGTATTGTATGTACTAGCTCTATCTATAAATGCTATGTGTACTAGTGGCTCTAGGTATTGTATGTACTAGCTCTATCTATAAATGCTATGTGTACTAGTGGCTCTAGGTATTGTATGTACTAGCTCTATCTATAAATGCTATGTGTACTAGTGGCTCTAGGTATTGTATGTACTAGCTCTATCTATAAATGCTATGTGTACTAGTGGCTCTAGGTATTGTATGTACTAGCTCTATCTATAAATGCTATGTGTACTAGTGGCTCTAGGTATTGTATGTACTAGCTCTATCTATAAATCCAACATTATGTTTGTAAATCATCTTTGTGTGTGTACTTTTCCTGAATAATAATTTGAATTTGAAATTTGAGTTTGGGTCACTGAGACGGTCTCCATGGAGACCAAACACGCACCGAAACTACGACGTTGGTACAACGTTCGAACCAGTTTTAACACCTAACCAGTTATAACAACCAATATAAAAAGTTGTAACAACGTTCTAATACGTCAAAAACAAGATGTAACCACTTTATTACAAGTTGTAACAAGCGGAAAATAGAGACAGTTACGGTTTGTGTTTCCAGGGTGGTAACCCTCACAAATTACCTTAAACACACGTCATTAAGGACGACAATCACAACAATTACTTTATCTGTTCGTATCACACAGACAAAAACAATTGACTTCAAATCAGTTTAATCAAAACCACAATTTGGGATATTTACATTGATTAATTACGTTAATTACTGTCATCCAGAAAGTTAATAACAACGGTAATTTACGTTAATGACCACCTGTCACTCAGTCCGACAATTGAAGCAATAATTAACAGTAATTACTCTGTCATCAAGACAATTAAACAATCAGTAAGTAATTAGTACTGACACACGGAGGACAGCTTAATCAAGACTAATTACATTAACACAACTATATCACTCAAGACAGCTTCCCAAACAAGAATGTGTCACCTCACATAATTACATTAATTACACTGCCTCACCGGACAGTTAATGACCGCAACAATTGACTTCACTGACTCACCGGACAGTTAATGACCACAACTAATTTACTTCACTGTCTCACCGGACAGTTAATGACCACAACAATTTACTTCACTGCCTCACCGGACAGTTAATGACCACAACAATTTACTTCACTGCCTCACCGGACAGTTAATGACCACAACAATTTACTTCACTGCCTCACCGGACAGTTAATGACCACAACAAATTTACTTCACTGACTCACCGGACAGTTAATGACCACAACAATTGACTTCACTGACTCTTCAATTAACCAATAAAGGTCACAATTAACCTCGTCACGCAGACAAACAAACACGATAACACTACATCCCGTCCTCTTAAAGTAATGTCGCTTTTCGCTCGTCCGCTATGGCCAAAAATGGACATAATTTGAAATGAAATCGGCTCACGAAAGTGACGTACTGTCCCGTTTTCTGTTTGAGTCGTCCGGCCTAACTTTTCGTTCGAGTCGTTCAATTAACGTTTTTTCATGACGTTTTGAAAGTTTGGGAGAATTTCCCGCCATCCTAACCTCTTAGCGTACTCGGGTGGGACAGCGCGGTGGGACGCGGAGGAGGCAGTGCGCGTTGTGCTTCTGGCTCATAAAAGTGAGTTAGGCTCTCCCCCAGGTGATGGCAAAGGAGTTTACGGAGTCACAGCTAAGCACAAGGGAGGAACGATATGGTACTCGCCCCCACGGTGGTGAGGTGGGCAGCGTACAATGGGTGCTCATCAGATCATTTGGGAATGCATCGGATGAGGGAGTGGGGAATGGCAGGGAGGACGAGGGAGTGGGGAATGGCAGGGAGGACGAGGGAGTGGGGAATGGCAGGGAGGACGAGGGGACAGGGAAGGGTTGCTGAGCCACAACAACGCATGGTTGGGAGGACGAGAGGACAGGGAAGGGTTGCTAAGCCACAACAACACATGGCCGGGTACAGCTAGTAGTAAATACAGAAACTCACCAGGACCAACAGGGAAGGGTTGCTAAGCCACAACAACACATGGCCGGGTACAGCTAGTAGTAAATACAGAAACTCACCAGGGCCAACAGGGAAGGGTTGCTGAGCCACAGCAACACATGGCCGGGTACAGCTGGTAGTAAATACAGAAACTCACCAGGGCCAACAGGGAAGGGTTGCTGAGCCACAGCAACACATGGCCGGGTACAGCTAGTAGTAAATACAGAAACTCACCAGGACCAACAGGGAAGGGTTGCTGAGCCACAGCAACACATGGCCGGGTACAGCTAGTAGTAAATACAGAAACTCACCAGGGCCAACAGGGAAGGGTTGCTGAGCCACAGCAACACATGGCCGGGTACAGCTTGTAGTAAATACAGAAACTCACCAGGACCAACAGGGAAGGGTTGCTGAGCCACAGCAACACATGGCCGGGTACAGCTTGTAGTAAATACAGAAACTCACCAGGACCAACAGGGAAGGGTTGCTGAGCCACAGCAACACATGGCCGGGTACAGTCAGTAGTAAATACAGAAACTCACCAGGGCCAACAGGGAAGGGTTGCTGAGCCACAGCAACACATGGCCGGGTACAGCTGGTAGTAAATACAGAAACTCACCAGGACCAACAGGGAAGGGTAGCTGAGCCACAGCAACACATGGCCAGGTACAGCTAGTAGTAAATACAGAAACTCACCAGGGCCAACAGGGAAGGGTTGCTGAGCTACAGCAACACATGGCCGGGTACAGCTGGTAGTAAATACAGAAACTTACCAGGGCCAACAGGGAAGGGTTGCTGAGCCACAGCAACACATGGCCGGGTACAGCTAGTAGTAAATACAGAAACTCACCAGAGCCAACAGGGAAGGGTTGCTGAGCCACAGCAACACATGGCCGGGTACAGCTAGTAGTAAATACAGAAACTCACCAGGGACAACAGGGAAGGGTTGCTGAGCCACAGCAACACATGGCCGGGTACAGCTAGTAGTAAATACAGAAACTCACCAGGGCCAACAGGGAAGGGTTGCTGAGCCACAGCAACACATGGCCGGGTACAGCCAGTAGTAAATACAGAAACTCACCAGGACCAACAGGGAAGGGTTGCTGAGCCACAGCAACACATGGCCAGGTACAGCCAGTAGTAAATACAGAAACTCACCAGGGCCAACAGGGAAGGGTTGCTGAGCCACAGCAACACATGGCCGGGTACAGCTAGTAGTAAATACAGAAACTCACCAGGACCAACAGGGAAGGGTTGCTGAGCCACAGCAACACATGGCCGGGTACAGCTAGTAGTAAATACAGAAACTCACCAGGACCAACAGTGACCTGCAACATTCTTAACCACGAGACATTGCTGTGACTGAGAGTGAGAAAGTTAGGGCAGTGTTCAACGTCAGTTCTCCCAGACAACCCGTTTCTTCAAAGGTCGCAGGACAACACCTCTAAGTTCTTTCTTTGTTCCAACAAGCTCTAAAACTCGAACTTTTGTGGTCATTCTTACCCGGCATTAAGGGAAAAGTTTTTTGTTTGTTGCATGCAGTTTGGCTTTTGGGTTTTGTTGTGTGTGTTGCCGCCCCGGCGTGGAGTGTGTTGTGTGTGTTGCCGCCCCGGCGTGGAGTGTGTTGTGTGTGTTGCCGCCCCGGCGTGGAGTGTGTTGTGTGTGTTGCCGCCCCGGCGTGGAGTGTGTTGTGTGTGTTGCCGCCCCGGCGTGGAGTGTGTTGCCGCCCCGGCGTGGAGTGTG
Organism: Procambarus virginalis; assembly: GCA_020271785.1. Lineage (NCBI taxonomy): Eukaryota > Metazoa > Arthropoda > Malacostraca > Decapoda > Cambaridae > Procambarus > Procambarus virginalis. The sequence goes on from WNGS01163862.1 coordinate 23,031, forward strand.
TTGTGTGTGTTGCCGCCCCGGCGTGGAGTGTGTTGTGTGTGTTGCCGCCCCGGCGTGGAGTGTGTTGTGTGTGTTGCCGCCCCGGCGTGGAGTGTGTTGTGTGTGTTGCCGCCCCGGCGTGGAGTGTGTTGTGTGTGTTGCCGCCCCGGCGTGGAGTGTGTTGTGTGTGTTGCCGCCCCGGCGTGGAGTGTGTTGTGTGTGTTGCCGCCCCGGCGTGGAGTGTGTTGTGTGTGTTGCCGCCCCGGCGTGGAGTGTGTTGCCGCCCCGGCGTGGAGTGTGTTGTGTGTGTTGCCGCCCCGGCGTGGAGTGTGTTGCCGCCCCGGCGTGGAGTGTGTTGTGTGTGTTGCCGCCCCGCGTGGAGTGTGTTGTGTGTGTTGCCGCCCCGGCGTGGAGTGTGTTGTGTGTGTTGCCGCCCCGGCGTGGAGTGTGTTGTGTGTGTTGCCGCCCCGGCGTGGAGTGTGTTGTGTGTGTTGCCGCCCCGGCGTGGAGTGTGTTGCCGCCCCGGCGTGGAGTGTGTTGTGTGTGTTGCCGCCCCGGCGTGGAGTGTGTTGTGTGTGTTGCCGCCCCGGCGTGGAGTGTGTTGTGTGTGTTGCCGCCCCGGCGTGGAGTGTGTTGTGTGTGTTGCCGCCCCGGCGTGGAGTGTGTTGTGTGTGTTGCCGCCCCGGCGTGGAGTGTGTTGTGTGTGTTGCCGCCCCGGCGTGGAGTGTGTTGTGTGTGTTGCCGCCCCGGCGTGGAGTGTGTTGTGTGTGTTGCCGCCCCGGCGTGGAGTGTGTTGTGTGTGTTGCCGCCCCGGCGTGGAGTGTGTTGTGTGTGTTGCCGCCCCGGCGTGGAGTGTGTTGCCGCCCCGGCGTGGAGTGTGTTGCCGCCCCGGCGTGGAGTGTGTTGCCGCCCCGGCGTGGAGTGTGTTGTGTGTGTTGCCGCCCCGGCGTGGAGTGTGTTGTGTGTGTTGCCGCCCCGGCGTGGAGTGTGTTGTGTGTGTTGCCGCCCCGGCGTGGAGTGTGTTGTGTGTGTTGCCGCCCCGGCGTGGAGTGTGTTGTGTGTGTTGCCGCCCCGGCGTGGAGTGTGTTGTGTGTGTTGCCGCCCCGGCGTGGAGTGTGTTGTGTGTGTTGCCGCCCCGGCGTGGAGTGTGTTGTGTGTGTTGCCGCCCCGGCGTGGAGTGTGTTGTGTGTGTTGCCGCCCCGGCGTGGAGTGTGTTGTGTGTGTTGCCGCCCCGGCGTGGAGTGTGTTGTGTGTGTTGCCGCCCCGGCGTGGAGTGTGTTGTGTGTGTTGCCGCCCCGGCGTGGAGTGTGTTGTGTGTGTTGCCGCCCCGGCGTGGAGTGTGTTGTGTGTGTTGCCGCCCCGGCGTGGAGTGTGTTGTGTGTGTTGCCGCCCCGGCGTGGAGTGTGTTGCCGCCCCGGCGTGGAGTGTGTTGGTGTGTTGCCGCCCCGGCGTGGAGTGTGTTGTGTGTGTTGCCGCCCCGGCGTGGAGTGTGTTGCCGCCCCGGCGTGGAGTGTGTTGTGTGTGTTGCCGCCCCGGCGTGGAGTGTGTTGTGTGTGTTGCCGCCCCGGCGTGGAGTGTGTTGTGTGTGTTGCCGCCCCGGCGTGGAGTGTGTTGTGTGTGTTGCCGCCCCGGCGTGGAGTGTGTTGNAAGCCGCTAATCCCCCCCCCCCCCGCCGTAATCTGAAGACTACACCTCACCACCCCTCTAACCCCTCTCACTCCCCCAACACCACCACTCCCACTCTCCCAAAACACTACCCCCCCCCCACCACACCCACTCTCACGCTAGGACTATTCTTGCTCTCTCTCTTGCTCTTTCTCCTTGACAGGCAAAAATGGCAGGTGGACGCAACAGGACACAGTGAACAGCCAAAGTGACCAAACGAGACATGCTAACCCAAGTTCGGGAGAATTCAGAAGAGATGCAGGAAATGAGGATTACAATAACAACCTGCAAAGTGAGCTGACATTAGCAAGGAGATCAAATACCTCACAGAGAAAAATAAAGAGACCGAACATCATACTATCATCCAAGGGAAGTGGGAATGTTACATTGGAAGGTAATGCCTCTGTACTGAAACATTTGCGGACATACTGAAAAAGAGCTCAGAAGCTATGGCCACAGTGAGGAGGTAGCCATGCAAGCAGCCATCTCACAGGCAGCAGCAAGGTGAACCACTCAGCTGCTGGAGAGAAAAGATCAGTGGTAGTTGTAGGCATCAAAGAACAGAAGGATCCAACAGGCAGAATGGAATAGCAAAGATAGAGAGGCAGTACAGGGTCTACTGAAGGGTTTACAGATGGAAGGGGCTGAAAGAAACATTGAGAAGGTTTTCAGGTTGGGCTGGTACAACCGGACAGAACCCACTTGTAAGGTGGTGTTTACAAACGAAACCACGAAGGAGAATATTCAGAAAGGAGAGTCGACTGCAACATGTGGAGGGATACAAGACAAGTATTCCTGCAGAGGGACAGGACGAAGGAGGAGAGAGCCAGGCAGCAGAGGCAAGGAGGAAGCGCAGGGAGAGAGGAGCAAACCAGGAACACAGCCCCCAACACAACAGTCCTAGAGACAAGAGCAAACCCAAAACCAGCACCCCAGCAACACCAGAGGGGGGGGCAACCCACCACCCCCCTCTGCATAGAAACCCTCCCTTCCCCTCACCCTACCTGCCCCCACCCAACCCTCCCTCCCCCCCCCACCCCATTCTTACCCTGTCACACCCTTCCCCATTCCCATCATGTCCCCCCTCCCACCTTGCCCCCCCGTCCCCCCTCCCCTTCATCCCATACCCTCCTATCCCTCCTCCCCCCTCACCCCGTATCCTCCATGTCCCCCTATCTCCTTACCCCACTCCTACCTGTCCCCCCTTCCCTGAAACCCCCACCCCTCACCCCAAACTCCTCTGAGACCCTGCAAACCACCTCACAGATCTTCTCACCCACGGAAAAGCTTCCCACACCAGCAGAATGCTCGCCAAGAAGGGACAAGAAACTGAACTGAAGAAAGTGAGCTTCAAGGCAATGTACACTAACATAGATGGGATTTCAAATAAAACAAGTGAACTCGGAGAATGGGCACTAGAAGAAAACCCAGACATAATAGCACTCACAGAAACGAAGCTAACAAACACCATAACAACGCAGTGTTTCCACAGGGCTACTATGTAGTGAGGAAAGAGAGAGAAGGAGAGGAGGAGGTGGTGTAGCTTTGCTACTAAGAGAAGGTTGGAGTTTCGAAGAGATGGTAATTCAGAACTGTGAAGGTTTCAGTGACTACATATCAGGCACCATAGCAACTGGAGGACAGAAAATTATAGTAGTAGTCATATATAACCCCCCACCGAATGACAGAAGACCCAGACAGGAATATGATAGAAACAACTTGGCCACCATCAATATAATAGAGAGAGCAGCTTCTGTGGCTAGCAGGAACGGATCCAGGCTACTAATCATGGGAGACTTCAACCATGGAAAGATAGATTGGGGAACAGAGACCCACATGGAGGCCCAGACACATGGAGAGCTAAGCTGCTGGATGTGGCAACAAGAACTTTCTAAGTCAACACGTCAAGGACCGACAAGAACGAGAGGAGGGGATGAACCAGCCTTGCTTGATCTGATATTTACCCTGAATGAGTCGGATATAAGGGAAGTTAAGTTGGAAGCCCCCTTGGGAATGAGTGATCATAGTGTATTGAGCTTTGAGTACCTGGTTGAGCTAGGAATTATCACCCCCAAAAAGAACTGGGAAACAAAGGGCTGGCGTACCGAAAGGGAAACTATGAGGATGAATAAATTCCTATGGGATATACATTGGGACACAGAACTCGGAACCAAGTCCGTACAAGACATGATGGACTATGTCACCCAAAATGTCAGGGCTGTAAGCAGGTTTGTCCCAGCCCACAGGAAAAAACAGAGAAGCAAAGGAGAATCCGTGGTTTAATAGGGAATGTATGAAAGCAAAGGAGCTGAACAAAAGGGCATGGAGGAACTTCCGTAATAACAGAACACCAGAAGTAGAGAGAGATACCAGAGAACCAGGAACGAGTATGTTAGTGTGAGAAGAGCAGCTGAGAAAAGGTATGAAAATGATATAGCTAATAAAGCCAAGACCGAACCAAAGCTACTACACAGTCACATCAGGAGGAAGACAACAGTGAAGGAACAGGTGATGAAACTTAGGGTGGGCGAGGACAGGTACACAGAGAATGACAAGAGGTTGTGAAGAACTCAACAAAAGGTTCCAGGAGGTCTTTACAATAGAACAGGGAGAAGTCACGGCGCTAGGAGAGGTGGCAGCAAACCAGGTGACCTTGGAAAGGTTCGAAATTACAAGAGATGAGGTCAAGAAGCACCTATTGGAGCTGGATGTGAGAAAAGCTGTTGGGCCGGATGGAATCTCACCGTGGGTATTGAAAGAGTGTGCAGGAGCACTTTGCTTGCCACTCTCCATAGTGTATAGTAGTCACTGGAAACGGGAGACCTACCAGAAATATGGAAGACAGCTAATGTAGTACCAATATTAAAAAGGGTGACAGACAAGAGGCACTGAACTACAGGCCAGTGTCCTTAACTTGTATACCATGCAAGGTGATGGAGAAGATTGCGAGAAAAAACCTGGTAACACATCTGGAGAGAAGAGACTTTGTGACAACTCAGCAACATGGGTTCAGGGAGGGTAAATCTTGCCTTACAGGCTTGATAGAATTCTACGATCAGGTGACAAAGATTAAGCAAGAAAGAGAAGGATGGGCGGACTGCATTTTTTTGGACTGTCGGAAAGCCTTTGACACAGTACCCCATAAAAGGTTGATGCATAAGCTGGAGAAACAGGCAGGAGTAACTGGTAGGGCGCTCCAGTGGATAAGGGAGTACCTAAGCAATAGGAAGCAGAGAGTTATAGTGAGGGGTGAGACCTCAGAATGGCGTGAAGTCACCAGTGGAGTCCCACAGGGCTCTGTGCTTGGACCTATCCTGTTTCTGATATACGTAAATGATCTGCCAGAGGGTATAGACTCATTCCTCTCAATGTTTGCTGACGACGCCAAAATTATGAGAAGGATTAAGACAGAGGAGGACAGTTTGAGGCTTCAAGAAGACCTGGACAAGCTGCAGGAATGGTCGAACAAATGGCTGTTAGAGTTTAACCCAAGCAAATGTAATGTAATGAAGATAGGGGTAGGAAGCAGGAGACCAGATACAAGGTATCACTTGGGAGATGAAATACTTCAAGAGTCAGAGAGAGAGAAAGACCTGGGGGTTGATATCACGCCAGACCTGTCCCCTGAAGCTCATATCAAGAGGATAACATCAGCAGCATATGCCAGGTTGGCTAACATAAGAACGGCCTTTAGAAACTTGTGTAAGGAATCTTTCAGAACATTATATACCACATATGTCAGACCAATCCTGGAGTATGCGGCTCCAGCATGGAGTCCCTATCTAGTCAAGCATAAGATTAAACTGGAAAAGGTTCAAAGGTTTGCCACCAGACTAGTACCCGAGCTGAGAGGTATGAGCTACGAGGAGAGACTACGGGAATTGAACCTCACTTCGTTGGAAGACAGAAGAGTTAGGGGGGACATGATCACCACATTCAAGATTCTCAAGGGAATCGACAGGGTTGATAAAGACAGGCTATTTAACACAAGGGGCACACGCACTAGGGGACACAGGTGGAAACTGAGTGCCCAAATGAGCCACAGAGATATTAGAAAGAACTTTTTTAGTGTCAGAGTGGTTGACAAATGGAATGCATTAGGAAGTAATGTGATGGAGGCTGACTCCATACACAGTTTCAAGTGTAGATATGATAGAGCCCAGTAGGCTCAGGAACTTGTACACCTGTTGATTGACGGTTGAGAGGCGGGACCAAAGAGCCAGAGCTCAACCCCCGCAAGCACAACTAGGTGAGTACAACTAGGTGAGTACACACACACTCTCCCCGTAGCAGCTTTCTAACTCCCAGCTACCTATTTACTGCTTGGTAAACAGGATCATCAGGCTAAAAGAAACTCTATCCAATTGTTTCCGCCATCGCCGGGGATCGATCCCCCAGACCATAGGATTACTAATCCCGAGCGCTGTCCACCCAGCCACCAGACCCACCAAATGTGTACAATATAATTCACAAGACTGAGAGAGGCGAGAGCAGCCGCCGGAGTCTAATTGCCTGGTTCCCCTATCCACTAGGTCGTTAAGTTCCTTAACTGCCTGTGGCAATCTTAAGGGGTAACTAATGCCTTCTCACACCGAATTTAATATTTAGTGAAAATAGCTGTGAATCAGGTTCGACTCCAGAAGCAGGTCTTCATTAAGAACAAGTAATAGTCTAGATTGTTGCAGCATGAGCGAGGTGTGAGTATTGTTGCAAGGTGTTGACATAAACACACTTCTCTTCTTAGCAACAACAATTTATTACAGAACTTAACTGTAATTCAAAGCATAAACACTAATGACAGCTAATGAACCAGCCCTCAGTATAGCACGGACTCCTCTCCGTACTGCTCTTGGCTGATGTACTGGAGCCAGATTCACGAAAGCACTTACGCACCTGGGGCCAGATTCACGAAAGCACTTACGCATCTGGGGCCAGATTCACGAAAGCACTTACGCAAGCACTTACGAACGTGTACATCTTTCCTCAACCTTTAACGGCTTTGGTTACATTTATTAAACAGTTTACAAGCATGAAAACTTGCCAATCAACTGTTGTTATTGTTATAAACAGCCTCCTGGTGCTTTGGAGCTCATTAACTGTTTAATAATTGTAAACAAAGCCGCCAAAGTTTGAGAAAAGATGTACAGGTTCGTAAGTGTTTGCGTAACAGCTTCGTGAATCTGGCTGCTGAACTAGACTCAACAATACGGGTGCTCACCCTGACTCAAGATGCAACTCCAAACAATTGCAACAAAACAATAACAACAATGTTACTTGCCAAAAATGCTATGTGTACTAGTGGCTCTAGGTATTGTATGTACTAGCTCTATCTATAAATGCTATGTGTACTAGTGGCTCTAGGTATTGTATGTACTAGCTCTATCTATAAATGCTATGTGTACTAGTGGCTCTAGGTATTGTATGTACTAGCTCTATCTATAAATGCTATGTGTACTAGTGGCTCTAGGTATTGTATGTACTAGCTCTATCTATAAATGCTATGCGTACTAGTGGCTCTAGGTAATGTATGTACTAGCTCTATCTATAAATCCAACATTATGTTCGTAAATCATCTGTGTGTGTGTACTTTTCCTGAATACAAATTTGAATTTTAAATTTGAATGTAAACACAGCAAGACGGGTCAGTGAGACAGTCCACAGCAGTAACTCCTCACAACTTACCTTAACACACGTCACAGCAAGACGGGTCAGTGAGACAGTCCACAGCAGTAACTCCTCACAACTTACCTTAACACACGTCACTAAGGACGACAACTGAAGCAATAATTCTCTAACAGTAATTACTCTGTCATCAAGACAATTAAACAATCAGTAAGTAATTAGTACTGACACACGGAGGACAGCTTAATCAAGACTAATTACATTAACACAACTATATCACTCAAGACAGCTTCCCAAACAAGAATGTGTCACCTCACATAATTACCTTAATTACACTGCCTCACCGGACAGTTAATGACCACAACTAAGTAATGTCTCTTTTCGCTCGTCCTCTATGGCCAAAAGTGGACATAATTTGAAATGAAACTGGCTCACGAAAGTGACGTACTGTCCCGTTTTCTGTTTGAGTCGTCCGGCCTACTCGGTAAGGTTAGGAGAGGAAACTTTCAATTAACGTTTTCCATGACTGTTTTGAAACTTTAGGAGAATTTCCCGCCATCCTAACCTCTTAGCATACCTGGGAGGGACAGCACAATGGGACGCGGAGGAGGCAGCGCGCGTGGTGCTTCTGGGTCACAAAAGTGAGTTAGGCTCTCCCCAGGTGATGGCAAAGGGGCTTACAGAGTCACAGCTAAGCACAAGGGAGGAACGATATGGTACTCTCTCCCACGGTGGTGAGGTGGGCGGCGTACAATGGGTGCTCATCAGATCATTTGGGAATGTATCGGATGAGGGAGTGGGGAATGGTGGGGAGGACGAGAGGACAAGGAAGGGTTGCTGAGCCACAGCAACACATGGCCGGGTACAGCTAGTGTTAAATACAGAAACTCACCAGGACCAACAGGGAAGGGTTGCTGAGCCACAGCAACACATGGCCAGGTACAGCTAGTAGTAAATACAGAAACTCACCAGGACCAACAGGGAAGGGTTGCTGAGCCACAGCAACACATGGCCGGGTACAGCTAGTAGTAAATACAGAAACTCACCAGGACCAACAGGGAAGGGTTGCTGAGCCACAGCAACACATGGCCAGGTACAGCTAGTAGTAAATACAGAAACTCACCAGGGCCAACAGGGAAGGGTTGCTGAGCCACAGCAACACATGGCCGGGTACAGCCAGTAGTAAATACAGAAACTCACCAGGGTCAACAGGGAAGGGTTGCTGAGCCACAGCGACACATGGCCGGGTACAGCTAGTAGTAAATACAGAAACTCACCAGGGACAACAGTGACCTGCAACATTCTTAACCACGAGACATTGCTGTGACTGAGAGTGAGAAAGTTAGGGCAGTGTTCTCCGTCAGTTCTCCCAGACAACCCGTTTCTTCAAAGGTCGCAGGACAACACCTCTAAAGTTCTTTCTTTGTTCCAACAAGCTCTAAAATCGAACTTTTGTAGTCATTCTTACCCGGCATTAAGGGAAAAATCTTTTGTTTGTTGCATGCAGTTTGGCTTTTGGGTTTTGTTGTGTGTGTTGCCGCCCCGGCGTGGAGTGTGTTGTGTGTGTTGCCGCCCCGGCGTGGAGTGTGTTGCCGCCCCGGCGTGGAGTGTGTTGTGTGTGTTGCCGCCCCGGCGTGGAGTGTGTTGCCGCCCCGGCGTGGAGTGTGTTGTGTGTGTTGCCGCCCCGGCGTGGAGTGTGTTGTGTGTGTTGCCGCCCCGGCGTGGAGTGTGTTGTGTGTGTTGCCGCCCCGGCGTGGAGTGTGTTGTGTGTGTTGCCGCCCCGGCGTGGAGTGTGTTGTGTGTGTTGCCGCCCCGGCGTGGAGTGTGTTGTGTGTGTTGCCGCCCCGGCGTGGAGTGTGTTGTGTGTGTTGCCGCCCCGGCGTGGAGTGTGTTGTGTGTGTTGCCGCCCCGGCGTGGAGTGTGTTGTGTGTGTTGCCGCCCCGGCGTGGAGTGTGTTGTGTGTGTTGCCGCCCCGGCGTGGAGTGTGTTGTGTGTGTTGCCGCCCCGGCGTGGAGTGTGTTGTGTGTGTTGCCGCCCCGGCGTGGAGTGTGTTGTGTGTGTTGCCGCCCCGGCGTGGAGTGTGTTGCCGCCCCGGCGTGGAGTGTGTTGTGTGTGTTGCCGCCCCGGCGTGGAGTGTGTTGCCGCCCCGGCGTGGAGTGTGTTGTGTGTGTTGCCGCCCCGGCGTGGAGTGTGTTGTGTGTGTTGCCGCCCCGGCGTGGAGTGTGTTGTGTGTGTTGCCGCCCCGGCGTGGAGTGTGTTGTGTGTGTTGCCGCCCCGGCGTGGAGTGTGTTGTGTGTGTTGCCGCCCCGGCGTGGAGTGTGTTGTGTGTGTTGCCGCCCCGGCGTGGAGTGTGTTGTGTGTGTTGCCGCCCCGGCGTGGAGTGTGTTGCCGCCCCGGCGTGGAGTGTGTTGTGTGTGTTGCCGCCCCGGCGTGGAGTGTGTTGCCGCCCCGGCGTGGAGTGTGTTGTGTGTGTTGCCGCCCCGGCGTGGAGTGTGTTGTGTGTGTTGCCGCCCCGGCGTGGAGTGTGTTGTGTGTGTTGCCGCCCCGGCGTGGAGTGTGTTGTGTGTGTTGCCGCCCCGGCGTGGAGTGTGTTGTGTGTGTTGCCGCCCCGGCGTGGAGTGTGTTGTGTGTGTTGCTGCCCCGGCGTGGAGTGTGTTGTGTGTGTTGCCGCCCCGGCGTGGAGTGTGTTGTGTGTGTTGCTGCCCCGGCGTGGAGTGTGTTGTGTGTGTTGCCGCCCCGGCGTGGAGTGTGTTGCCGCCCCGGCGTGGAGTGTGTTGCCGCCCCGGCGTGGAGTGTGTTGTGTGTGTTGCCGCCCCGGCGTGGAGTCCCTGCTATTGTGACCGTCAAAAATGACCTTTTTTCATGAAATATTACTGAAATATTTCCATCAAAACTTTTTATTATACTAGCTCATCTCTTTTTTGTAATTTATCAAAAGCATAAAAGACTTTCGCTTCAACACTGAACAGAATAAAAATAATTTTGCACATCTTCAGATATGTATTGAAACATCTGAGAAAAACTCCTCCTGAGGTGTTTCCTCACCTGCTTCTCAGAGTGTTCAGGGAAATGTTCATTGTTCTACGCCAGTGTTCTTCATGACAATGTTCTTGGCTCTCAACTTCCTTGTTCCTCAGTAATATCAATTGTTCTCCACTGACGATGTTCTTGGTAATGTTGATTAAATCCTCATTGACTATTGGAGCCATCTATAGATTTCCCAATACTAACATAGCTTCTTTCTCAGACAACCTAAGTAATCTTATTATAAACAACAATCTCACAAAAACCACATCATTCTGGGAGGAGACTTTAATATTGACCTGGGTCAACAAAATTGCTCTCAAGTTGACTATTTCCTTAACAGCATGAACTCCTGTATGCTAATCCCCACAATCACCAAACCTACCCGAGTCACTCAAACATCAGCCACTACCTTGGACCACATATGAACAAACATAACAGCTCCCCTTGTATCTGGTATAATCTACGACAGAACAACTGACCACTATCCTACCTTTCTCATAGCGAACATGGACATAACACCACCAAAAAGCAAGAAACTTTCATTAGGCTACACAGTGAATCAGCTTTGGGCAATCTTACAGATGCATTTCACAATATTAACTGGGATTCTGAATTCAATAATACCCAGGATATAAATTCATTAGCTAACCTCTTCCTCTCCAAAACTCTAAGCCTCTACAACCTTCATTGTCCCCTTCTTACCAAGCAAGTAACTGACAAAAGATTAAACAATCCATGGCTCACAAGCGGCATTCTCAATTCAATCAACAAGAACATGAATATGAAAAGAAACTTAGGATTGGCCTAGTTTCAAGGAAGTAGCTAAAAGGTACTCATCAATGCTTACCAGTATCATAAGAAAGGCAAAACTTGCATATTATGTGAATAGATTCAATGAAGCAAAAGACATCATGAAAAGCACTTGGAAAACCATCTCTAGTATCCTAGGAACTAAACAACACTCACATAACCAAATAAAACTCTACAAGGATGGGGATATACCGTCAACTGATTTAGAAATGGCAAATGAATTTAATAGTTTCTTTCATCGGTTGGTGCTAATCTTGCCAGTAAAATCCCACAGACTCAGACACATATTAACACATATCTCTCAGGCAGGTATCCAAACTCTCTTCTCCTTTCACCAATCAGCCCGGAAGATGTTGTGTCCATCATACACTCTAAAAACAAAGGCAGGGAACACCAGTGAAATTCCATCCATTGTATACAAGAGAGCCTCCCATGCCCTGTCCCCACCCATAGCCCTACTGTTCACAAATCTATAGAGTGTCACACCTTCCCTGATATCCTCAAAAAAACAAGAGTCCGCCAGTCCATAAAGGAGGCAATCCGGCGGACATAAACAATTATAGACCAATATCAAATCTCCCATTCTATCAAAATATTTGAAAAAATTATGTACCAACACTCTATTCCTACCTCGTAATTCGACATACTCAGCCCTGCCAGTTTGGCTTCAGGTCCCAAAAGAGCACCAACGATGCAATCATTAGTCCCTNATTTTTTTAATATATGCTATTGTGATAGCTGAAGTCATAGATATGATATCAGTTGACACTTGTGTTTGATAATCGTTTTTTGACCATTTTGGAATAATTTGACACCTACTTCAATATTTTTTCCTCCATTCCTATTTATGCTACGATGCTGAGACTTGGACCAGATGAAACTCTTTTCATATCAACTCGCCAAAAAGTTTGATTGAAATTGAACCAGTTTTTCATTGTACATTTGGATCGAAAACCATTCAAGTGCCCCCCTTAGGCCCACTTAGAGTCGCTTGCAAGTCTCTATGGACCAAGCTTCCAATGAACAAACCCACAGGTCCGTGACGAGGATTCGAACCTGCGTCCAGGAGCATCCCAGACGCTGCCTTAGCTCAGTCGTTAAGGCAGTGTCGGGATGCTCCCGGACGCAGGTTCGAATCCTCGTCACGGCCCATGTGGATTTGTTCATATTGATGCATCACGCTAGTGTGATCTCTGTAGTAGCAAAACTTCTACTTCTGTATGGTGTCCATTGTTTTTGTTGTTGTAAAGATTCCTACCTGGAACAAAAAGTTCCAAGTAGCACGGGCTATGGTGAGCCCGTATATATTATGGTGTCCCAGTTCACGTTCCTTCTGCTGTACAACAATGGCTGCCTTTTTCAATTCCAATTACGCTCATTTTTGTTCTAGTTCAGATTGTTCTTGATCTGTTTGTCGGGATAATTCCAACTCTTGCTTCTGTTGACGGGTTGACGGCTTCTATTGCCGTTGTTAGTCATGTTGTTTTGGCCAGACCACACACTTGAAGGTGAAGGGACGACCACGTTTCGGTCCGTCCTGGACCATTCTCACAGTCGACTTGAGAATGTTCCAGGACGGACCGAAACGTTGTGGTCGTCCCTTCACCTTTTAGTGTGTGTCTGGTCAACATACTTCAGCCACGTTATTGTGACTCATCGCCTGCATGTTGCTTTGGCTTCTGCATCCATTGTTGCAAATTCTATCTTCATCTTCATCAAGAATATTGCAGATTTGTCAGTAAGTTGACATTGTTGTTCTTGCATGACAGCTTTTTCCTTCACCCAATAGTCGGAGCTTAGATTATGGATCTCCTGGTTAGATGATCAGCACTTAAGGTCACTAATTCTGCTTTCGTGCAATGCAACGATGCAACTGTGAGACTTTTGTTGATATTGGTGACACTAGTTCACTAGTGATGACCTCTCAGGACTACACAAGCCAGCACGTTAACTGCCAGAGTAGTTCACTAGTGATGACCTCCCAGGACTACACAAGCCAGCACGTTAACTACCAGAGTAGTTCACTAGTGATGACCTCTCAGGACTACACAAGCCAGCACGTTAACTGCCAGAGTAGTTCACTAGTGATGACCTCTCAGGACTACACAAGCCAGCACGTTAACTACCAGAGTAGTTCACTAGTGATGACCTCTCAGGACTACACAAGCCAGCACGTTAGCTGCCACAGTAGTTCACTAGTGATCACCTCTCAGGACTACACAAGCCGGCACGTTAACTGCCAGAGTAGTTCACTAGTGATGACCTCTGAGGACTACACAAGCCAGCACGTTAACTGCCAGAGTAGTTCACTAGTGATGACCTCTGAGGACTACACAAGCCAGCACGTTAACTGCCAGAGTAATTCACTAGTGATGACCTCTCAGGACTACACAAGCCAGCACGTTAACTGCCAGAGTAGTTCACTAGTGATGACCTCTCAGGACTACACAAGCCAGCACGTTAACTGCCAGAGTAGTTCACTAGTGATGACCTCTCAGGACTACACAAGCCAACACGTTAACTGCCAGAGTAGTTCACTAGTGATGACCTCTCAGGACTACACAAGCCAGCACGTTAACTGCCAGAGTAGTTCACTAGTGATGGCCTCTCAGGACTACACAAGCCAGCACGTTAACTGCCAGAGTAGTTCACTAGTGATGACCTCTCAGGACTACACAAGCCAGCACGTTAACTACAGAGTAGTTCACTAGTGATGACCTCTCAGGACAACACAAGCCAGCACGTTAACTGCCAGAGTAGTTCACTAGTGATGACCTCTCAGGACTACACAAGCCAGCACGTTACTACCAGAGTAGTTCACTAGTGATCACCTCTCAGGACTACACAAACCAGCACGTTAACTGCCAGAGTAGTTCACTAGTGATGACCTCTCAGGACTACACAAGCCAGCACGTTAACTGCCAGAGTAGTTCACTAGTGATGACCTCTCAGGACTACACAAGCCAGCACGTTAACTACCAGAGTAGTTCACTAGTGATCACCTCTCAGGACTACAAAAGCCAGCACGTTAACTGTCAGATGTATTCACCTAGTTGTGCTTGCGGAGGTTGAGCTCTGGCTCTTTGGTCCCGCCTCTCAACTGTCAATTAATGCTTTTTACACACACACACACACCGTAGCAGCTGTCTAACTCCCAGCTACCTATTTACTGCTTGGTAAACAGGATCATCAGGCTAAAAGAAACTATATAAATTTATTTCCACCATCGCCGGGGATCGATCCCCCAGACCCTAGGATTACTAATCCCGAGCGCTGTCCACCCAGCCAACAGACCCACCAAATGTGTACAATATACTTCACAAGACTGAGAGAGGCGAGAGCAGCCGCCGGAGTCTAATTGCCTGGTTCCCCTATCCACTAGGTCGTTAAGTTCCTTAACTGCCTTTGGCAATCTTAAGGGGTAACTAATGGCTTCTCATACTGAATTTAATATTTAGTGAAAATGTGGCTGTGAATCAGGTTCGACTCCAGAAGCAGGTCTTCATTAAGAACAAGTAATAGTCTAGATTGTTGCAGCATGAGCGAGGTGTTAGTATTGTTGCAAGGTGTTGACATAAACACACTTCTCTTCTTAGCAACAACAATTTATTACAGAACTTAACTCTAATTCAAAGCATAAACACTAATGACAGCTAATGAACCAGACCTCAGTATAGCACGGACTCCTCTCCGTACTGCTCTTGGCTGATGTACTGGGGCCAGATTCACGAAAGCACTTACGCACCTGGGGCCAGATTCACGAAAGCACTTACGCACCTGGGGCAGATTCACGAAAGCACTTACGCACCTGGGGCCAGATTCACGAAAGCACTTACGCACCTGGGGCCAGATTCACGAAAGCACTTACGCACCTGGGGCCAGATTCACGAAAGCACTTACGCACCTGGGGCAGATTCACGAAAGCACTTACGCACCTGGGGCCAGATTCACGAAAGCACTTACGCACCTGGGGCCAGATTCACGAAAGCACTTACGCACCTGGGGCCAGATTCACGAAAGCACTTACGCACCTGGGGCCAGATTCACGAAAGCACTTACGCAAGCACTTACGAACGTGTACATCTTTCCTCAATCTTTGACGGCTTTGGTTACATTTATTAAACCGTTTACAAGCACTAAAACTTGCCAATCAACTGTTGTTATTGTTATAAACAGCCTCCTGGTGCTTCGGAGCTCATTAACTGTTTAAGGGGCCGTTTGGTTATGTGGGAAAAGTTGTTCAATGTCAACCAATATTATTTAACTAGTTGTATATGAAAAGTGCTGAAATTGTCCCAAGTTTCAGTACTGCAGCGTAAATAGAAAGAGAGATTTTTTTTTGTTTTTTTTTTCAACGTTTTTTACACATTTTCAAGTCTACACTTCAGAACACACGTTTCAGATATAATTATTCTGTGACACTTTTCTGACACATTAGCATATAATAAAGGATTGTGTGTTTTAGAATTTCCAAAACATCTTTAGTTTTCCTAATATAAATGTTCAAAGTTCCCCCCAAAAAATTATGCAAATATGGCATGTTTATTGCTATTATAAAATCAGTAAATGAACTTAGAGAAAAATGAAATCCTGCACATGTAGAGACATACCCTCCACATATACTGTGTAAGTTTCATGTAAATTGAATAAAAATTAATCAGTTTTGTAACATTTGTGTCAATTGAAAAAAAAACAGAAATGAATAAAGTCTAAGGTTCTAAAATCTGTGGCTGAGGTTGACATCAACCAATTTTCTCCAAAATTCCTTACAGATAGGCTTACGTACAGGCAGGTGTGTAAGTTTGATGCAAATCGCCCGAAAAAAATGAAAAAAAAATGAAAAAAAAAACAATCCTTTTTTTTCTTAATTTTTTTCCAATTAAACTAATTATAATATTTGTTTAATATATGCTGTTGTGATAGCAAAGAGTCATAGCAATAACAACAATGCTACTTGCCAGCAACGCTATGCGTACTAGTGGCTCTAGGTATTGTATGTACTAGCTCTATCTATAAATGCTATGTGTACTAGTGGCTCTAGGTATTGTATGTACTAGCTCTATCTATAAATGCTATGTGTACTAGTGGCTCTAGGTATTGTATGTACTAGCTCTATCTATAAATGCTATGTGTACTAGTGGCTCTAGGTATTGTATGTACTAGCTCTATCTATAAATGCTATGTGTACTAGTGGCTCTAGGTATTGTATGTACTAGCTCTAGCTATAAATCCAACATTATGTTCGTAAATCATCTTGTGTGTGTACTTTTCCTGAATAAAAATTTGAATGTAAAGAGAGCAAGACGGGTCAGTGAGACAGTCCACAGCAGTAACTCCTCACAACTTACCTTAACACACGTCACTAAGGACGACAACACAGCAAGACGGGTCAGTGAGACAGTCCACAGCAGTAACTCCTCACAACTTACCTTAACACACGTCACTAAGGACGACAACTGAAGCAATAATTCTCTAACAGTAATTACTCTGTCATCAAGACAATTAAACAATCAGTAAGTAATTAGTACTGACACACGGAGGACAGCTTAATCAAGACTAATTACATTAACACAACTATATCACTCAAGACAGCTTCCCAAACAAGAATGTGTCACCTCACATAATTACCTTAATTACACTGCCTCACCGGACAGTTAATGACCACAACTAAGTAATGTCTCTTTTCGCTCGTCCGCTATGGCCAAAAGTGGACATAATTTGAAATGAAACCGGCTCACGAAAGTGACGTACTGTCCCGTTTTCTGTTTGAGTCGTCCGGCCTACTCGGTAAGGTTAGGAGAGGAAACTTTCAATTAACGTTTTCCATGACTGTTTTGAAACTTTAGGAGAATTTCCCGCCGTCCTAACCTCTTAGCATACTCGGGTGGGACAGCACAATGGGACGCGGAGGAGGCAGCGCGCGTGGTGCTTCTGGGTCACAAAAGTGAGTTAGGCTCTCCCCAGGTGATGGCAAAGGAGCTTACAGAGTCACAGCTAAGCACAAGGGAGGAACGATATGGTACTTGCTCCCACGGTGGTGAGGTGGGCGGCGTACAATGGGTGCTCATCAGATCATTTGGGAATGTATCGGATGAGGGAGTGGGGAATGGTGGGGAGGACGAGGGGTGAGGGAGTGGGGAATGGTGGGGAGGACGAGAGGACAAGGGAGTGGGGAATGGTGGGGAGGACGAGAGGACAGGGAAGGGTTGCTGAGCCACAGCAACACATGGCCTGGTACAGCTAGTAGTAAATACAGAAACTCACCAGGGCCAACAGTGAAGGGTTGCTGAGCCACAGCAACGCATGGCCGGGTACAGCTAGTAGTAAATACAGAAACTCACCAGGGACAACAGTGACCTGCAACATTCTTAACCACGAGACATTGCTGTGACTGAGAGTGAGAAAGTTAGGGCAGTGTTCTCCGTCAGTTCTCCCAGACAACCCGTTTCTTCAAAGGTCGCAGGGCAACACCTCTAAAGTTCTTTCTTTGTTCCAACAAGCTCTAAAACTCGAACTTTTGTAGTCATTCTTACCCGCATTAAGGGAAAAGTCTTTTGTTTGTTGCATGCAGTTTGGCTTTTGTTGTGTGTGTTGCCGCCCCGGCGTGGAGTGTGTTGTGTGTGTTGCCACCCCGGCGTGGAGTGTGTTGTGTGTGTTGCCGCCCCGGCGTGGAGTGTGTTGTGTGTGTTGCCGCCCCGGCGTGGAGTGTGTTGTGTGTGTTGCCGCCCCGGCGTGGAGTGTGTTGCCGCCCCGGCGTGGAGTGTGTTGTGTGTGTTGCCGCCCCGGCGTGGAGTGTGTTGAGTGTGTTGCCACCCCGGCGTGGAGTGTGTTGCCGCCCCGGCGTGGAGTGTGTTGTGTGTGTTGCCGCCCCGGCGTGGAGTGTGTTGCCGCCCCGGCGTGGAGTGTGTTGCCGCCCGGCGTGGAGTGTGTTGTGTGTGTTGCCGCCCCGGCGTGGAGTGTGTTGTGTGTGTTGCCGCCCCGGCGTGGAGTGTGTTGTGTGTGTTGCCGCCCCGGCGTGGAGTGTGTTGTGTGTGTTGCCGCCCCGGCGTGGAGTGTGTTGTGTGTGTTGCTGCCCCGGCGTGGAGTGTGTTGTGTGTGTTGCTGCCCCGGCGTGGAGTGTGTTGTGTGTGTTGCCGCCCCGGCGTGGAGTGTGTTGCCGCCCCGGCGTGGAGTGTGTTGTGTGTGTTGCCGCCCCGGCGTGGAGTGTGTTGTGTGTGTTGCCGCCCCGGTGTGGAGTGTGTTGTGTGTGTTGCCGCCCCGGCGTGGAGTGTGTTGTGTGTGTTGCCGCCCCGGCGTGGAGTGTGTTGTGTGTGTTGCCGCCCCGGCGTGGAGTGTGTTGTGTGTGTTGCCGCCCCGGCGTGGAGTGTGTTGTGTGTGTTGCCGCCCCGGCGTGGAGTGTGTTGTGTGTTGCTGCCCCGGCGTGGAGTGTGTGTGTGTGTTGCTGCCCCGGCGTGGAGTGTGTTGTGTGTGTTGCCGCCCCGGCGTGGAGTGTGTTGTGTGTGTTGCCGCCCCGGCGTGGAGTGTGTTGCCGCCCCGGCGTGGAGTGTGTTGTGTGTGTTGCCGCCCCGGCGTGGAGTGTGTTGTGTGTGTTGCCGCCCTGGCGTGGAGTGTGTTGCCGCCCCGGCGTGGAGTGTGTTGTGTGTGTTGCCGCCCCGGCGTGGAGTGTGTTGCCACCCGGCGTGGAGTGTGTTGTGTGTGTTGCCGCCCCGGCGTGGAGTGGTGTTGTGTGTGTTGCCGCCCCGGCGTGGAGTGTGTTGTGTGTGTTGCCGCCCCGGCGTGGAGTGTGTTGTGTGTGTTGCCGCCCCGGGTGGAGTGTGTTGTGTGTGTTGCCGCCCCGGCGTGGAGTGTGTTGTGTGTGTTGCCGCCCCGGCGTGGAGTGTGTTGTGTGTGTTGCCGCCCCGGCGTGGAGTGTGTTGCCGCCCCGGCGTGGAGTGTGTTGTGTGTGTTGCCGCCCCGGCGTGGAGTGTGTTGTGTGTTTTGCCGCCCCGGCGTGGAGTGTGTTGTGTGTGTTGCCGCCCCGGCGTGGAGTGTGTTGTGTGTGTTGCCGCCCCGGCGTGGAGTGTGTTGCCGCCCCGCGTGGAGTGTGTTGTGTGTGTTGCCGCCCCCGCGTGGAGTGTGTTTGTGTGTGTTGCCGCCCCGGCGTGGAGTGTGTTGCCGCCCCGGCGTGGAGTGTGTTGTGTGTGTTGCCGCCCCGGCGTGGAGTGTGTTGTGTGTGTTGCCGCCCGGCGTGGAGTGTGTTGTGTGTGTTGCCGCCCCGGCGTGGAGTGTGTTGCCGCCCCGGCGTGGAGTGTGTTGTGTGTGTTGCCGCCCCGGCGTGGAGTGTGTTGTGTGTGTTGCCGCCCCGGCGTGGAGTGTGTTGCCGCCCCGGCGTGGAGTGTGTTGCCGCCCCGGCGTGGAGTGTGTTGTGTGTGTTGCCGCCC
>WNGS01163862.1:75806-95934 GCA_020271785.1 Procambarus virginalis
TTAAATGCAGATAAAACCAAATATGAGTATAGGAAACGAAGAAATATAACACTTACTCTAAATGGTGTGGAACTGAGCCGTGTTCAGAAGTACAAGTATCTGGGCATGTATGTTGGATACACATGTGAGAGTAAAATGCTGAAATAAATCATATCAGCACCTTATGTAAAGCCCGTCTGCATCCTCTAAAAGCACTGGCTTTTTCTGGTAAAGTGTTGGGGTACCTATCTTGCGGATGTTATACATAAGCACTGTTCGGTCCCTGATAGACTACGCAGCACCCGTTTTGTCTTACACAGGCCAAGGCAGACTTAAAAAAATAGAGCTGATACAGAACGAGGCTATGAGGATTATTCTTGGATGTCAAAGAAATGCAATGATTGAAATAATGAGAATGGAATTAAATTTACAGAGTGTGTGTGATAGAGTCCGTGACATTAACACTAGAGTATCTATTCGTTTCATGCGGAGAAAAGGAGGGGATAAGCTGTTTGAGAGCGTTCAGACCTGCCTGAGTGACGTACACACTTCCAGGAAACTGAGGGAGACACGCTACACGAGGGGATTAGCTCATGACCTCAGGGAATACGATGTACTTGACTGCTGTAAACCCTCTCGACAGTGTAATATGTCTGCTCCATGGAAAGTACAGAAAATAGACGTCGAAATTGTACCCCTCAAGGTGAAAAAGATTCATCATGAACCGGGACAATTACGGTGTTTGTATGGAAGCATGATATCTCGGTTACCAAGAGGCAACAGTTTACATGTATATTGTGACGGGTCGGTGGCGGAGGATGGCAGGGCAGGGTGTGGTGTCCTAATAAGGGAATATACGGAGTTTGGGACTGTGGACAGGATAATTGAACTCCGGCTTAGTAATTATATATCATCCACACAAGCTGAACTGCAGGCCATTCTGGCGTGTTTGGAGGAAGTACGTCATGACGACAAAAATGTTTTTGTATTTGTCGATAGCCGAGGAGCACTTGAGTCCTTAAACAGTCGAAACCCAGTCTTCATCTCCATAGTTGAGGATTGTAAGAGAAGAATAACTGAGATACAGCTGAAAGGACATAGTGTGAAATTCATGTGGATTCCATCTCATGTTGGAATAGTGCTCAACGAGGTGGCGGATGACTTGGCCAAACGTGCCACATCAAAACCACAAGTTGACATTGAATGTGAATTCACAATGAGACAAATTAGAAGCAAAATCAGAAATATTCAGGCACAGGCAGGAGCGGAGAGGAGAGATCTAATGTATGAGAGAAGTCAAACCATGCAACACTACATGTATGTGAGTCAAAACACCCATTTCACTTATGGTAAAAGGAGAAATGCTTGGAGTGACTCTGTGTACATGCGGCTCAGGCTTGGGTACAAATATTACTGGGAATATGGGATAGGTGTTCATGATAATGACACGAAGTGTAAACTATGTGGTATGTTAAGGTCTCACACCCTTGCCCATTATGTTCTTGATTGTCCGTTGATTAATGTATATAGAAACACTAAGATAAGGACTGTTCCTGAACAAATAGCCTGGATGTGTCACAACGGAAAGGTTGATGAAATTCTTGAGAGATATAAGAATTTTGCACCAAGACTGTAATATTTTGTTGAATTATCTGCATGTCTCTTGCAAATTGTCTATACAGTATACCTAGGTCATAAAAGTATTTGTGTACGTCTGATATCATACTACTTGTGAAGGAGGAAATGTATATGTTTATCTCTCAGAATGTTTGGTAATATGATTATTGTTTGTGATGTGTGTCTATGTATGTATTAACACGATGTACTGAACGGGGTGAGAATAGCTTGAGCTACCTCATCCCTTTGTGTGTATTTTACATCAATAAACTTATTTCAATTTCAATCCCAGTTCACGTTCCTTCTGCTGTACAACAATGGCTGCCTTTTTCAATTCCAATACGCTCATTTTCGTTCTAGTTCAGATTGTTCTTGATCTGTTTGTCGGGATAATTCCAACTGTTGCTTCTGTTGACGGGTTGACGGCTTCTATTGCCGTTGCTAGTCATGTTGCTTTGGCCAGACCACACACTAGAAGGTGAAAGGACGACCACGTTTCGGTCCGTCCTGAACCATTCTCACAGTCGACTTGAGAATGTTCCAGGACGGACCGAAACGTTGTGGTCGTCCCTTCACCTTCTAGTGTGTGGTCTGGTCAACATACTTCAGCCACGTTATTGTGACTCATCGCCTGCATGTTGCTTTGCCTTCTGCATCCATTGTTGCAAATTTTATCTTCATCTTCATCAAGAATATTGCAGATTTGTCAGTAAGTTGACATTGTTGTTCTTGCATGATAGCTTTTTCCTTCGCCCAATAGTCGGAGCTTAGATTATGATCTCCTGGTTAGATGATCAGCACTTAAGGTCACTAATTCTGCTTTCGTGCAATGCAACGATGCAAGTGTGAGACTTTTCTTGATATTGGTGACACTAGTTCACTAGTGATCACCTCTCAGGACTACACAAGCCAGCACGTTAACTGCCAGAGTAGTTCACTAGTGATGACCTCTCAGGACTACACAAGCCAGCACGTTAACTGCCAGAGTAGTTCACTAGTGATGACCTCTGAGGACTACACAAGCCAGCACGTTAACTGCCAGAGTAGTTCACTAGTGATGACCTCTCAGGACTACACAAGCCAGCACGTTAACTGCCAGAGTAGTTCACTAGTGATGACCTCTGAGGACTACACAAGCCAGCACGTTAACTACCAGAGTAGTTCACTAGTGATGACCTCTGAGGACTACACAAGCCAGCACGTTAACTGCCAGAGTAGTTCACTAGTGATGACCTCTCAGGACTACACAAGCCAGCACGTTAACTGCCAGAGTAGTTCACTAGTGATGACCTCTCAGGACTACACAAGCCAGCACGTTAACTGCCAGATGCATTCACCTAGTTGTTCTCATCTAGTTGTGCTTGCGGGGGTGAGCTCTGGCTCTTTGGTCCCGCCTCTCAACTGTCAATTAATGCTTTTTACACACACACACACACACACACTCTCTCCCCGTAGCAGCTGTCTAACTCCCAGCTACCTATTTACTGCTTGGTAAACAGGATCATCAGGCTAAAAGAAACTATATACATTTGTTTCCACCATCGCCGGGGATCGATCCCCAGACCCTAGGATTACTAATCCCGAGCGCTGTCCACCCAGCCACCAGACCCACCAAATGTGTACAATATACTTCAGAAGACTGAAACAGAGGCGAGAGCAGCCGCCGGAGTCTAATTGCCTGGTTCCCCTATCCACTAGGTCGTTAAGTTCCTTAACTGCCTGTGGCAATCTTAAGGGGTAACTAATGGCTTCTCACACCGAATTTAATATTTAGTGAAAATAGCTGTGAATCAGGTTCGACTCCAGAAGCAGGTCTTCATTAAGAACAAGTAATAGTCTAGATTGTTGCAGCATGAGCGAGGTGTGAGTATTGTTGCAAGGTGTTGACATAAACACACTTCTCTTCTTAGCAACAACAATTTATTACAGAACTTAACTCTAATTCAAAGCATAAACACTAATGACAGCTAACGAACCAGCCTCAGTATAGCACGGACTCCTCTCCGTACTGCTCTTGGCTGATGTACTCGGGCCAGATTCACGAAAGCACTTACGCACCTGGGGCCAGATTCACGAAAGCACTTACGCACCTGGGGCCAGATTCACGAAAGCACTTACGCACCTGGGGCCAGATTCACGAAAGCACTTACGCACCTGGGGCCAGATTCACGAAAGCACTTACGCACCTGGGGCCAGATTCACGAAAGCACTTACGCACCTGGGGCCAGGTTCACGAAAGCACTTACGCACCTGGGGCCAGGTTCCGAAGCACTTACGCACTGGGGCCAGGTTCACGAAAGCACTTACGCACTCTTGATAGAATGTAAAATAAGGAGACCCATTATCACCACACCAGAAATAAATATCTCTTTGATATCCCTAGGGTCAAACTTAATCTGTGTAAACACTCTATGCAAATGAAGGGACCTAGTCTATGGAACTCACTCCCTAGTGAATTGAATAACTGTAAAACTTTTGCCTTATTTAAAAACAAAACCAAAAAGTACTTAATTTCATCTTCTTAGTTTCCTACACGAGCTTTATTTTTTGCTCTGTATCTATGTTCTACCACCCAATCTCCTAATTCTTATGTACTTAACCCAATCAATTTATCATTGTGTTCATTGCTGTCTTCTCTTTATGGCTAGCCATTTGCTGTATTGTGCCTACCAAATTTTTGTCAACTACCATTCAAGCTTCATTGCAATCAATCTTAGCTCCTAAGTGTTTATTATACTGTACCTACAATTTTTCTCTCATCTTTTTTTTTTTCTTTTTCCTTTTCTTTGCATGTAACTGTTATCATTTCTTTTTTATAATTTTTATGCTAGTATTTACCTACTAAAAAATTTCTTAGATTAAGACCTGCCCGAAAGCTGCGCGTACTAGTGGCTTTCCAAGATTGTAATTACCATATTATATATTCTCACAATTCCCAATGTACCTTCTTGTATATGAATATAAATATAATAAATAAATGTGTAGGGGTGCGAGTGTCAACTGGTGACGAGAACTGCTGCTGAGGGTCCCAACTCAGCAACGTACTCCGTGCTAGAGGAACTATGGCCCTCTTTACCCTTGTCGGATTGCAGAAGATTGGGTGCTTTGACCTGAAGACAAACCAAAGTACCAGGTTACCACAATAATGATCTGAGTGAGAAATATCCTAGGGACAAAAGGTGGGTAAATGTTACGAACCTTACCTCCAGTGGAGGTTGGTTTGTGTTGTAAAATGTTGAAGGACTAATGGAGGATGTTTATAGTATAAATCCCACAGCTGAGATCAGAGAGCGCGAGTCACATTAATACTCGCCCAGTAAAGTGTGCCTTCTCAGCTGGAGATCATCAGAAATAATGTGAACTGGAATAGCCTAACTATGTAAGGAAAAAATGGATCTATCAAAAAGTATGCCTGGGGAATATGAGTAAATAAAATCATTAATGTGTTTGATAGCATATGTAAAGAATGAGTATTAAGGGGCGATGATGCAAGAGAGGTGGACGCCATCTTGACTGGAGGGGGAGGTTATCGCTGCCGACCGTTCCTGCTATCTGAGGGGTTTTCTCCGGCCGTACAGTCAGATAGCCTATCCTTGTATATACCAGGGTTGCAAGATTGGGTAGAGTTATTACAGAAGTTGAGAGGTTTTATAAGAGTCCGGGTTTCCTAGAGGCTAAAATATGTCATTGGATGTATAGGGTGGTGGCTGGGTGCACGGTACCAGGTAAATGGGACAGTGAGCCTGGGTGGTCAGAGCCACTTGAGGTTAATAATACATAGTGATCTTATGTGATGAGGAAACGCCATTGTTGAATGTATTCCATGTGTGCTTATCGTATAAATTTGTATCTTTGTACTAGGCTGTTTTTCCTAACCCTTACTCTCCTTACTCCCTAGACAACATATAAGGACCACCACCACCAAATCTCGATAGTCTCTATACAACAAAATCGTATCACTACTGATAACATCGAAGACACGCCCGTGATACAATTGGGTAGGCTGTCCGAGAGCACTCACATATTGAGCAGCCTGATCGAAAGCTTAATAAAAGTGGATAGCCTGTAGGTGTAACCTGACATAAAATTTGTAGCTTATTTTTCACTTTAACTCGGTCCGTCTAATTACCACCAAGCTCACAAGCTTCAAAAGCTTCCTGATAATACGTTAGTATGAATAAATATGATGATATTTACTCATTATAATGATAATGGCGAATGTACAACACGAAAAAACTTAATTTTAATCTGAAAAGTATCTTTTTATAAAGAAATTAGACGAAAATAAAAAGCTGGTGACGCCAAATCAAGTCGACGATCCAAGCTTCGGTTAGGTTAGGTTAGGTTTTGTTTGTGTTGGTTAGGTTAGGTTGATTAGGATAGGTTAGGTTGGTTAGGATAGGTTAGGTTAGGTTAGGTTACGTCAGCCTAACCTAACATATCATATATATTCATTACTAACGTATTGCAGGAAGCTTTCTGAAGCTTGTGTAGCTGTGGTAATTAGACGGACCCACTTTAACTTGTGTAGTAACTTAGAATATTTTTAATATTGGTATTATATGAATATGTACTTTATTACTTATTATGTACATTTTATTAATCTTTATGAAAAGTGTTTTAAGAAATTTTTGTGCGTGTTCTCGAGTGCAAAAATATTACCAGTTGACAGGGCAGTCAAGTGAACTAATCACTGTCCTTATCAGTTTTCAAACAAATTCTCAGCCTAAAAAGAGAAAGGTGGTGCAGAATTATAAATTTGTGTTGGAGTCTGCTGTATCTTAGCACACTAAAAGTGGATTTGGTAGCACAACAAATTGTCGAACAATCTAGTGTTGATGGGTTTGAAAGCGGCAAAAAAGTCTATCCTAGTGGCTGTTGGCAAGCACTATGGACTATTATTGCACATGGGAATGGTGAAGACGGAACTGCTAAGAGAAATAATGATACACTGGGTAGATGAGCAAATTCTCCCACAGGAAATATTAGAGCAGTCCCCGTCCACCAGTGGTGCAAATGTTGTAACTACAGGAAAGGTAGAGACTCAGTTGCAGTGGCAGGCAGAATTGGAACTAAAGAAGTTGCAGTTTGAGGCAGAGGAGGCTAGAGGCAGAGCAAGCTCAGAAGAGGCTAGAGGCGGAGCAAGCTCAGAAGAGGCTAGAGGCAGAGCAAGCTCAGAAGAGGCTAGAGGCAGAGCATGCTCAGAAGAGGATAGAGGCAAAGCAAGCTCAGAAGAGGCTAGACGCAGAGCAAGCTCAGAAGAGGCTAGAGGCAGAGCATGCTCAGAAAAGGATAGAGGTAGAGCAAGCTCAGAAGAGGATAGAGGCAGAGCAAGCTAGAAGAAAGGAGAGACTCAGAGAGCTAGAGGTAGCAAGCTCAGAAGAGGCTAGAGGCAGAGCAAGCTCAAAAGAGGCCAGAGGCAGAGCAGCTCAGAAAGGCTAGAGGCAGAGCAAGTCGAAGAGGCTAGAGGCAGGCAGTTCAGAAGAGGCTAAAGGCAGAACAAGCTCAGATGAGGATAGAGGCAGAGCAAGCTCATATGAAGTTAGAAGCAGAGCAAGCTCAGAAAAGGATAGAGGCAGAGCAAGCTCAGAAGAGGCTTGAGGCAGAGCAAGCTCAGCAGAGAGCAGAGCAAGCTCAGAAGAGGCTAGAGGCGATGACGAGCCAGAAGCTCAAAGAGGCTAGAGTCAGAGCAAGCTCAGAGGCAAGCAAGCTCAGAAGAGGCTAGAGGCAGAGCAAGCTCAGTAAGAGGCTTAGAGGCAGAGCAAGCTAGCAGAGCAGGGCTAGAAAGCTAGAGGTCAGAGCAAGCTCAGAAGAGGCTTGAGAGCAGAGCAAGCTCAGCAGAGGATAGAGGCAGAGCAAGCTCAGAAGAGGCTAGTAGGCAGAGCACTCAGAAGAGGATAGAGGCAGAGCAAGCTCAGAAGAGGCTAGTAGGCAGAGCAAGCTCAGATGAGAGATGATGGCAGAGCAAGCTCAGAAGAGGCTAGAGGTAGAGCAAGCTCAGAAGAGGATAGAGGCAGAGCAAGCTCAAGACTAGCTATGAAGAGGTTAGAAGTGGAGCAAGCTCAGAAAAAATTAGAGTTACATATTAGGCTAGCAGATTTGGGAATTAGATCAGAAAATACCGGTGTTGACGATTTAGGAACACCTGGGCAGTTAAAGATTAACAAAAATGTCAAGTTTCCTCTATTCTGTGAGTCTAACCCAGACCAATTCTTCATCATTTTGAAAGTTGGCACGGAGTATGGAATGGCCTGAAACACAATGGATATCTCTTCTTCAAGGTCAGTTGGTGGGAAAGGCACAGAAGATATTTGCAGCTATGCCTTTGAGTAACAGTTTTGACTATGAGAAGGTAAAAGCAGCCATCCTTACTGCTTATCACCTTGTTCTTGAGGCTTATAGGCAAACGTTTAGACAACTGAGACGAGACCCAAGTCAAACCCTGGTAGAATTTGCACAAGAGAAATATCACATAAATAAATAATATATAAATAAATGTTTATTCAGGTAAGGTACGTACATACAAGAGATTTTTACAAAAATTTATAGGTCTATAGATAGAGCTAGTACATACAATGCCTAAAACCACTATTACGCAAAGCGTTTCGGGCAGGAAAAACATTAAAGACTAAAACTTAATACTAATTGAAATTAAAGTATAAAATGTGTTGAGAACAAATCCAAATAAAAATAAAAATAATTAAGGGGGGGGGGGGTGAACATGGCTGAAAAAGCAGCACAAATATAATTAGGTCGACAAACAGCGGTGTTAAAAAAAAACAGACATGGGTTGACAATACAGGTAGGTTACTGGAAATTTATTAGGTAGAGCTTCGTTTTTATCTTAAATTGGTTGAGAGAGGTACAGTCTTTAACATGATTGGGAAGGTCATTCCACATTCTGGGTCCCCTGATTTGTCGAGCATTTCTAGTTTGATTAAGTCGTACTCTTGGAATATCAAAACTATTTTTTTTGAGATATATACAAGAGTTGTTACATTCTTGTACAGCCACTAGTACGCGTAGCGTTTCGGGCAGGTCCCTGGAACATGATCCCCGCCGCGAAGAATCGTTTTTTTCATCCAAGTACACATTTACTGTTGCGTTAAACAGAGGCTACAGTTAAGGATTTGCGCCTAGTAAATCCTCCCCGGCCAGGATACGAACCATGACATAGCGCTCGCGGAACGCCAGGCGAGTGTCTTACCACTACACCACGGAGACTTCTTACCACTACACCACAGAGACTTCTTACCAACACACCACGGAGACTTGTTTCTGGTGTGGTGCTCATGGGTTCTGTTACAACCTTCAATGAAGTTTTTGAGGTCAGGATTGGCATTACACAGTTCAGCGTTTTATATATGTAATATACACATGAGAGAATGTGCAGTGACTTGTAAGTACGGTTAAGTTACGTTGTTGGGTTGATTAGATACACAGTGTTTTAGTGAGTTTCATATTTATTTAGTAGTCCTGGATACAGCAGTGTCGTAGACGTTTGACATGTTTAATAAATGGCATGTTTAAAGACATGTTTAATAAATGGTTAGATACAGAAAAATTAGGATCTGGACTCTTTAAAAATTTACTCCAAGTAGAAGAATTTTTATCTTGCATACCTTCTAATGTGGCTTTGTATTTGGCAGAGAAATTACCCAGAGATGTCTATGAGTTGTCTAAATTAGCAGATGAATATGAGTTAATGCATAAAGTAACTTTAAAAAAATTAAATCAAATAGACAAAGATCTGGTCGAGCAGCAAACTCCTCAGTCAGATGGGTCCCACATGTACCCAACAGCAGGTCAAGGAAACACTTTTTCAAAGGTGCCAGGTGGTAAAGAGAGTAATGTGAAACCCAAAGAGGATACACACTAGTAATAAGCCTCACCCAGAGTTGAAACAGTGTTCCTACTGCCATAGGAAGGGTCATGTTGTTAAGAGTTGTTGGTTTCTACACCCAGAAAAGGCCTATGGCACTCACAGTGTGTGCTGGGAGGAAAACCAAATGTGTAACAAAAGTAATGGGGAAAAAAGCACTTACAATAAATAATTTTGGAGAGTTTATATAAAATGGAAACTTGCAGTGTGCAAAGGTTTGTGGCATGATGTTAAAACTTTGAGGGATACAGGAGCATCCCAATCTTTATTATTAGAGAGTGTGTTACAATATATACAGTCTACAGAGACTGGGGAGGTAATGATTATACAGGGAATCACTGGAGATTTCCAGACTGTACCCTTGAGAGAAGTAAACCTTGACTGTGATTTTATTAAAGGCAAACGTTTAGTCGGTGTTAGTCCTAAATTACCAGTTGCTGCATTGATCTAATTGTGGGGAATGATCTTGCTGGTAATCGGGTTACAAGAGAAAACCACCCAATAATGCTAACTAAGCTAGGGGTGATTAGGGCATGGACAGATCCTGAGGACAAGGTAATGTACCCAGAATGTGCCGTCAAAATCAGTCTCAAATATCACAAACTCCCAATAATGTAAGTCAGGAGACAAAATTAGAGGTTAACAAATCAAATAGTGAAGTGGATCTTTGTGACACTTTTATGGCCAAGTTGGAAGAAGCAGATGGGCACAGGATGGGGAGCACCTCCACCAAACCACTAGGAAAAGGGGTAGGGGAGAGTGTAGGCCAGTTACCACATCGGCTCTTCAGACTTGAGATCAAAATCAAATTTTATTCAAATTTTATTTTAAACGGATGTTTCAGTTAGGTACCCCACAAGGGGAGTATTAAGTCCCACCTTATTCAATGTGTTAATGAACAGATTAGCATCAGAGATGTATCCTCCAGGGGTCACGACGATCATATATGCTGATATCTTATACAAGGCACTTCTGGGAACAAAATTCAAACTGCTCTTAACATACTGGGTACAACTGTCACAAGTTAGGCTTAGTTATAATGCAGATAAAAACCAAATATGAGTATAGGAAACGAATGAAATATAACACTTACTCTAAATGGTGTGGAACTGAGCCGTGTTTAGAAGTACAAGTATCTGGGCATGTATGTTGGATACACATGTGAGAGTAAAAAGCTGAAATAAATCATATCAGCACCTTATGTAAAGCCCGTCTGCATCCTCTAAAAGCACTGGCTTTTTCTGGTCGCAGGTGTTGGGGTACCTATCTTGCGGATGTATACATCAAGCACGAGTTCGGTCCCTGATTAGCACTACGCAGCACCCGTTTTGTCTTACACAGGGCCAAGGAAGGATTAAAAAAATAGAGCTGATACAGACGAGGCTATGAGGATTATTCGTTGGATGTCAAAGAAATGCAATGATTTGAATAATGAGAATGGAATTAAATTTACAGAGTGTGGTGTGTGATAGAGTCCGTGACATTAACACTAGAGTATCTATTCGTTTCATGCGGAGAAAAGGAGGAGATAGCTGTTTTGAGAGCGTTCAGGACCTGCCTGAGTGACGTACACACTGTCCAGGAAACTGAGGGAGACACGCTACACGGGGGGATTAGCTCAATGACCTCAGGGAATACGATGTACTTGACTGCTGTAAACCCCTCTCGACAGTGTAATATATCTGCTCCATGGAAAGTACAGGAAATAGACGTCGAAATTGTACCCCTCAAGGTGAAAAGATTCATCATGAACCGGTACAATTACGGTGTTTGTATGTAAGCATGATATCTCGGTTACCTAGAGGCAACAGTTTACATGTTTATTGTGACGGGTCGGTGGCGGATGATGGCAGGGCAGGGTGTGGTAGTCCCTAATAAAGGAATTATACGGAGTTTGGGACTGTGGACAGAAAAATTGAACTTCAACTTAGTAATTATTCATCATTTACACAAGCTGAACTGCAGGCCTTTCTGGCGTGTTTGGAGGAAGTACGTCATGACGCCAAAAATGTTTTTTGTATTTGTCGATAGCCGAGGAGCCCTTGAGTCCTTAAACAGTCGTAACCCAGTCCTCATCTTCCGTAGTTGAGGATTGTAAGAAAAGGATAACTAAGATACAGCTGAAAGGACATAGTGTGAAAGTCATGTGGAGTCCATCTCATGTTGGAATAGTGTTCAACGAGGTGCAAGATGACTTGGGCCAAACGTGCCACATCAAAACCACAAGTTTGACATTAAATGTGAATTCACAATGAGACAAATTAGAAGCAAAATCAGAAATATTCAGGCACATGCAGGAGCGGAGAGGAGAGAACTAATGTATGAGAAAAGTCAAATCATGCAATACTACATGTATGTGAGTCAAAACACCCATTTCCACTTTATGGTAAAGGAGAAATGCTTGGAGTGACTCTTGTGTACATGCGGCTCAGGCTTGGGTAGAAATATTACTGGGAATATGTGATAGGTGTTTCAGGATAATGACAACTCTACAACTAGCTGGTTATAAAGCCATTCATAACTGTAGGCCAAATAAAAAGGTGGTGGCACAGCTATATATTACCGAGATACATTTATCTGCAACAGTATTATTAGTGACAGAGATGACTACTGTGAATATACTTTTGCTCAGTTTACATTAAATCCCTTAAATCCTCATTGACTATTGGAGCCATCTATAGATTTCCCAATACTAACATAGCTTCTTTCTCAGACAACCTAAGTAATCTTATTATAAACAACAATCTCAACAAAAACCACATCATTCTGGGAGGAGACTTTAATATTGACCTGGGTCAACAAAATTGCTCTCAAGTTGACTATTTCCTTAACAGCATGAACTCCTGTATGCTAATCCCCACAATCACCAAACCTACCCGAGTCACTCAACATCAGCCACTACCTTGGACCACATATGGACAAACATAACAGCTCCCCTTGTATCTGGTATAATCTACGACAGAACAACTGACCACTATCCTACCTTTCTCATAGCGAACATGGACATAACACCACCAAAAAGCAAGAAACTTTCATTTAGGCTACACAGTGAATCAGCTTTGGGCAATCTTACAGATGCATTTCACAATATTAACTGGGATTCTGAATTCAATAATACCCAGGATATAAATTCATTAGCTAACCTCTTCCTCTCCAAAACTCTAAGCCTCTACAACCTTCATTGTCCCCTTCTTACCAAGCAAGTAACTGACAAAAGATTAAACAATCCATGGCTCACAAGCGGCATTCTCAATTCAATCAACAAGAAACATGAATATGAAAAGAAACTTAGGATTGGCCTAGTTTCAAAGGAAGTAGCTAAAAGGTACTCATCAATGCTTACCAGTATCATAAGAAAGGCAAAACTTGCATATTATGTGAATAGATTCAATGAAGCAAAAGGCAACATGAAAAGCACTTGGAAACCATCTCTAGTATCCTAGGAACTAAACACACTCACATAACCAAATAAAACTCTACAAGGATGGGGATATACCGTCAACTGATTTAGAAATGGCAAATGAATTTAATAGTTTCTTTTCATCGGTTGGTGCTAATCTTGCCAGTAAAATCCCACAGACTCAGACACATATTAACACATATCTCTCAGGCAGCTATCCAAACTCTCTTCTCCTTTCACCCATCAGCCCGGCAGATGTTGTGTCCATCATACACTCTCTAAAAACAAAGGCAGGGAACACCAGTGAAATTCCGTCCATTGTATACAAGAGAGCCTCCCATGCCCTTGCCCCACCCATAGCCCTACTGTTCAACAAATCTATAGAGTGTCACACCTTCCCTGATATCCTCAAAAAAGCAAGTAACGCCAGTCCATAAAGGAGGCAATCCGGCGGACATAAACAATTATAGACCAATATCAAATCTACCCATTCTATCAAAATATTTGAAAAAATTATTTACAAACAGCTCTATTCCTACCTCGTAAAATTCGACATACTCAGCCCCTGCCAGTTTGGCTTCAGGTCCCAAAGAGCACCAACGATGCAATCATTAGTCTCCTTGACGTAATCTACTCAGCACTTGACAAAAATGAGTTTCCGATTGGACTCTTCATTGACCTAAGAAAAGCCTTTGATACTGTTAATCACAACTACCTCTTACTTAAACTCCAGCATTATGGAATCCGAGGCCTTGCCCTTGACTACATCCGATCCTATCTTAGTGACAGACACCAATATGTAACTATCAATGAAACAACTTCTTCCACTCTACCAATTACCGTTGGAGTGCCACAGGGCATATCTTAGGACCTCTTCTATTTCTTATATATATAAACGATCTGCCTAATGTCTCTAATATTCTCAAACCTATATTGTTTGCTGACGATACTACTCTTATCTATTCAGACCTCAACCCACATACACTAAATAATGTTGTGAATAATGAATTAAAAAAAGTCCACTTATGGATGTCAACTAACAAACTAACATTAAACATCGAAAAGACTTACTACATCTTATTTGGAAGCAAATCATCAAATGCAATTCAGCTACAGATAGACAACATTAACATCAGTAATAAAAATGATGGCAAGTTTCTTGGCCTATTCCTAGACAAGAGACTCAACTTCAGCACCCACATTCAACACATAACTAAGAAAGTCTCTAAGACAGTTGGTATACTCTCCAAAATCAGATATTATGTTCCTAACTCTGCTCTCCTCTCTCTCTATTATGCTCTAATCTACCCCTATCTTAATTATGGTATCTGTGCATGGGGGTCTACCACTGCAAACCACCTTAAGCCCATCATCACCCAGCAAAAATCTGCTATCAGAATAATAACTAACTCTGCTTTCAGACAACACTCAGCTCCCTTGTTTAAATCCCTAAACTTGCTAAATATTAACTCCCTCCACACATTCTCTTGTGTCAACTACATCTACAAACCCTGTTCTTAAATGCAAACCATGCTCTGAAACTCTCTCTGGACAGATGTAATAGGACCCATTATCACCACACCAGAAATAAATATCTCTTTGATATCCCCAGGGTCAAACTTAATCTGTGTAAACACTCTATGCAAATTAAGGGACCTAGTCTATGGAACTCACTCCCTAGTGAATTGAAAAACTGTAAAACTTTTGCCTTATTTAAAAACAAACCAAAAAGTACTTAATTTCATCTTCTTAGTTTCCTACACTGAGCTTTATTTTTTGCTCTGTATCTAGTGTTACCCAATCTCCTAATTCTTATGTATTTAACCCAAACAACCTTATCATTGTGTTCATTGCTGTCTTCCTTTATGTGCTAGCCATTTGCTGTATTGTGCCTACCAAATTTTGTCAACTACCATTCAAGCTTTCATTGCAATCAATCTTAGCTACCTAAGTGCTTTATTATACTGTACCTACAATTTTCTCTCATCTTTTTTTTTTTTCTTTTTCTTTTCTTGCCATGTAACTGTTATCATTTCTTTTTTATAATTTTTGCTAGTATTTACCTACTAAAAATTTTCTTAGATTAAGGACCTGCCCGAAACGCTGCGCGTACTAGTGGCTTTACAAGATTGTAATTACCATATATATATTCTCACATTCCCAATGTACCTTCTTGTATATGAATAATATAATAAATAAATGTGTAGGGGTGCGAGTGTCAACTGGTGACGAGAACTGCTGCTGATGTCCCAACTCACAACGTACTCCGTGCTAGAGGAACTATGGCCCTCTTTTCCCTCCTTTGGTCGGATTGCAGAAGATTGGGTGCTTTGACCTGAAGACAAACCAAAGTACCAGGTTACCACAATAATGATCTGAGTGAGAAATATCCTAGGACAAAATTGGTAAATGTTACGAACCTTACCTCCAGTGGAGGTTGGTTTGTTTGTAAAATGTTGAAGGACTCATGGAGAGTGTTTATTAGTATAAATCCCCAGCTGAGATCAGAGAGGCCGCGAGTCACCATTAATACTCCGCCCAGTAAAGTAGTGCCTTCTCAGCTGGAGATCATCAGAAATAATGTGAACTGGAATAGCCTAACTATGTAAGGAAAAAATGGACTCTATCAAAAATTATGCATGGGGAATATGGTAAATAAAATCATAATGTGTTTGATAGCATATGTAAAGAATAGAGTATTAAGGGGCGATGATGCAAGAGAGGTGGACGCCATCTTGACTGGAGGGGGAGGTTATCGCTGCCGACCGTTCCTGCTATCTGAGGGGTTTTCTCCGGCCGTACAGTCAGATAAGCCTATCCTTGTATATAACCAGGGTTGCAAGATTGGGTAGAGTGGTATTACAGAAGTTGGAGAGGTTTTATAAGAGTCCGGGTTTCCTAGAGGCTAAAATATGTCATTGGATGATAGGGTGGTGGCTGGGTGCACGGTACCAGGTATGGGACAGTGAGCCGTGGGGTGGTCAGAGCCACTTGAGGTTATAATACATAGTGATCTTATGTGATGAGGATAACGCCATGTTGAATGTATTCCTGTGTGACTTATACGTATAAATTTGTGACTTGTGTACTAGGCTGTTTTCCTTACTCCTTACTCCCTAGACAACATATAAGGACCACCACCACCAAATTCTCGATAGCTCTCTATGACACAAAATCGTATCACTACTGATAACATCAGTAAGACACAGGCCCGTGATACAATTGGGTAGGCTGTCCGAGAGCACCTCACATATTGAGCAGCCTGATCGAAAGCCTAATAAAAGTGGATAGCCTGTAGGTGTAACCTGACATAAAAATTGTGTAGCTTATTTTTCACTTTAACTCGGTCCGTCTAATTACCACAAGCTACACAAGCTTCACAAAGCTTCCTGATAATATGTTAGTAATGAATAAATATGATATATTTACTCATTATAATGTTGGTGCTGAATGTACAACACGAAAAAACATAATTTTAATCTGAAAAAGTATCTTTTTATAAAGAAATTAGACGAAAATAAAAAGCTGGTGACGCCAAATCAAGTCGACGATCCAAGCTTCGGTTAGGTTAGGTTAGGTTTTGTTTGGTTGTTAGGTTAGGTTAGGTTAGATTAGGATAGGTTAGGTTAGGTTAGGATAGGTTAGGTTAGGTTAGGTTACGTCAGCCTAACCTAACATATCATATATATTCATTACTAACGTATTGCCAGGAAGCTTTCTGAAGCTTGTGTAGCTTGTGGTAATTAGACGGACCCACTTTAACTTGTGTAGTAACTTAGAATATTTTTAATATTGGTATAATATGAATATGTACGTTATTACTTATTTATGTACATTTTATTAATCTTTATGAAAAGTGTTTTAAGAAATTTTTGTGCGTGTTCTCGAGTGCAAAAATATTACCAGTTGACAGGGCAGTCAAGTGAACTATGCACTGTCCTTATCAGTTTTCAAAACAAATTCTCAGCCTAAAAAGAGAAAGGTGGTGCAGAATTATAATTTGTGTTGGAGTCTGCTGTATCTTAGCACACTAAAAGTGGATTTGGTAGCACAACAAATTGTCGACAATCCTAGTGTTGAGGGTTTGAAGGCGGCAAAAACTCTATCCTAGTGGCTGTTGGCAAGCACTATGGACTATTATTGCACATGGGAATGGTGAAGACGGAACTGCTAAGAGAAATAATGATACACTGGGTAGATGAGCAAATTCTCCCACAGGAAATATTAGAGCAGTCCCCGTCCACCAGTGGTGCAAATGTTGTAACTACAGGAAAGGTAGAGACTCAGTTGCAGTGGCAGGCAGAATTGGAACTAAAGAAGTTGCAGTTTGAGGCAGAGGAGGCTAGAGGCAGAGCAAGCTCAGAAGAGGCTAGAGGCGGAGCAAGCTCAGAAGAGGCTAGAGGCAGAGCAAGCTCAGAAGAGGCTAGAGGCAGAGCAAGCTCAGAAGAGGATAGAGGCAAAGCAAGCTCAGAAGAGGCTAGACGCAGAGCAAGCTCAGAAGAGGCTAGAGGCAGAGCAAGCTCAGAAGAGGATAGAGGTAGAGCAAGCTCAGAAGAGGATAGAGGCAGAGCAAGCTCAGAAGAGGATAGAGGCAGAGCAAGCTCAGAAGAGGCTAGAGGTAGAGCAAGCTCAGAAGAGGCTAGAGGCAGAGCAAGCTCAAAAGAGGCTAGAGGCAGAGCAAGCTCAGAAGAGGCTAGAGGTAGAGCAAGCTCAGAAGAGGCTAAAGGCAGAGCAAGCTCAGAAGAGGATAGAGGCAGAGCAAGCTCAGAAGAGGATAGAGGCAGAGCAAGCTCAGAAAAGGATAGAGGCAGAGCAAGCTCAGAAGAGGCTAGAGGCAGAGCAAGCTCAGCAGAGGCAGAGCAAGCTCAGAAGAGGCTAGAGGCAGAGCAAGCTCAGAAGAGGCTAGAGGCAGAGCAAGCTCAGAAGAGGCTAGAGGCAGAGCAAGCTCAGCAGAGGCAGAGCAAGCTCAGAAGAGGCTAGAGGCAGAGCAAGCTCAGAAGAGGCTAGAGGCAGAGCAAGCTCAGCAGAGGCAGAGCAAGCTCAGAAGAGGCTAGAGGCAGAGCAAGCTCAGAAGAGGATAGAGGCAGAGCAAGCTCAGAAGAGGATAGAGGCAGAGCAAGCTCAGAAGAGGCTAGAGGCAGAGCAAGCTCAGAAGAGGATAGAGGCAGAGCAAGCTCAGAAGAGGCTAGAGGCAGAGCAAGCTCAGAAGAGGATAGAGGCAGAGCAAGCTCAGAAGAGGCTAGAGGTAGAGCAAGCTCAGAAGAGGATAGAGGCAGAGCAAGCTCAAGAGCTAGCTATGAAGAGGTTAGAAGTGGAGCAAGCTCAGAAAAAATTAGAGTTACATATTAGGCTAGCAGATTTGGGAATTAGATCAGAAAATACCGGTGTTGACGATTTAGGAACACCTGGGCAGTTAAAGATTAACAAAAATGTCAAGTTTCCTCTATTCTGTGAGTCTAACCCAGACCAATTCTTCATTCATTTGAAAAGTTGGCACGGAGTATGGAATGGCCTGAAACACAATGGATATCTCTTCTTCAAGGTCAGTTGGTGGGAAAGGCACAGAAGATATTTGCAGCTATGCCTTTGAGTAACAGTTTTGACTATGAGAAGGTAAAAGCAGCCATCCTTACTGCTTATCACCTTGTTCTTGAGGCTTATAGGCAAACGTTTAGACAACTGAGACGAGACCCAAGTCAAACCCTGGTAGAATTTGCACAAGAGAAATATCACATAAATAAATAATATATAAATAAATGTTTATTCAGGTAAGGTACGTACATACAAGAGATTTTTACAAAAATTTATAGGTCTATAGATAGAGCTAGTACATACAATGCCTAAAACCACTATTACGCAAAGCGTTTCGGGCAGGAAAAACATTAAAGACTAAAACTTAATACTAATTGAAATTAAAGTATAAAATGTGTTGAGAACAAATAAAAATAAAAATAATTAAGGGGGGGGGGGGTGAACATGGCTGAAAAAGCAGCACAAATATAATTAGGTCGACAAACAGCGGTGTTAAAAAAAACAGACATGGGTTGACAATACAGGTAGGTTACTGGAAATTTATTAGGTAGAGCTTCGTTTTTATCTTAAATTGGTTGAGAGAGGTACAGTCTTTAACATGATTGGGAAGGTCATTCCACATTCTGGGTCCCCTGATTTGTCGAGCATTTCTAGTTTGATTAAGTCGTACTCTTGGAATATCAAAACTATTTTTTTGAGATATATACAAGAGTTGTTACATTCTTGTACAGCCACTAGTACGCGTAGCGTTTCGGGCAGGTCCCTGGAATACGATCCCCGCCGCGAAGAATCGTTTTTTCATCCAAGTACACATTTTACTGTTGCGTTAAACAGAGGCTACAGTTAAGGATTTGCGCCTAGTAAATCCTCCCCGGCCAGGATACGAAACCATGACATAGCGCTCGCGGAACGCCAGGCGAGTGTCTTACCACTACACCACGGAGACTTCTTACCACTACACCACAGAGACTTCTTACCACTACACCACGGAGACTTGTTTCTGGTGTGGTGCTCATGGGTTCTGTTACAACCTTCAATGAAGTTTTTGAGGTCAGGATTGGCATTACAGTTCAGCGTTTTATATATGTATAATACACATGAGAGAATGTGCAGTGACTTGTAACGTACGGTTAAGTTACGTTGTTGGGTTGATTAGATACACAGTGTTTTAGTGAGTTTCATATTTATTTAGTAGTCCTGGATACAGCAGTGTCGTAGACGTTTGACATGTTTAATAAATGGCATGTTTAAAGACATGTTTAATAAATGGTTAGATACAGAAAAAATTAGTGATCTGGACTCTTTAAAAATTTACTCCAAGTAGAAGAATTTTTATCTTGCATACCTTCTAATGTGGCTTTGTATTTGGCAGAGAAATTACCCAGAGATGTCTATGAGTTGTCTAAATTAGCAGATGAATATGAGTTAATGCATAAAGTAACTTTAAAAAAAATTAAATCAAATAGACAAAGATCTGGTCGAGCAGCAAACTCCTCAGTCAGATGGGTCCCACATGTACCCAACAGCAGGTCAAGGAAACACTTTTTCAAAGGTGCCAGGTGGTAAAGAGAGTAATGTGAAACCCAAAGAGGATCACACTAGTAATAAGCCTCACCCAGAGTTGAAACAGTGTTCCTACTGCCATAGGAAGGGTCATGTTGTTAAGAGTTGTTGGTTTCTACACACAGAAAAGAGGCCTATGGCACTCACAGTGTGTG
>WNGS01163863.1:0-29272 GCA_020271785.1 Procambarus virginalis
TATTTTTTTTTTGCTGTAATTGGATAGGTTCAGTTTCTCTAATTCTACTGGGAAATTTGAGTCGCATACTATTCATCCTTCAGTCTTTGTTTAGTACATAAGGAATTACCTTGAATTTTGTATTATATCTGCTCACTCTTTTCTGTAGTCTGATTGTTTTTATTTTGTAGTCAGATTGCCTGTTCGTTCGTTATAAATTTGCTGCTTATTTCTCTGCATCCAGGTATGAGACTTGGGTTAGTCCTATACCTGGAAGCAATGTAATTTCCAAATACGTATTCCTCTTCCTATTGCTCCTCTATATTGGCTTGTCCTCTATTATCTCTTTGTCCTTTCCATGCTCTCTTGCTTCCAGGCCATCTTGTACTCATTGTCCTGGTTATAACGCTTTTATTTTCGAGGTTCATTCTGAAGCCAGTCTCCACTTCTCTCTGCATTTTCAGGCTACGTAGTCCATAATTTTTGATCTTGGAACTCTCTGACTTTCTGGTAGTCCCCTTTTCCATAAAG
Source organism: Procambarus virginalis (assembly GCA_020271785.1). Taxonomy (NCBI): domain Eukaryota; kingdom Metazoa; phylum Arthropoda; class Malacostraca; order Decapoda; family Cambaridae; genus Procambarus; species Procambarus virginalis. The sequence goes on from WNGS01163863.1 coordinate 511, forward strand.
CCAGTTTTCTTTCTTCACCCTTGTGCTAGTTCCACCATTGTGTGCTAGTTCTAAAATATTTTCTGTAAAAAATATTTTCCTTTTTAATGGTTGGGTCAATAAGTTCCTTTCCACCGTCTCTTCAAGGTTTGTTGTCCTTATGTCTCTTCTTCTTCCCGATAATTCCATTGCTTTCTTATACATTCATCCATGATTGATAATCCCCCTTGGCCCGCAACTTCCACAGGAACGTCACTTTCGTCCCTTTCAGAGGCCGCCTCATATTCTTGACTCTGCTGTTTTGCTCCTGGTCTTTAGATCACTGGCACTACCCTCTTTGTGCTTGTCTATCCTGCATTGGAGTCTTGATTCCCCATTTGCCCTACTTTGCTCCTCACCTCTCTCTAGCCTACTTATTGCCTGCATCTGCTTCCTCATCACAATCGACGTGAGAATGGTCCAGGACGGACCGAAACGTCGTCGTTCCTTCACCTTCAGTGTGTGGTCTGGTCAACTTACTTTAGCCACGTTATTGTGGGATCATCGCCTGCATTTATGTTTATTTCCACAATGCCCAAATGTCGTTTGATCAGCGGTGTGCCTCTCCAACCTACTTTCCTTCGTGTCTCTTCTAGTATCTGGTTTTCATTATGGAATATGGCATTTGTTACCGTTTTTATCTGCTTTGTTTCCACAATATCTACTGCATCTGGCCCCTTTTCGATTCTCTCTGAGTTCCTTAGCTTTGGTCATCAAGCCATCAGCATTTGTTAGCAAGGCTTTAGACGGTGTCATTGATATAGAAGTGGTAAAGAAAAGGTTTGTAATTGTTAGGTGCAACCAATTTTTCTTGCATTTTCTTTGTCATTATATGACTCAATAAAAGTGAGCTTAACTAACAGATAATGAAAAGCAAAAAGCTTGCTTAAGTATTATAACTGCAATATAATTACAACCCATCCTCCTGTTTAGGTAGTACTTTTTGTAACTATGTGGACCATTGTACGTACTTAAATGGAATGGACAATTACATAGTAGAACATTGTACTATTCATTCTATGGAGTCCGAAAAAATTGAAGTAAATAGTAAATTTAAATATTCCTAGGACTAGTATAGCTCATATTCGCACACCCTCCGTCACTGTGTTAGGGAGTGCGAGAAAATACGTGAATTCAGAGACAATTATATAACCAATGTTGCACCAATGTATAAATATTTCATTCAAAATGACCTGCTACCAGAAATTTTAGCCAAATATCTCTAGTTTGCTAATTATAGGTAGTAACTAAGTGGCTGTAACCTATCATGGCTACCCACTGGATGGGGGGCGGTGTGCAGGACAAACATATCAATTGTGACACTAGCTCTCCACATATGTCAGTTGCTTAATTTAGAACCTGTACTTGAGGTGGATCTCGAACCCATTGTTGATGTGACGACTTATACTGAATTTTGTAACTAGCTCATCAAGATTGCAACGTGCTTAGCTAAAAGAATTATGTGAGAATTATATATACAGAGCCCATTATTTGCCTCTGTAACCCTTTCCACTACCGCTCACAAGATGGGTATGGGGGTGAATATTAATTGAACTAAATTAACTCATATATACGTACTATATTAGGCCTCAGAAAGCGAGTATTAGGCCTAGGAAGGTTAGGTTACGTTGAGTTTCTCTTGAAACATCAATGCAAAAACTTTCCTTGTTTGTCCAAATCCAACTGATTTCTGCTCTGTAATTGGCCTTTATACGTCACCATATATATACGATATGGTCCTTATCGTTGCTATAACTACATCCTCAACAGGAGGATGGGCTGAATAATTACTATAATGCATGTGGTTCAATAATCGGTAGGATACCAAATGTGAAACAATACACAAACAATACCAAGCGATTATGTTTGCTAAGTTTACAATGGTAAAATATAAATAAAACTAAACAAAATAAAGGCAACACAATAGTTTTATTTTGTCTATTTTATTCAGAGAGTTTATTATCCCAGATGTTATCAACCAGTTACCTACTGTATATTTATCAGTACATCAAACAATTTTTTTTTTGTTAGCAAAATTCCTGCCATTGGCCATGAGAGTGAGTCATCTGCTCCCACAGGTAATTAAGTCACACACCTGACTATCCCCATCTACACAGTCCCTTACACCTGACTGGACTCGCCTTCCCTCTCACGGTATCTTCATCATGAACCATCAATAATCATTCCCGGCTGATACGTATCTATACTTAGACAGAGATTTGTACTAAATTTTTTCCTTAACCCTTATTTACCGAAGAGGTGCGGCATCCATCATTCGTCTCTCTCTCTCCTCTGGCCGCCAGGTCATTAAGGCATGATTCATGTGACGTGTTGTAATTACTAATATATAATTTATCACGCCTCGGTCACAATCAGCGAGGTCTCACACTGTGGATCATGTCTCCAGCGTCATGTATCATGTTGGGTGTTAATGGCTTGGTGGGTTATTGGTGCCCGGGTGATGTCTGGTGTTGGGAGTGGCTTGACGGGGTGCTGTGGGGGTACTGAGTGGCTTGACGGGGTGCTGTAAAGGTACAGAGGTGGCTTGACAGGTGTTTTTATTCAGCATTTCTCTTGTTAGTATGATGTCATGGGCTTGTCTCATGTGAATTTTTAAAGACACCTGATTACAGATGACAGGTCAAACGCCTCGCGAGTAAGGTCGACGTCATACCCATGTACTTAGATTGATGGTTACATCCTTCATGGGCGGCAGGTGTACATATATACACCACAGTCGACTGCTGCCAAGGATTCTCCGTTGGCTTCGGGCTGTTTGTGATGAGGAGGTCAGTGGTTTTCTTTGCTCGAGATTATATAATGTCTCTGTTTTTGTCAGACGTTGTGTTGTTTTACTCTTTTGTGTATTGTAAAGGATGGAGACCCCTCGCTCCTCTGTCTTTGTTGTTCGCGGTCTTGGGGGACCCTGCACCCTTGTCGAGGCTGTGTTTGTGTTTGGAGTTCGCACACCACCACACCTCCTGGATGGTGTACACACACCGACACACCTCCTGGATGGTGTACACACACCGACACACCTCCTGGATGGTGTACACACCGACACACCTCCTGGATGGTGTACACACCGACACACCTCCTGGATGGTGTCCACACACCGTCACACCTCCTGGATGGTGTACACACCACCACACCTCCTGGATGGTGTACACACCACCACACCTCCTGGATGGTGTACACACCGCCACACCTTCTGCATGGTGGACACACCGCCACACCTTCTGGATGGTGGACACACCGCCACACCTCCTGGATGGTGTACACACCGCCACACCTCCAGGATGGTGTACACACCGCCACACCTCCTGGATGGTGTACACACCGCCACACCTCCTGGATGGTGTACACACCACCACACCTCCTGGATGGTGTACACACACCGCCACACCTCCTGGATGGTGTACACCCCGCCACACCTCCTGGATGGTGTACACACACCACCACACCTCCTGGATGGTGTACACCCCGCCACACCTCCTGGATGGTGTACACACACCACCACACCTCCTGGATGGTGTACACACCGCCACACCTGGATGGTGTACACACCACCACACCTCCTGGATGGAGTACACACCGCCACACCTCCTGGATGGTGTACACACCGCTACACCTCCTGGATGGTGTACACACCGCCACACCTCCTGGATGGTGTACACACACCGTCACACCTCCTGGATGGTGTACACACACCGTCACACCTCCTGGATGGTGTACACACACACTGCCACATCTGGGTGGTGTACACACACCTGGATGGTGTACACACACACTGGCACATCTCCTGGATGGTGTACACACACCGTCACACCTCCTGGATGGTGTACACACACACTGCCACATCTCCTGGGTGGTGTACACACACCTGGATGGTGTACACACACACTGGCACATCTCCTGGATGGTGTACACACACACTGGCACATCTCCTGGATGGTGTACACACACCGTCACACCTCCTGGATGGTGTACACACACACTGCCACATCTCCTGGGTGGTGTACACACACCTGGATGGTGTACACACACACTGGCACATCTCCTGGATGGTGTACACATACCTGGATGGTGTACACACACACTACCACATCTCCTGAATGGTGTACACACACCTCGATGGTGTACACACATCTGAGGAATTAAACAGGAACAACACGACCAGATGCAGGAGTCGTGTTCGTGGAGTCAAGGCCAAATAACCTTTTTATCCTTATCTAAAGTTCCTCCTCCTTGAAGTGACTCAGTTCATCTTATGTTTCGTGAATAAATAATTCTCTCCCACTGCAGGCGATGAGTCACAATAACGTGGCTGAAGTATGTTGACCAGACCACACACTCGAAGGTGAAGGGACGACGACGTTTCGGTCCGTCCTGGACCATTCTCAAGTCGATTGTGGTGAGGGAGGTGATGCAGGCAATAAATAGGCAAGAAAGAGATGAAGAGCAAGGCAAAAGGTACGAACGTTAAGGTGTAGTAAAGAACACAAGAGAAGTGTTAAGTCTGCAGACACTAACAATGTTCTCTTATGTCATGTGAGGGATTCTAATCATCATATTGATTGGTCTTCCTCCAAAATAATCTTTCCCGCTTCGACTCTACACAGACGCCGTTTCGTTGAATCGGCTCTAATACACAATGTACCCAACATGAATGTGAGTCCTGGCTTTGTTGCTGTTGACTCTTCCCTTTCACAGTACATACTCAAATGCTCTGATCTTTCTAAGAAATGTGACCTAAGATAAGCTTATTCTTCCATTTACCTTTCTTTCTCTTTCTTTTTCTTTCCTTTTCTTTTTATTTCGTTTTTTCTGTTCATTGTTTTCTCTTACGTTCCCTTGCTATCCTCTTCTTATTCCTATTACTATCTCCTTCTTATTCGGTGGTTATAATAGGAGCTGCCTCGTATGGGTCAATGGGCCTTCTGCAGTTCTTATTCCTGCTACTGTCCCCTCTTCTACACCTTATCTTTCGTACCTTTTGTCATGCTCCTCACCTCTCTCTCATTGTATTCATCTCCTCCCTCATCACAATCGACTTAAGAATGATCCAGGACGGACCGAAACGTCGTCGTCCCTTCACCTTCTAGTGTGTGGTTTGGTCAACAATTCTCTCCCACTGCCATATACCCCAACCACTTAGGCTGAACGGTAGAGCAACGGTCTCGCTTCATGTAGGTCGGCGTTCTATCTCTGACCGTCCAAGTGGTTGGGCACTATTCCTTCCCCCTTGTCCTATCTCAAATCCTTATCCTGACCCCTTCCAAGAGCTATATAGTCAAAATAACTTGGCACTTTCTCCTGATAGTTCCCTTCCTTTCCCACTGTCACAGACACTAGACTGACTATAACATAACTTGCCACTGAATCAGTAGTGACATAGAAATTATTTATATTGCCGAATGCATTGCGTAAATTATGTTGCACAGTGTGGGATGTTTCTTTTTTTTCTGTCACGACTGCAATGCGTACGTCGCCAATGTACATGTGGCAGACGCTTCACGAAGCTGTCGGAATTAGCAAAATAGAAAATACGAGAGCAACCGTACAGGGCCTGGGAGCAAGGTCGAGTTAGAGTCCTTGTGGGTCTCTTCTCAGACTAGCCTCACCTGGTCCTGCTCCACGTTGGTCGTTGGAATCTCCTCAATGATGTAACACTTTAAGGGACTCCTAGGGTCCTCATCAAATTTATAGTTTAGTGACTTACAGGCAACTCGGTGTTGAAGACACTTAGAGCTGAAGGCTTGAGTAATATTGGCAGTATTCAGAAGTGGTTCAACGGAAACACCGCATAAAGCTTAACAGTAGTTTATTTACTAACTTAACCACTAATACACAGGGTGCTTGATTTACTTTCGATTGGCGTCAGCAAAGCTATGGTTGCATTAGCGAGACTCTTGACGTCTGGCTAATCGACTCGTATCCACTCGTGGAGAAACACCTAACTTAACACAGTTGACAGCCAATCACTAACACGGCAACCTAACTGCCGGTATGCAAAGGGATCACAAGAGTTCCAACCGGATACTCGGTAATGATGATATGCAATAAATCACAATACACTGTCAATACAGGCAATACACAATAATAATCACACAATACTAAATGTGTGGTGTATGTGAAGCTCACATCCACAGACGAGTGAAATGCAGTGATACCACACAGATAAACACGCATTCACCGTCGATTCACCTATAACCTGCGACAGGTATAAGAAGGTGAGAACTGTGGTTGATCCCTCAGATCAACACAGACACAATAAACAATGACAAGATCTTGTACTTACAGATAAGGTACCTTTCCTTACGCACTCACTCAGACTCGTTTATACAAGCACTCGTAGGTGGCCTGATAGCTGGTTTCGCTCGTAGACACGGAGGGTACTCGCAGTATCTTGAGATGATTTCGTGAGTAGGGCGTGCTGTATGCTTAACAGACAGACACACGCGCACACACTGGCACTGACGGTGCGTGAGGTGGTGACGTCACGTAGGAGTGAGGGCGGCGGCGGGCGCTCGAGGTACACGCTCAGGATGAGTGGCGGTACCATGCACTACACTGTACACTGTGGTAATGTCACACACAGATTACTTAGGCGGCGGCACTGCCTTAGTTCACTCTAGGTCACTCACGACGATCTTTGTCACCAGGGGTTACCTGATACCAGTCTGTTTCGCTCTGGAGATTTGTCACTTTAGGCTTCTAAACAATATATTCCCACTCGTGATTCTGGCGAGTGTGTGGTATATCGCAAAGACGCTGAGTTAACTTGACGGTGAGGGATAGACGGTGATCAGTCTATTGGCCGGTAGAACAGAACACGTCCTCTTCGTATGGTCTCTCTCACGTGAATGAGTTTGCAAGGGTGCCGGGCATCTCGTGGCACACAACACAAAAGAGTTACAATTTGACCAATAGCATTGCAGCAAATGAGCGGGAACCAATCATATTAGCTCGTTCGATGAGCAGTAGCAGGAGTGACGTCATGAACACGTCATAGCTGTTATTCCGATCGCGCCGGTTGACCCCAGAGGTCAGACGCTGCTGGCGCCTTCCCCTCTGTCTCAGCGGGCACCAGCCATGTACTCACTGACCCTTTGGTAGCAAGTATACTTAGCTCCCTGTATCTACTTCCTGCCTAGACATACGGCGGCCTACGTATTTTAACAGTGTTCCTGGTTAAGTGGGCATTCTGGAGATACCCAACATGCCAGGTCACTATCCAGGATTAAGAGAGATAGGCTTTGTGCACGAAGATCAGTGCACTGTGCACTGCAATGCCATTCAAGTCAGCTGTGGGAGCATCTTGGGAGACATACTCCCACATCACCCCCCAACAAAGATCGAGCTCCACAGCGTGGTGCTCGTTCAACTCACACCGCTGACAACCTGTGCACAAATGAGTGCACTGAGCGCGGCCGGGTCCAGCGGACCCCGTTTTCTATACAGCTAGGCGAGGCGGGGCCTCGTCTAGACTATTCTCTTCTGGTAAGTGAGGAATTTCTTCAGTCACCGGATCACATGTGGCTATCTGTTCAGGTTTGAGCAGGCACTGTGGTTGGACGTAGCTCCAGGTCTGGGTCGGCTCAACGCCTCGAAACCCTGAGTGGCGCTGGTCTGTCCACTGCCTCTCTCCACCTGTGTCATGCCTGAAACATCAGAGACACACTGGGAACCAGTGTCCGGTGATGCGCGTCGCGTTTCCTCGCTCATGTCTCCCTCGTTCGACGTCTCGTTAATCACCCCTGACCTACTCAACCAGTCAGCACCTACGTTGTCGGCTCCCTTTATGTAAACCACGCGGAATGTGAACTGTTGAAGGAACAACACCCAGCGCATTATTCTAGGGTTGGCGTTTTTAAGCGTACCGATGTGGCTGAGGGGTTGGTGATCTACTTGAAACGTGAAACGCTTACCATAGAGATACTGGTAGAATTTCCTTACTCCCACCACAGCAGCAAGGAGTTCCTTTTCTACAGTGGAGTACTTCTGCTCAGCATTGCTCAGTTTACGACTGGAGTACGCAACTGGCCAGATTTCACCGTCGTACTCTTGCATGAGTACAGCACCAATACCTGTATTTGAGGCATCTGTCCGAAGGATGTACTCCCTGGTAGAATCTGGTAGTCTAAGGATGGGTGCTTCAGTCAGCTTCTTCTTGAGCGTCGAGAATGCTGAGTTCTCCATTTCTGTCCAACGTACTCTAACAGGTGCATTCTTCTTGGTGAGATTAGTTAGCGGAGTTGCTATAGACGTGAAATTGGGAATGAAAGTTCTGTAGTACCCTGCCAGTCCCAGGAATGACTTAACCTGAGTCTTGGTGGCGGGTGGAGCGGCTTCACTGATCTTGGTGATCTTCTCAGGCAGCGGCCTGGTGAACCCTCCCCCTATCACGTGACCAAGGTACCTGACCTCCTTGCACCCCAACTCACACTTAGTGGGTTTTGCAACCATTCCTACTTCTTGTAGTCTTGTCAACACCTGCCTTAGCAAGGTCAGATGTTCTTCCCACGTAGCAGAGTGGATGAGCACATCGTCCACGAACACTTCTACTCCAGTAATTCCCCCCAAGACTTTGCGCATAGTTCTGTTGAACACGGCTGGGGCGTTCACCAGTCCAAACGGAAGAACTGTGAACTGGAAGAGACCTTCGCTTGTCATGAAGGCAGTGCAGCGCTTACTGTCTTCATGTAATGGAATCTGCCAAAATCCTTTTGTCAGATCAAGCTTGGAGAAATAGCAACTGGAAGCTAACCTCGAGAAGATCTCATTTTGATTGAACATCGGTTCAGCATCAAACTCTATGATGGAGTTCAACTTCCTGAAGTCGAGGCAGATGCGCACACCTCCCCCAGGCTTCTTCACTAACACCATCGGGCTTGAGTACGGTGAGGTCGACTTCTCTATTACTCCCGCATTAATCATAGATGCCAGTTCTTCTCTCACCTGTGGTACAAGGTGATGAGGAACAGGATATGGTTTTGTTCGTACCGCTTGCTGCTCTAGCAAAGGTATGCGGTAACCCTCTACTTTTGCTACCTTAGTGACGTCAGAGAGTACCTCCTTGTACTCTGCTACCAGTCGAGTAACCTGGTCGACTTGATCTTCAGACAGCTGATCATCAACCTTAACATCTCGGTGTGTCTCCTGCTGCTGTTGATTGAAGAGACCTGGCTGACCTTCCTCCTCGTCGGCGGTTATCACTGAGACACCGGCGATCGTTGCTGAGAGCAGAGGGTGGTCGATCGGCCCTGTCGATGTCGAGCCCTGCGGTCCTCTCCTGTTTTTACGTCTTACATGCTTCTTCGGCTTGTTGGATCCATCTGCAGGAGGGTCCTCGTAGCGTTGGAGCATGTGTTCTTTTGCTTTCTCTCCCTTATACTTCAACTGGGAGAGGGTGTGGTCACTCCCTGTGTGGTCATCCCCAGTCGAGTCGTCCTTGGGATCAGCTGACTGACGGCAGCTGCGCGCCTTACTCTCCCCCGTTTTCTTTGAGGGCGGACTCGGGCAATCAGAGACTCCCGGAACATTTCCCAATAAAAGTCCATATACAGCACGTTCCTGTTGAACGGCACGGATTTTACCTTTGATGTAAGGTGTGTCGACCCACACATACACCTCCACCATCTCTTTAGTATAGCCATTTGGGAATTTGACATAGACATGTCTACCTGTCTCAGATCCTGGCTGTACTAGGCTCTTTCTTACCATGTGAGTAGTGGCGCCTTTGTCACGGAAGATTTTCGCCGATTTTCCGTTAACATTTCCGTCCACCACCTCAAGGGTCCAAGCTAGTGGATCCTTTCTGACGTTGGGATGATTCTTACCACTTGAGCTCACACCTGCTATGTAACCTGATTTCGGTTTTACCTTGCAATCAGCTGCACGATGACCTGGCTTACCACAGGTGTAGCACTTGTGCACATGCTTGTTGGAGGAGTTTCCCTGCTCCCCCGACACACCAGTCTTAAGCTTAGCTCTATCGCCAATACCTGTAGCATGATGCTTCTCGTGCGGCTTCACCCCTTTCACCTGTCTCCTGGCCCCAGCCCACAGATCAGCTTGCTTGGCCATAGACAGATTTGACACAATTTCTTGCTCTTTGAGCTTGACACGCAGAGACGATTCGCATGCTTCTAAGAACTGTTCACGAATCATCAGTTGATAGAACTCCATGCTCCCAGGAGCAGTCTCCATGAGTTCACAGTAACGGTTTAGACTCGATTCTAACCGCTGTAACATGAGCACATATGTCTCACCTTTTTGCAATTGAGCCCTACGGAAATTCTCTAGCATCCGGTCTGCAGTTATGCCAAAACCGTTCAGCAGCGCTGTTGTCAATGCCTCGTAATCTCCGCGCTGGTGCGGACCCAGACTGTGGTAGATAGTTAATGCCCTACCCTTTAACAATGCACTAAGAGCGAGTGCCCACTTTGATCTTTCCCACCCGCAATCAGCGGCGTGACCTTCGAAACGCTTGATGTATGCATCCATCGAGTCGTCCCTCTCATCAAAGTTAGCTAGTTTAGGTAGTTTGACAGTCTTACCTTGTTCAACGTTAGTCTCCGTTGAACGACCACTTGTCTGGTCATCCTGCCTTACTTGCAACTGCATGCGAGCTATGCGTTCAGTACTTTCTCGGTTCTGCTGATCAGTCCAGCGTTTGTTTTCTCTCTCTTGCTGATCAGTCCACAGTTTACTTTCTCTGTCCTGCTGATCAGTCCAGAGTTTCATAGCTTGCTCTGCTACTTTATTCCCTTCGAATCCCAACTCCCTAACTTGGTTACGGTATTCCTCTAAGGTGAATAATTGCGAGCCTGTAATACCTACTCTTTGAGTTGGTGTCGTCCACAAGGACCTTTTGGGCCGAGATTCTTCCCCATAGAATCCCCCCAACGGAGTATTTAAAGGGCTAGATTCCCGCGTGACTCCGTTTTCTTCCGCAGCGCGCGTGATTCTGGTGACATCATTCTCGGTGACGTCACCCACAGGGGTCTCTACCACTGTGTTATCTCTCACTGGGGTCTCACCACAGATAGCTTCATCCAGTGTGATGAGACTCGTGCACGCCACCTCAGCACTACCCTGCATGTGTGCTTGTAGCATCACCTCTTCCACGGCCCTCATGTGCTGTTCCACTCGTTCCTTACACTCTTGTTCAGTAAGAGTGCCGTAGTCGTCAGGTCTACGAGCGGTCAAGGCCAGGTGAAGATGCAGGTAGCGCTGTTTGTACTCTACACACTCAGACATACTGGTGGTGTGTGTACCTAACAGGGTGTTAAACATCCTCTGAATACTGCTCGTCACTTTTGAATTTTCAGGGAAAATTTAAGTGCGAAATTTTTACTGTATAACCTAGCTCATAGGTTCCAACTAAGCCTAACACGTTGGGCGCCAGATGTGGGATGTTTCTTTTTTTACTGTCACGACTGCAATGCGTACGTCGCCAATGTACATGTGGCAGACGCTTCACGAAGCTGTCGGAATTAGCAAAATAGAAAATACGAGAGCAACCGTACAGGGCCTGGGAGCAAGGTCGAGTTAGAGTCCTTGTGGGTCTCTTCTCAGACTAGCCTCACCTGGTCCTGCTCCACGTTGGTCGTTGGAATCTCCTCAATGATGTAACACTTTAAGGGACTCCTAGGGTCCTCATCAAATTTATAGTTTAGTGACTTACAGGCAACTCGGTGTTGAAGACACTTAGAGCTGAAGGCTTGAGTAATATTGGCAGTATTCAGAAGTGGTTCAACGGAAACACCGCATAAAGCTTAACAGTAGTTTATTTACTAACTTAACCACTAATACACAGGGTGCTTGATTTACTTTCGATTGGCGTCAGCAAAGCTATGGTTGCATTAGCGAGACTCTTGACGTCTGGCTAATCGACTCGTATCCACTCGTGGAGAAACACCTAACTTAACACAGTTGACAGCCAATCACTAACACGGCAACCTAACTGCCGGTATGCAAAGGGATCACAAGAGTTCCAACCGGATACTCGGTAATGATGATATGCAATAAATCAACAATACACTGTCAATACATAACATGCACAATAATAATCACACAATAACTAAATGTGTGGTGTATGTGAAGCTCACATTCACAGACGAATGAAATGCAGTGATACCACACAGATAAACACGCATTCACCGTCGATTCACCTATAACCTGCGACAGGTATAAGAAGGTGAGAACTGTGGTTGATCCCTCAGATCAACACAGACACAATAAACAATGACAAGATCTTGTACTTACAGATAAGGTACCTTTCCTTACGCACTCACTCAGACTCGTTTATACAAGCACTCGTAGGTGGCCTGATAGCTGGTTTCGCTCGTAGACACGGAGGGTACTCGCAGTATCTTGAGATGATTTCGTGAGTAGGGCGTGCTGTATGCTTAACAGACAGACACACGCGCACACACTGGCACTGACGGTGCGTGAGGTGGTGACGTCACGTAGGAGTGAGGGCGGCGGCGGGCGCTCGAGGTACACGCTCAGGATGAGTGGCGGTACCATGCACTACACTGTACACTGTGGTAATGTCACACACAGATTACTTAGGCGGCGGCACTGCCTTAGTTCACTCTAGGTCACTCACGACGATCTTTGTCACCAGGGGTTACCTGATACCAGTCTGTTTCGCTCTGGAGATTTGTCACTTTAGGCTTCTAAACAATATATTCGCACTCGTGATTCTGGCGAGTGTGTGGTATATCGCAAAGACGCTGAGTTAACTTGACGGTGAGGGATAGACGGTGATCAGTCTATTGGCCGGTAGAACAGAACGCGTCCTCTTCGTATGGTCTCTCTCACGTGAATGAGTTTGCAAGGGTGCCGGGCATCTCGTGGCACACAACACAAAAGAAGTTACAATTTGACCAATAGCATTGCAGCAAATGAGCGGGAACCAATCATATTAGCTCGTTCGATGAGCAGTAGCAGGAGTGACGTCATGAACACGTCATAGCTGTTATTCCGATCGCGCCGGTTGACCCCAGAGGTCAGACGCTGCTGGCGCCTTCCCCTCTGTCTCAGCGGGCACCAGCCATGTACTCACTGACCCTTTGGTAGCAAGTATACTTAGCTCCCTGTATCTACTTCCTGCCTAGACATACGGCGGCCTACGTATTTTAACAGTGTTCCTGGTTAAGTGGGCATTCTGGAGATACCCAACATGCCAGATCACTATCCAGGATTAAGATAGATAGGCTTTGTGCACGAAGATCAGTGCACTGTGCACTGCAATGCCATTCAAGTCAGCTGTGGGAGCATCTTGGGAGACATACTCCCACACCGGCGGCCATCATGAATGTTCTTCTCTGCACTGGAAACACTAGGGCAACTTTTTCTCATCCAATTTTTCACTTCTCTTAGCACATTCCTGTTATCTCACCTATTTTTCAAAAGCACTATACCTTTATGTACTCTGGGATACCACTCATTATCATCATCCTGTACTACAATAATTAGGATTGTTGAAATATGAGCTTGAGTGTGTGAGCTTGTGCGTGTGAGCGTGTGTGTGAGCATGTGCGTGTGAACTTGTGCGTGAGAGTGTGTGCGTGTGTAAGCGTGTACATATGAGCGTGTGTGTGTACTCACCTAGTTGTGCTTGCGGGGGTTGAGCTTTGACTCTTTGGTCCCGCCTCTCAGCCGTCAATCTACTGGTGTACAGATTCCTGAATTCTCGAGCTCTATCATAACTACATTTGAAGCTGTGTATGAAGTCAGCCTCCACCACACTACATCCTAGTACATTCTATTTACTAACTACTCTGACATTGAAAAGATCTTTCTAATGTCTCTGTGGCTCATTTGGATACTCGGCTTGTACCTGTGTCCCCTTGTGCATGTACCAACCATGTTAAATAATCCATCCTTGTACACCCTATCAATTCCCCTGAGAATTTTGTACGTGGTGATCATGCCTCCCTGGGCTCTTTTGTCTTCCAGCAACGTGAGGTGCAGTTCCCTCAGTCTTTCCACATAACTCATGCCTCTTAGTTCTGGGACTAGCCTAGTGGCATACCTCTTAACTTTTTCCAGCTTCATCTTGTGCTGGACAAGGTACGGGCTCCATGCTGGGGCCGAATACTCCAGGATTGGCCTTACATACGAGGTATAAAAGGTTCTGAAATATTTCTTACACAGGTTTCTGTAGGCGATTCTGGTTATAGCCAGCTTTGCATACGTCACCGATGTTATTCTTTTGATGTGAGCTACAGGAGACAGGTTTGGCATATCAACTCCTAGATCTTTATCTCAGACCTTTTCATGAAGGACTTCATCTCCCATTCGGTATCCAGTGTCTGGCCACTTATTTCCTCCCCCTAGTTTCATTACCTTACATTTACTTGGGTTGAACTTTAGTAGTCATTTCTCTGACCATTCCTTCAGTTTGTTTAGGTCATGTTGTAGTCTCATACTATCTTCCTCTGTTTTAATCCTCCTCATAATTTTTTATCATCAGCAAACATTGAGATGAATGAGTCTATGCTCTCTGGGAGATCATTTAAATATATCAGGAACAGCATAGGTCCAAGAACTGATCTCTGAGGGACCCCATTGGTGACGCCTTGCCACTCTTAGACCTCACTCCCTCTTAGTGACTCTCTGTCTTCTGTTGCCTAAGAACTCCCTTATCCAGTGGAGTACCTTCTCTTTCACTCCTGCCTGCATCTCCAGGTTGGACACATAAGGTGAATGATATCAAAAGTATCCTATTCACCAAGAATTCTATCGAGGGACAAGTGAACACGGGAAACGGTCGGAAAGCAAGACACACGCTCGTTCTGGAAGTCAGGATATTCAACAAGGATATGCACAACTGTAAGAGGGGACAATGCAGTTAGGAAAATAAGGAGCAGGATGGCACTCCATTAAGTGTCCATGAGTTAAGCGTGTATTGCCAATACACAACCTTGCCAGAGCCGTTTCCCACCGCCGTTTATGGTGGTAATAAGAAGGACACAGGAACACACTACTCTTAAGAGTAAGCAGTTTGTTACCAGTAACAGAAGACCAACAACCCTGCAAATGGGCAAGGATGGAGGAATGAATAACTGTAAAAGTCGGAATAAGGAATACCTTTACAGAAGTTGGGACAAGTGTGGATAGCTTCCCTAGCGGCAGCGTCCGCGCGCTCATTAAAAGAGACACCAGTATGGCTGGGAACCCAGAAAAACTCAACTGTCTAAAATCAACTAGAAATAAGAAACAGCCAATGTTGAATCTCGACTACCACCGGATGGACTGGATTAAAGGACTCCAGAGCCATGAGGTATCATGGCTCTAGAGTCATGATCTCCAGGATCTCCACTACGAGGATCTCCACTACGAGAGTCAACTACAACTACAAAGGATTTGACATCGAGAAAGCAGGAGACGAAAATCATAGAGAACAGCATAAAGTTCTGCCATGAAGATGCTAGTCTCCGGAGGCAGGCAACGCATATAAGTGCTGTCAGGAAAAACAACAACCTACACCGCCTGCAGACTTAGACCCATCGGTGAAGATGGAAACAGAGCGGGAATATGAAGAAAAGTGTTCATGGAAAAGACGTTTCAAAACTGTAGGAGGGGTAAACGATTTAGTGATGTGGGTCAGGGATTTGCAATATCGAGGAAGGGGGACCCTCAACGGGAGTAAGGACGGAACAACACAAGGAGAAATATTAGTAATACTAATCGAAAGAGAATGTTGCAGGTGAGACAACTGGACAGAAAGAAGGAGGTGGTGAAGGGGAACAGGAACTACAGGAGGGGGAGAAGTCAAAGCACGACAAAGGTGAGAGTGAGGATGTTGTAAGAACCGCGCAAGGTAGCGAACTCAATAGCGATCTCGGCGGTCCTGAGAGACAGGAAACCAGTGTCAACGTACAAGCTGAGAGTAGGAGTTGAACGAAAGGCACCAGATCTGAGACGCAACCCAGTATGGTGCAAAGGATTAAGACGGCGAAGAGTAGAAGAAACAGAAGAGTATGCAGGGCAACAATAATCGAGTTTAGACAGTACGAAAGAGGAATACAAAGAGAGGAGCGTGCGCCTACCCACTCTCCAAGAAGTATGGGACAAAACCTTAAGTAGGTTAAGGGCCTTAAAGCATTCAACTTGGAGGAAAGAGATATGGGGCGACCAAGACAATCGAGTTTCACAGATTAACCCCAAAAGCTTTGCGGAAACTTTGTACACAAGGGGATGACCATAAAGCAACAAAGAGAGACGAAGAACGACACGCTTCCGAGAAAAAGTCATTGCACAAGTCTTAGCTGCAGAAAACTTGAGGCCATGATTGGTAGCCCAAGATGACACGACATCAATTGCATGTTGAAGCCGCCGTTGAAGGAGAGGTGAATCATCACCTCTACGGTAAAGAGTCAGATCGTCAACATAAAGAGCGGAGATGCCAGAAGGAAGGAAGGAAAGAAGACCATTGAGGGCAACCAGAAAAACAGTAGTGCTCAGAACACTACCTTGGGGTAAACCTTCGTATTACAAAAAAGCGGCAGAGAGAGTGGCACCAAGCCTGACTCTAAAGAAACGACGAGAGAGGAAGCTTTGGAGGAAAAGAAGGAGATTACCACAAAGGCCAAAAGAAAGAAGTTGGGTCAGAATATGATATCTCCAAGTTGTGTCATAAGCCTTTTCCAGGTCAAAAAAGACAGCAACAACAGAGGTCTTCGCAGCAAAAGCAGTACGAATATAGACTTCCAAGTTCACCAGGACATCAGTCGTGCTGCGGCACTTGCGGAAACCAAATTGAGAAGGAGAGAGGTGGTGATGGTGTTCCAAGAACCACATCAGACGAACATTTACAGTATGCTCAAAGAGTTTTCAGACACAACTCGTGAGGACAATAGGGTGGAAGTCCTGGGGGGATGTTCCGAGAGATCCTGGTTTCCGAATAGGGAGTACAATGGCATCGAGCCAGTCCTCAGGGACTGACGACGACTCCCAGACCTGGTTATACAGAATCAGTAAATACTGAGACGTGCAAGGATAGAGATGGCGAAGCATCTCATAACGAATGTCATCAGAGTCATCTGCCTTAGATCCGCAGAGGGCCATGGCAGACCGAAGCTCAGAGAGAGAGAGAGAGAGAGAGAAGGGATCGTTATAGGGAAGGCCGAGATGAGGGGGGAAATCTACGGGATGAGATTCAGGAACGGGCTTACGAAGAAGGAAGGAGTGAGGAAGGTGAGAATCAGAGCTAACAGTAGAAAAGTGAGAACCCAGTTCAGTTGCAACCTTCACTGGGTCCAGCACAAGAGTACCACGAAGGTGGAGAACCGGCAAGACCTCTGGAACGACCTTACCTGCAATCTTGCGGATCTTCTTCCAGATCTGCGGCAGAGGAGTATAGGACGTAATGGTGGAAACATGAGATTTACAACTCTCACGTTTAGCTGTACGGATGGTCCTACTGGCCACCGCACTTGCCATCCGAAACAAAAAAGAATCAGCCGTCTGCCGGCGTCGGTGTTTTTTCCAGGCTGCACGCTTATGGCGGACAACCCGAGCACAGTCTGCATTGCACCAGGGAACGCACTAACGCATGCCCCAGAAGGTAGAGCGAGGAATAGAGAGGAGGGCAGAGTCGAAGACAGTGTCATGAAAAAGGAGGAGGGCGCGAGGAAGAGGCAGAGAGGAGAGGAGAGGTCAGAGAGAGTAGCACGGAGTTATGAAAAGGTTCCAGTCAGCCTTAGCAAACTGCCACCTAGGGAAGGAGAGGAGAAGGTGAAAAGAGAAAATGGAAATGATGATGGGGAGATGGTCACTGTTATAGAGGTCATCAAGAACCCGCCACGTGAAATCTAAGTAAAGGGACAAGGAGTAGAAGGAAAGATCAAGACAGGAAAGGGTGCGAGTTCGAGAGTCCCATGAGTGGGCTCACCAGAATTCAGAAGAGACAGGAAAGAAGAGAGGACGAATGGTTCGAGAAGGTGGCCTTGGGTGTTTGTCAGAACATCACTCCAGAGGGTATGTCAACAGTTGAAATCACCCAACAGAAGCACCGGCTCTGGCAAGGAGTCCAGGAGGTGCTTAAGAACAGGAAGGTAAAGCGGGGCATTTGGGGGGAGATAAATAGAACAGACTGTATACCATTTACTTACAAAAACATGAGCAGCAGAACAATGAATAGGTGATGGAAAAGTAGGGGGACAAAGGGAATATCAGAATGAATCAAGAAAGTAGTAGAGTTATGGGCCCCAGCAAGAGCTGGGGGGGGGGGGAGAAAGAAAGGAATAACCACGAAAGTGACCAGGACGAGCACCAAGCATTGGCTCCTGGAGACAAGCACAAAGTAGTGAAAACTGTATAATCAGAAGTTGGAGTTCATGGAAGTTGGCATAAAATCCACGAATATTGCACTGAAGAATAGACATTATCAAAAAGAGAAAGGACAGCGACAGAGAACAATGAAGAAACAAAGGTAAAGAAGAACACAGTATATTAAATAAGCTCTGGATCAGGGTTAGAATCAAGGTCAGCAAAATCAGGGTTAGAGGGCATGGGTAAACTTAGTAAGGATTGAGGGAGGGGAGTGGAAGGACAGACCAGAGGCGGACTGACAGGGTCCGGAGGAGGAGGAGACAACTGAGAGGGGCAGTCAAGGACAGCAGGAGGAAGGGGGGGGGGGGTTAGAAACCAGGGAGCGCACCTCAGCAAGGGCAGAAACCTAGAGGGACTCAGGGGCTAAAAAAAAATCCATAGCCGGGACAGGGGACCCGACCACCGAAATGGGAGGGGACGTAGCGATAGAGCCAGAGGTTGGGGGCGAGGAAGAATGGGATGCTTTCTTACCCACTGGGGAGGAGGAAGGAGAGGATCCAGGCTTACGTTTGTGACTCAAAGAGACAGGTGTTCCAGCAACAACGTACTGGGCAATAGACTCAATGGTCTCAACACGAGAAGAAGAACTGGGGCAAACATGAAGATTGCTGGAAGGATGATGGACAACATCCTGGACAGACAGGCGGCGTGGAGGGCCAAGAGACGAGACTGGAGGAAGGGTTAGGAAGAAGGATCAAGGAAAGATGGGAAAGAAGACACAGGAGACATGGCAGACTGGGTAGGAAGGGGAGAAACTTCAGATGGAGAACCAAGAGGGAGACCCATCGTGACAGAACGTAAAAGAACAGGGGAGGAGGCTGTGGGCGTGTCCGGGTCCAAGGCCTGGAAACGGTTGTGTGACTGAGGATGGTAGGAAGGAAAAGGAGAGGTAAAACGCAACACGCGACCATAAGATACGCCATTGAAAGGGTGGAGACGAGCCTTCCTCAAGTTTGTGGTGTAAACACGTGCGGGAGAAGGTAAGGTGGGCCTCACCGCAATTTAAGCAGCGAACCTGGGGAGAAGAGCACTCTGTCTTTGAGTGGTCATCTCCCCTACACATGGGTCATAGAGAGACAAGACTTGAGCATTTGAGGGCACCATGCCCGAACTTCCAGCATTTATTACAAAGTCTAGGAAAGGGGATGTACTCCTGAACGGAGCATCTGGCACCAGCAAGAATGATAGAGGATGGAAAGGTCCTACTATCGAAGGTGATTTTCACAACTCGAAGGGGCTGGTGATAACGACCACAAGGGGATCGAGTGAACGTTTCCACCTGGAGGACAGGATGGCCTTGGGCTTCGAGGATATGTTTAATATCCTCATGGCAATCTTTTAGGTCCCGAACACCAGTTGCAACATGGTGCAGGAGGAGAACAGTACCAACACTGGCATTTAACTGAGCGTTTTTGGAGACCCGAACAGGAGTCTCCCCAATGCAGGACAATGAGGGTAAGCAGGTAGCTACATCCTGAGGAGCTGCAGCTACGAAGCGTGTGCCGAAATGGGTGGGGTTAAAAGTAACAGAGGCATCTACCAAATCAACAAGGTGTTTATTCAGGGAGAAATCGTCAGGAAGTGTAGAATCCAGATGGAGGAGATCAAAGTATTTAGCCCAGGAAACGGGACCAAACAAGGCATTGTTCATATTAGTATGGGAAGGGATCGTGCAAGTGCGGCCATGGCGGGATGGTATTGAGAACCCACAGAGAGAGAGAGAGAGGGGCTAAATGGCGCAGTAGTCACAATGAGTTGTGCCAGGGGACGGTACCAAACTGTAAGCAACATGTTTGTCATAAACATTCACCCACCAAACTGTAAGCAACATGTTTGTCATAAACATTCACCCAACAAACTGTAAGCAACATGTTTGTCATAAACATTCACCCACCAAACTGTAAGCAACATGTTTGTCATAAACATTCACCCACCAAACTGTAAGCAACATATTTGTCATAAACATTCACCCACCAAACTGTAAGCAACATGTTTGTCATAAACATTCACCCACCAAACTGTAAGCAACATGTTTGTCATAAACATTCACCCACCAAACTGTAAGCAACATGTTTGTCATAAACATTCACCCACCAAACTGTAAGCAACATGTTTGTCATAAACATTCACCCACCAAACTGTAAGCAACATGTTTGTCATAAACATTCACCCACCATCATACTGTGTTATGACCCCAGGGTGCCTGGTGTGACCATCATACTGTGTTATGACCCCAGGGTGCCTGGTGTGACCCCAGGGTGCCTGGTGTGTTATGACCCCAGGATGCCTGGTGTGACCCCAGAGTGCCTGGTGTGACCCTAGGGTGCCTCGTGTGACCCCAGGGTGCCTGGTGTGACCCCAGGGTGCCTCGTGTGACCCCAGGGTGCCTGGTGTGACCCCAGGGTGCCTGGTGTGTTATGACCCCAGGGTGCCTGGTGTGACCCCAGGGTGCCTGGTGTGACCATCATACTGTGTTATGACCCTAGGGTGCCTGGTGTGACCCCAGGGTGCCTGGTGTGACCCCAGGGTGCCTGGTGTGACCCCAGGGTGCCTGGTGTGACCCCAGGGTGCCTGGTGTGATGAGTCTACCAGTGAGAGTTACTCTGCTTACCTGACCAGAAATTACTTCAAAGGAAAAAAATATTAAGTGAACGTCAGTGAGTGGAATAGAATGGAAAAAACTAGAACTATAGAGAGAAAAGAGAAAGCTAGAACTAGACAGATAAAGAAAAAGAATAATGGAAAAGTAAAAATGCAGAATGCATTTCAATGCATAAGATTGCAACAAGTAGCACCCAAGGTCTACTTGCTGCTCCTCCAAGAATATCTTCAGATCACCGGACAAACACTCTTTTAAATCTTCTTATAAGATCACTAGAGTCACCTACCGACAGTGTGGAGTACGCGGTTTGGCCCTTCCCAGTCAGCACAGATTGGATCATAATTGGCCAGTTGTCACTTGGCCAGTCTAATGATGCAGCGACCTTCTCGAAAGCAGCAAAGAACTTGGACACCTTTTTCTCATTGAATTTAGGCACCATTTTAATGTTCCGCACCGGGTCGAAACCACAAGTTTCCTTTCTACCACTAAATCTTGGCACTTCCAATTCGTGTTGTCTTTCTTCTCCATCTTTCTCTCTCTTCTCTATTCTTCCATTTCCAAACATTTCAATTAGATTCCACGTTCCCTCTCCTCTCTTTTTCTTCTTTCTTCTCTTTCTATTTTTTCTCTCTCTTCGTCCTTCTTTTTCTTTAACTTTCTAGTTCTAGCTTTCTCTCTTCTCTCTTTAGTTCTAACTTTTTTCGTTCTTATTTCACGTTGGATTTCTAACTCACGCATTTTGACAGTTAACTGGCTCACATTCACCCGGGTCACTCTCACCATCATTCACCCGGGTCACTCTCACCATCATTCACCCGGTTACTCTCACCATCATTCACCCGGGTCACTCTCACCATCATTCACCCGGGTCACTCTCACCATCATTCACCCGGGTCACTCTCACCATCATTCACCCGGGTTACTCTCACCATCATTCACCCGGGTCACTCTCACCATCATTCACCCGGGTCACTCTCACCATCATTCACCCGGGTCACTCTCGCCATCATTCACCCGGGTCACTCTCACCATCATTCACCCGGGTCACTCTCACCATCATTCACCCGGGTCACTCTCACCATCATTCACCCGGGTCACTCTCACCATCATTCACCCGGGTCACTCTCGCCATCATTCACCCGGGTC
This sequence comes from Procambarus virginalis, assembly GCA_020271785.1. Lineage (NCBI taxonomy): Eukaryota > Metazoa > Arthropoda > Malacostraca > Decapoda > Cambaridae > Procambarus > Procambarus virginalis. Next base: position 22,631 of record WNGS01163863.1, read on the forward strand.
ACTCTCACCATCATTCACCCGGGTCACTCTCACCATCATTCACCCGGGTCACTCTCGCCATCATTCACCCGGGTCACTCTCGCCATCATTCACCCGGGTCACTCTCGCCATCATTCACCCGGGTCACTCTCGCCATCATTCACCCGGGTCACTCTCACCATCATTCACCCGGGTCACTCTCACCATCATTCACCCGGGTCACTCTCGCCATCATTCACCCGGGTCACTCTCGCCATCATTCACCCGGGTCACTCTCACCATCATTCACCCGGGTCACTCTCACCATCATTCACCCGGGTCACTCTCGCCATCATTCACCCGGGTCACTCTCGCCATCATTCACCCGGGTCACTCTCGCCATCATTCACCCGGGTCACTCTCACCATCATTCACCCGGGTCACTCTCACCATCATTCACCCGGGTCACTCTCGCCATCATTCACCCGGGTCACTCTCGCCATCATTCACCCGGGTCACTCTCGCCATCATTCACCCGGGTCACTCTCGCCATCATTCACCCGGTTCACTCTCGCCATCATTCACCCGGGTCACTCTCACCATCATTCTCCCGGGTCACTCTCACCATCATTCACCCGGGTCACTCTCGCCATCACTTCCTTGGTCGTCATTTTCAGTGGAAGCCATAACACTTTCTCCTTTACTATGGACTTCACCTTCCTGCTTGCCGTTAGGTTTAGGTATAAAAGGTGTAAATGTCTTTACACCTTTGAGAGGATCTCAACACGCGGATCTCTGTCATTCACCATAATCTCAAGGTCGGCACTTATTAACACAAGATAACACTTACCAAGATGTTTCAACTTGGGAAGGCAGTTCTCCTGGTTTAGGAACTCCTGAACATCGTCCAGAGTATCAATGGTCTGTTTCTCGGCCATTGTTAACTTTTGAAACGGTGCGCACAATCACGTACCACTGCACTGTTTCCCAACACTGAACACTACACTTAACACTTACACAAAATTGGAAATTAAATCTATACAAAGGGGATTGCACTAATTACTTAACCAATTTTATCAAACTTACCTGACAAGAAGTCGAATCCCGCTGGGGATGCCAATTATGTTAGGTCAGCTTGAGCCAGTAACCGGGTTCCTTCTGCTTAATGGGCCTTAGAGCCTCTTCTAAGAGTTTACCCCAAGTCAATGGTAAGTTCTTAAGAACTGGCTGAAGCAAGTAATAGTACAAGGAATAAAGGGAATAAACCAAGACACAATTACACTATCACCAATATATTATCCATCGAAGTATAACTACACTTACGTATACAGTGTCGCTCTCACACAGAACACTCAGTATATCTGCAGTGTTCTTCAACACCTGGTGAGTCCACTATCAAGTATACGTCGTCCACGTTCACTGGTAATGACCGACCAGTTCACCGTCCTCAACATGGGCCAGCGGGTCCACCGTCGTCCACGATCACTGGTAATGACCGACCAGTTCACCGTCCTCAACATGGGCCAGCGGGTCCACCGTCGTCCACGATCACTGGTAATGACCGACCAGTTCACCGTCCTCAACATGGGCCAGCGGGTCCACCGTCGTCCACGATCACTGGTAATGACCGACCAGTTCACCGTCCTCAACATGGGCCAGCGGGTCCACCGTCGTCCACGATCACTGGTAATGACCGACCAGTTCACCGTCCTCAACATGGGCCAGCGGGTCCACCGTCGTCCACGATCACTGGTAATGACCGACCAGTTCACCGTCCTCAACATGGGTCAGTCCACACACCGTATCGTCACAGTGTCCCAATATACACCCCACGTCTGCTCTCCAGGGGCCAGATTCACGAAGCAGTTACGCAAGTACTTACGAACGTGTACATCTTTCCTCAATCTTTGACGGCTTTGGTTACATTTATTAAACAGTTTACAAGCATGAAAACATGCACATCAACTGTTATTGTTATAAACAGCCTCCTGGTACTTCGGAGCTCATTAACTGTTTAATAATTGTAAACAAAGCCCCCAAAGATTGAGAAAAGATGGACAGGTTCGTAAGTGCTTGCGTAACTGCTTCGTGAATCTGGCCCCAGACCCACATACATGTACTAAAATACAGGAATGAGCGAGGTGGTTGCACATCTTTAGGGCGGTTGCATCGTTGTTCTGCAATGTTGCACAAACACTCAAGTGTGGGGAAGCAACTCACAAATTCTTCCAACATTAATATGTTATACAACTGTCTCGAGCCACGTACAGGAATACTGTGGCTTTTGGTGGCCATACTCATGGTGAGTCTGGTGTTACTCACCATACTCATGGTGAGTCTGTCTCGTGCTACTCTCCATACTCATGATGAGTCTGTCTCGTGCTACTCACCATACTCATGATGAGTCTGTCTGGTGTTACTCACCATACTCATGATGAGTCTGACTGGTGTTACTCACCATACTCATGGTGAGTCTGTCTGGTGCTACTCACCATACTCATGATGAGTCTGACTGGTGTTACTCACCATACTCATGGTGAGTCTGTCTGGTGCTACTCACCATACTCATGATGAGTCTGACTGGTGTTACTCACCATACTCATGATGAGTCTGACTGGTGTTACTCACCATACTCATGAGTGACTGGTGCTACTCACCATACTCATGAGTGACTGGTGCTACTCACCATACTCATGATGAGTCTGTCTGGTGCTACTCACCATACTCATGAGTGACTGGTGCTACTCACCATACTCATGATGAGTCTGACTGGTGCTACTCACCATACTCATAATAAGTCTGGTGCTACTCACCATACTCATGATGAGTCTGACTGGTGTTACTCACCATACTCATAATGAGTGTGACTGGTGCTACTCACCATACTCATGATGAGTCTGTCTGGTGTTACTCACCATACTCATGATGAGTCTGACTGGTGTTACTCACCATACTCATGAGTGACTGGTGCTACTCACCATACTCATGATGAGTCTGACTGGTGTTACTCACCATACTCATGATGAGTCTGACTGGTGTTACTCACCATACTCATGAGTGACTGGTGCTACTCACCATACTCATGAGTGACTGGTGCTACTCACCATACTCATGATGAGTCTGTCTGGTGCTACTCACCATACTCATGATGAGTCTGTCTGGTGCTACTCACCATACTCATGAGTGACTGGTGCTACTCACCATACTCATGAGTGACTGGTGCTACTCACCATACTCATGAGTGACTGGTGCTACTCACCATACTCATGATGAGTCTATCTGGTGTTACTCACCATACTCATGATGAGTCGGACTGGTGCTACTCACCATACTCATGATGAGTCTGACTGGTGTTACTCACCATACTCATAATGAGTCTGTCTGGTGCTACTCACCATACTCATGATGAGTCTGACTGGTGTTACTCACCATACTCATGATGAGTCTGTCTGGTGTTACTCACCATACTCATGATGAGTCGGACTGGTGCTACTCACCATACTCATGATGAGTCTGACTGGTGTTACTCACCATACTCATAATGAGTCTGGTGCTACTCACCATACTCATGATGAGTCTGACTGGTGTTACTCACCATACTCATGATGAGTCTGTCTGGTGCTACTCACCATACTCATGATGAGTCTGTCTGGTGCTACTCACCATACTCATGATGAGTCTGTCTGGTGCTACTCACCATACTCATGATGAGTCTGACTGGTGTTACTCACCATACTCATGATGAGTCTGGTGTTACTCACCATACTCATGATGAGTCGGACTGGTGTTACTCACCATACTCATGATGAGTCGGACTGGTGTTACTCACCATACTCATGATGAGTCTGGTGTTACTCACCATAATCATGATGAGTCGGAACAGTGTTACTCACCATACTCATGATGAGTCTGTCTGGTGCTACTCACCGTACTCATGATGAGTCTGTCTGGTGCTACTCACCATACTCATGATGAGTCTGTCTGGTGTTACTCACCATACTCATGATGAGTCTGCCTGGTGCTACTCACCATACTCATGAGTGACTGGTGCTACTCACCATACTCATGATGAGTCTGACTGGTGCTACTCACCATACTCATGATGAGTCTGACTGGTGCTACTCACCATACTCATGATGAGTCTGACTGGTGCTACTCACCATACTCATGATGAGTCTGACTGGTGCTACTCACCATACTCATGATGAGTCTGACTGGTGCTACTCACCCTACTCATGATGAGTCTGACTGGTGCTACTCACCATACTCATGAGTCTGACTGGTGCTACTCACCATACTCATGATGAGTCTGTCTGGTGTTACTCACCATACTCATGGTGAGTCTGTCTGGTGCTACTCTCCATACTCATGATGAGTCTGTCTGGTGTTACTCACCATACTCATGGTGAGTCTGACTGGTGCTACTCACCATACTCATGATGAGTCTGTCTGGTGCTACTCACCATACTCATGATGAGTCTGACTGGCGCTACTCACCATACTCATAATGAGTCTGGTGCTACTCACCATACTCATGATGAGTCTGACTGGTGTTACTCACCATACTCATAATGAGTCTGACTGGTGTTACTCACCATACTCATAATGAGTCTGACTGGTGCTACTCACCATACTCATAATGAGTCTGACTGGTGTTACTCACCATACTCATGATGAGTCTGACTGGTGCTACTCACCATACTCATGAGTCTGACTGGTGCTACTCACCATACTCATGATGAGTCTGACTGGTGCTACTCACCATACTCATGAGTCTGACTGGTGTTACTCACCATACTCATGATGAGTCTGACTGGTGCTACTCACCATACTCATGATGAGTCTGACTGGTGCTACTCACCATACTCATAATGAGTCTGACTGGTGCTACTCACCATACTCATGAGTCTGACTGGTGCTACTCACCATACTCATGATGAGTCTGGTGCTACTCACCATACTCATAATGAGTCTGACTGGTGCTACTCACCATAATCATGGTGAGTCTGACTGGTGCTACTCACCATAATCATGGTGAGTCTGTCTGGTGCTACTCACCATACTCATAATGAGTCTGACTGGTGCTACTCACCATACTCATGGTGAGTCTGTCTGGTGCTACTCACCATACTCATGATGAGTCTGACTGGTGCTACTCACCATACTCATGAGTCTGACTGGTGCTACTCACCATACTCATGAGTCTGACTGGTGCTACTCACCATACTCATAATGAGTCTGACTGGTGCTACTCACCATACTCATGAGTCTGACTGGTGCTACTCACCATACTCATGATGAGTCTGACTGGTGCTACTCACCATACTCATAATGAGTCTGGTGCTACTCACCATACTCATGATGAGTCTGACTGGTGTTACTCACCATACTCATAATGAGTCTGACTGGTGTTACTCACCATACTCATAATGAGTCTGACTGGTGCTACTCACCATAATCATGGTGAGTCTGACTGGTGCTACTCACCATAATCATGGTGAGTCTGTCTGGTGCTACTCACCATACTCATAATGAGTCTGACTGGTGCTACTCACCATACTCATGGTGAGTCTGTCTGGTGCTACTCACCATACTCATGATGAGTCTGACTGGTGCTACTCACCATACTCATGAGTCTGACTGGTGCTACTCACCATACTCATGAGTCTGACTGGTGCTACTCACCATACTCATAATGAGTCTGACTGGTGCTACTCACCATACTCATGAGTCTGACTGGTGCTACTCACCATACTCATGATGAGTCTGAGTGGTGCTACTCACCATACTCATAATGAGTCTGGTGCTACTCACCATACTCATGATGAGTCTGACTGGTGTTAATCACCATACTCATAATGAGTCTGACTGGTGTTACTCACCATACTCATAATGAGTCTGACTGGTGTTACTCACCATACTCATAATGAGTCTGACTGGTGCTACTCACCATACTCATAATGAGTCTGACTGGTGTTGTAACGGGGGGGGGGTGGTAATGAGGTTTCGAGTAAGTAAGAAGTGAGTAGGAGAAGTAGACGAGGTATAAGGGTAGATAGGTAGAAGTAGGAAAGTAGATAGTAGAAGTAGAAAATGATAGTAGAGTAGATAGTAGAAGATGAAATAGAAAATAGAAAATAGAAAATGCTGCCACCATTGTAACGGGGGGGGGGAATGAAATTGGAATAAAGAGTAACTAAGAAGTGAGTAGGATAAGTAGAAGAGGTAGAAGGGTAGATAGGTAGAAGTAGGAAACTAGATAGTAGAAGTAGAAGAGTAGTAAATAGAAAATGCTAGTAGAAGAAGAAATTAGAAAATGCAAGACAATCCATTCTAGATCATCTACATACAAGACAAGGAATGGAACTTGTCTGTATCAACATAATACCCTCAAAGATGTTTCAAGAGGTATGCTCCCTCTGTATTATGTACTCATTCAAAATTCATGGAACCAGTAACCGCAGAGACTTTCTTATCTCAACTCCAAAATCTCTAGGGAACAAAGTTAAACACAGTTTAAATAATAACTTTCAATTATATTTCACATACTGAGTATCAATAATTTAAGCAAGTATAAATGGTCAAGCTTAATAGTTCAAAGTGAGTCATCATCCAAGAATTCGAGAACCCTACAATTCGACTGCCCCTGATCATCACACAACACTTGTAAACACGACTAAGTCA